>JASDQU010103726.1:9597-50559 GCA_032191745.1 Picea mariana
TAATTCCACCTCCAAACGTTTGATCTTCTTTTGTTCTTCATCATCTCCCTAAAGGATTCGCAGTAACTCCGGGCATTTGAGATTCTGAAATGATTCTCAAGCATTGAAATTTCCTGCCATGTGTGCTTGCTGATAACACTGATGATGGTCCTACATCATACTCCCCCTGGATAAAAATTCATGGACTCCTTTCCATGAGCTCCTGCACTGACTTTCCATGCTTCTAGATATCAGCTTCATTTTCCCAACTAGAATCCTCTATCAGGTGTCCCTTCCACTTAACCAAATATTCAAGATAGGTTTTCCTCCTAGTCTTCTTGCCAATTCTCTGATCAATGATCTTCTCCATCTGTGGTTTTTCTACTACAGGAATTTGTTTCTCCCGTTGAATCTTATATTGATCTTTTTATCCCTCTGTGTCATCTTTATAGTAAGGATACAGGTCTGAAATGTTGAATATGGGAGATATGCCGACATCATATGGCAGCTCAATCTCATAGGCGTTTGCATCAAACTTCCTCAAGATATTACATGGCCCTATCTTCTTCATTTTTAACTTGTTATACATTCCCGTAGGGAACCTTTCTTTCCTGAGATGTGCCAAAACTTAATCTCCCACCTCAAATTGAAGTTCTCTACGATGTTGATAAACTATGTGCTTGTACTCTTGGCTGGAGTTCTGTAATTGTTCTTTGATCTGGCTATGGAGCTTCTGCATTTCTGCAGAAAAATCTTCTGCTCCAGCTCTTTTGATCTCACTCTGTCCCAAGTCTCTAAACTTGAATACTCCTCTGGGTTGCATTCCATACAATATCTGAAATGGGCTCTTTCCAGTGCTTCTGTTTGGCAAGTCGTTGTATGCAAATTCTGCTTGTGGCATAATCTGATCCCACTGGTTATGATGCTCAGTGACTAGACTCCTCAACAAGTTTCCCAAACTTTTGTTTACCACCTCAGTCTTTCCATTTGTATGAGGATGATAAGCTAAGCTGAAGGACAGATCCATCCCTAACTTCTTCCACAATTTTCTCCAAAAATGAACAACAAATTTTGTGTCTCTGTCCGAGACAATGCTTCTGGGTAGGTCGTGAAGTCTCACAAGTTCCTTGAAAAACATATTTGCAACATGTGTTGCATCACTAGTCTTCTG
This sequence comes from Picea mariana, assembly GCA_032191745.1. Classification (NCBI taxonomy): domain Eukaryota; kingdom Viridiplantae; phylum Streptophyta; class Pinopsida; order Pinales; family Pinaceae; genus Picea; species Picea mariana. Next base: position 10,748 of record JASDQU010103726.1, read on the forward strand.
GCATGGGATAAAGTGTGCCATCTTTGAAAATCGATCCACCACCACAAATATGAAATCACATTCTCTTTGAGTTCTTTGAATTCTTAACACAAAATCCATGCTTATCGCATCCCAATGCCTCTCTGGTATTGTCAATGGTTGATACAATCCAGTGTTCTGTCTTTTTCCTTTTGCATGTTGGCAAATACTACATCTGTTCACAAATTTGATCACTTCTATCCTCATACCTGGCCAATAGTATGAACTTCTCAACTGTGTGAATTTTTTATCATGGCCGAAATGTCCAGCCAATCCTCCATTATGCTTCTCCTTCAAAAGGTTGTCCCTCATTGAACATTTTGGCATGCATAATTTATTTCCCTTGAACAACAATCCCTCTTGAATCATATACTCTTCCCACTAGCTCCTATCTCTCAACACAGGATTAGTGCATGCTTCGTATTCCTCCTTGAAATATGGATCGTCACTGTACATTTGCTTAAGGTGTTCAAACACCAAGGTCTTCACCTGAAATTCCTACAGAACCAAACATCGCCTGCTCAATGCATCAACAAATTTGTTAGCATTCCCAGCAATATGTTTTATGACAAAAGTAAAATTCTACATAAACTCAATCCACTTTGCATGCTTCTGATTCAATTTTTTTTGTCTGGTTATGAATTGTAAAGCTTGGTTATCTCTATACAAGACAAATTCCTGTGGGACAAGGTAATGTCTCCATTTCATTAAAACTTGAATTATGGCATAAAATTCCTCATCATGTGTGGAGTATTTTCTCTTAGACTCATTCAACTTCTCACTTAAATAGGCAACCGGTCTATTATCCTAGCTCAAAATGGCTTCAATTGCAACTCCACTTCCATCACATCTCACTTGAAATGTCTTTTCAAAATTTGGAAAGACAAGAATTGGCCATTCTATTATCTTCTCCTTTAGTATATTGAAGCTCCTCTCAGCCTCCTCTGTCCATTTAAAATACTTATGCTTCTTCTTCACTGTATCCATCATTGGTGCACAAATTCCACTGAAGTCTCTGATGAAATTCCTATAGAAATTTGCTAATCCATGGAAGCTTATTACCTCAAACATGGTTCTTGGTGATGGCCATTCTTTGATTTCTTTCACCTTCTCTAGATCCATCTTTAGTTCATTTGAAGAGATCACAAAACCCAAGTAAATGAGCTCTGTCTTCATAAAAGAGGATTTCTTCAGATTTATCAGCAGCTTCTCCTACTATAGTCTCCTCATCACTAGTGTCAGTTATCTCAAATGATCCTCTTTAGTCTTGCTAAAGATCAGTATATCATCCATATATACAACTACAAACTTGCCAATGAAATATTTCAGTATTTCATTCATCAACCTCATAAAAGTACTTGGGGAATCTTTTAAGCCAAATGGCATAAAAAGCCACTCATACAAACCTTCATTTTTCTTAAAGGTTGTATCCCATTCATCACCTTCTTTCATTCTTATCTGGTGATACACACTTTTCAAATCTATCTTAGAAAAGAAATTTTCTCCACTTAAAAACAATCCATTAAATCATCCATTCTTGGAAAAGGAAATCTATACCTGATGATGATCTTATTAATGGCTCTTGAGTCTATACACATTCTCCATCCTCCATATTTCTTTGGAATCAACATAGTTGGTACTGCACATGGACTCAACCTCTCCCTGACCAAACCCTTATCTAACAATTCCTAGACTTGGTTCTTTACCTCCTCATTCTTTCGAGTTGTTAGTCTGTACGCTGCTTTGTTTGGAAGAATTTCTCCTGGTATCAAGTCGATATGATGACTGATACTTTTGATGGGTGGAAATGATTTAGGAAACTCATCCACCACTATGTCAGTGAAATTACCTAACAATTCCCAAATTTCTCTAGGTAAATCATCCATTGAAGTACTTATAAGGACAACTCTAGGTTTCCTCACCACAACAAACTGCATCTCTTGTCCTTTATTTACTTCCTTCAGGAGTTCCTTCCCACTCATGAGAAGTATGCATGTGTTGGCCTCCTCTTTCACTTTCTTTTCCTCTATTGGTAGTAACATGTGTGTCCTACCATTCTTCTCCAAGGTGTACGTATTCTTCCTCCCATCATGAATGACATTCCTATTAAACTGCCATAGTCTTCCCAACAAAATATGGCATACATCCATGGGAATTACATCACATAGAATTTCATCTCTATATCCTCCTATCTTAAATTCAACCAAGCATTGTTTAGCAACTATTACCTGGTGTCCTTTCTGCAACCATGAGACTTTGTATGGCTTCGGGTGTGCAGTTGTCTCCAGCTCCAATTTCTCCACCATCTATGTGGATACTAATTTTTCAGTGCTCCCGCTGTCAATTATCACCTTGCATACTCTGTCTTTAGTCTTGCAAGCTGTCCTGAATAGGTTGTTTCTCTGCACTAGCTTCTCAACTTATGCCTCTGGTTTTATGAAAACTTTTCTCAACATTAGGTATGTTCCATCCTTTGCTCCTTCTGCTTCAACATTTCTTCTCTGTGCTTCTGAAATGTGAGCTTCACATTCTCCTTCTTTCTTTCTCTCGAGACATTCCCAAGAATTATGTCCCACATTTCCACAGGTGTAACATCTCACTTCTCCTCCTCTGCCTCTTCCTCTTCCTCTGGAAGAAATTATTCTAGCATATTGTCTTCATTGAGAACTTCCACCTCTTTTTGAGTGACTATGTGGTTTATCAGTCTCATCTTTGGATTTGTGTTCCTTGTCATGGGAAACTCCCTTGCCTTTTTTCGGGCCTGGGCTTCTACCTCTGCCTCACTAGTTTTTTTTTTCTGGCGAACTTCTCCTCCGCCTTTAGTAAAAACTGATAATCAACCTTCATTTTCCTTACTGACATCATGTTGATCTCATCCTAGATTTCATATCTCAGGCCATTTATATACCTGAAAACTTTTTGTTCATCCTTCTCCCTTTGTCTATTTCTGATGTTCATCTTGTAGAACTCCTCTATGTATTATTTAACTTTCATACCCTTCTGTCTCAGGTTCTACAGCTTCCTGAACAAATTGATCTGATAATATTTGGGCATGAATTTTTTTTTCAACTTGGCTACCATTCTTTCCCAATTATTTATCTTCTATTTTCCCTTGCTTCTCCTCTCAGCCTGTAGTTCATCCCACCATAGTGCTACATGTTCCTTGAGCCTAGTGATGACATGTCTCACCCTTTTCTCCTCATTGACATCTTCATAGTTGACATATTTATCCATGGATCGTACCCAATCCAACAACTCTTCAACATCTAAATTGCCTTCATAAATTGGGACCTCTATCTTGGCTCTAGATCCCAATCTAACAACTTCTCTCAACAAACATTCTTTGACAAAATTCTCTCCTGCATCTTATTTGACTTCTACTTCTTCTCTCTCTACATCGTTGATGTCTCCAGTATCAGGTACTCTCCTCTATGATGCCTCCATAGCCTCTAATCTTGCACAAAGTTCTCACATCTCCCTTTCTACAGCCCAATTGACTAAAGGTTGTTCCACTTGCTTCCTCAGTGGCATTGTCTTGACTATATCTCACACACAGAGTACAAATTCAAGTTCTTTTTTCTCTTCTCCTTTGCATGTTGTCTACAAACAAAACTTCAGCTCTGATACCACTTGATGCAGTGCCTCCACCTCAATAGGGTCTGCTGACCTCCCGGTCACTGGATCTTCTGAATCTTCGAGCTGGAACAACTCTTTGATTCCTTGCTGGAATCCTCATGAAATATCCACAAGTCCTCTGTGTAACTCATCCCACACGAAAAAACACTAGGTGTGAGTTTCCTTCACGTGACCACGGAATGTGACCACGAACCTAACCCAAAATAAGTTTCGCAATTTCACGCGTCGGGTCCTTTCATGTGAATCAATCTCATTCTCCCGACCTCCAAAACCCCGACAGGTGCCTAGTCTGTACTAGATCCTCCCTTATCTTCCCTCAATGTGACCTCCAGTCATGACCCGGGGCTCAACTCTCAAGCGCATCGAGATTTCATGTATCAGGAACTCTCGATATGATTAGATCTATGGCCCACGATCTTCCTTCGATCGACGGTTGTGATCAAGTCACAATTTTGCTTTGCACAAATTTGGAGGTTGTTTCACCTCTATTCTCTCGATCCCCGATTTCCTCAAAAATCTAGGTCCCACTCACATCAGATCAATGGTACACAACCCATGTGATCCGAAAATCCTTATTTCTCCTTTGCGTTTCAGAATTTCATGTTTCGGGTAGTTGGAAGACTACGCACCTCCCTTCTTATGATATCTGAGATCACGATGGTGCTATATCGATGGTCCAAAACTTTCCTTTGATCAACGGTTGTGATCAAGTTGGGATTTTGTGTTTCACAACTTTGGGAGTCTCCTTACCTCCATTCTCTCTATATCCGAGAATGCGATGGTGCAAGATCGATGGTCCATATCTTTCCTTTGATCAACGGCTGTGATCAAGTCGGGATTTTTCATTTCACGAATTTGGGATTCTCCTTACCTCCGTTCTCTCGATATATGAGATCGCAATGGTGCTAGATCGATGGTCTAGATGTTTTTAGATCCAACAACTCAAATCAAGTCCCTTTGATACTTAGCAAAATTTTGGATCTGTGCACTCTTTGCAACAGATTATTATGCAAGATTTGGTTCTTTTGGGTGACTGTGCACGCCTTGTAGCAGTTACTTTGCAGTCCTTGCAAATTGAAAGTTTCATGCTATCTGTTCTGAGATTCGAAATCAAAACAGACTCCATCAACGCACACCTTGCATTCGATGTGCACACCTTGCACTCACTCAATAGAAGAGAAACAATTGAAACTTACACTAACATTCATCGTTTCATCCATTCATAATAGAATTCATTCATTTATGAAAACTCAATAATAGAGAATTGAAAACAGTAACAATACTATGCATTTGAATCAATTTCCTTTGTTGTATTCATTAAAAAGTAAATGGCTACAACTAATATCAAAACAATAACTTAAAACTCAGAAAATTCCTACTAACTCGCAACATCCTCATTTGGGTGTACAAAACCTCTATTTAACTCAGAGGGTCTTTAGGATTCCTCCGACTACTCATCTACCTCAAAAAAATGAAAACCTAACTGCTATCTAAGTTTAGTTACATTCAAGACTCGGATTGAAACTCCCTGATCTCTCATGATCATTCCATCTCCAAGCATTTGATCTTCTTTTGTTCTTCATCAGCTCCCCAAAGGATTCGCAGTAACTCTTGGCATTTGAGATTCTGAAATGATTCTCAAGCACTGAACTTTCCTACCACGTGTGCTTGTTGACGATGCTAGTGATGCTCCTTCATCAATTAATAAAGGAGACGATGAAAAATTATTGAAAGCAAGTAGGGAGCAAGAGGTTTCATATGAAATATTACTCTAGAATATGACTGAGATGAAATGGACTAAGAATGTAGGACAAACATATAGTAACACTAAGGAGGAAGGATCTAATGATTAATCTCATAAGAGAAGGGAAAAACCGATGTTTAGTGATAAATTAGCATCGATGACTTTAGGAAAATAAAAATAATAGTTTTGAAGACAACACCTTGCAAAAGAAATCACCTAAAAATAAGAAAAGTATATGGAATATAGCTAAATTGACTAGTGAACTAAAAAAATTTATACCACCAAATTTTAATGGGGAAACTGAAGAAGGAGCAGAAGCTTGGCTCTTGAACATGGGGAAATATTTCCAGGTCTATAATTATTTTGGTAATTTAAGGGCTATATTGGAAGTATATCAGTTGAATGGGAAAGTTGTGATTTGGTGGCAAGAAACAAAGACAATAAACAAAATTAGGAGCAACGAACTCACTTAGAAAATATTTAAGAAATGATTTAAACATAAATACTTAACTGAAAGGTATTTTGATGAAAAGGGTAAGGAGTTTCATGACCTTAATCTAGGAAAAATGACCATCGAAGATTTTGTTACCAAATTTGTAAATATGATGAGGTACATACCTTACCTTAGAGAAGAGAAATAAAAGGTACAAGAGTTCATTAGTTTCTTTCCTCAAGTATATAGGGATAAATTGAGTTCCTTAATCCTAAGATGATGGACAAGGTAATAAGACACTCTAAATTGTGCTATACCTAGTTTAAACAAAGGTCTTAAAATACGAAAACATGGCAATATAAAAAAAAAAATAACAAGTTCTATCCTAGAAAGAAACAATTTAAGTACCCATACAATGCATCTCATAGTGCACCAGTTAAACGTAACTGGTTTAGTGGACAACAACAAAGTGTATCAATTCAAAACAACAACACACCAATTGATTTAGTAAACAAACCAACTAGACCACCATTTAAATGTTGGGGTTGCAAGGAACCTCACCTATATAGATATTTACCTTTGAATAAGAAAAGAAACTTGACAATGGATAATGTTTAGGAGGTAGTAAAAGTTAATGGCATGGCAAGATGCAATCAAAAAAGTAATGCGACCTTGGAAAATTGACATGCTGACCATCAATGTGCCATTGTAGAAGTCGAAGGTAAGATAAATAAAAAAGATGTCTCTATTTTAATTGAACCTAGTGAGAATTTAAGCTATGTTTATCATATGGTTGTTGAGTATTACAAATTGAATAAAGTAAAACATAATAAGTCTTGGTTAGTACAACTAGCCACCAATACTAAACGAGAAGTAGTTGAACTGGTCAAAGATTGTATGATAAAAATAGATGGAATGGAAACAAGTTTGAATTTGAATATATTACCCATGGGATCCTATGATATACTCATAGGGATGGATTTTCTTGAAAAGCATGCAACTGTAGTAAATTGTAAGAACAAAACTTTTGATTTCCTAGATGTCTTGGGATAGAATATAACCATTAAAGGAATACCTCATGGTGTATCAATAAGGGAAATTTCTTCTTTATAGTTGAAACAAAATGCTAGAAAGGGTTGTGAAATATATTATGTACACATAAATCAAAGTCTAGACAAGATGGTTGGACTTTTTTTAATTGATGATCCTATATTAACTAAGTTTCAAGATGTATTCCCAAAAGAAATTCTAGGACTACCTCCTAGAAGGGATATAGATTTCACAGTAGATTTGGTACTAGGATCAACACCAATTTCTTATATTCTCCACTCGATTGGACTCGCGAAACTTACTGAAACGATTTTGGCACCTGCCTATAGTCCATGTAGCCTTCAATAATTAGGTAAATATTAACTTCCCTACCAGCTCATCTTTTGTCATCTCCATGATCACTTGTGTTGCTATAAGTAATCACTCGAGTGGATTTCGTGATGATACTTTTATTGATTCTAGCATGCATATTTTTTACTTTCGATGCAACTGACAAAACCAAGACTGACGCACATTTGATAATATTTTAATGTTGGAATAGAATATCAAAACTCAGTCTAGCATGCATATCTTGTTCAGATATTTTGATTTCTTGCAAGAATTCATGGAATTGGTGCTCCAGCTCATTAAAGTGGTCTTGGAGCTTCTCCATAAGTTGGATAGTTGCATATGATTCAATAGTTGTGACCTAAGGGTTTTTTAGGTCCATGTTATTGAGTTGTTCAATGAGAAGGTCGGTAACAACTAGCATGTCAAAGAGATGAGTGAACAAGCTCAAGGCCTTATTATCCACAACTGAGATCATATCAGACATATTCTATTGATCGACCCACATTGTACTTGTGATATCATTTGTTCTTTTTGTGATATCCAACATTTTAGTGGTCTTGTTTTTTTTATGCAACCTCTATTTTGGCCACACAAATATGTTTTGTGATTGTAGATACTTTCGATGAGGTTTGGAGATGGGTCCACAAGGTTGATATATAGTCAACCAATTTGGAGAAGGCTTCCACTCGACATTGACCAATGTAGAGAGCCACTTGGACCCTACTTAATCAGTGTTTAGAATTTTGAGGTGGGTGGATCACTGTGATGTGATCATTGACAAAGAGCGGTGAGCTGTGATTCGATATGTTTCAGGTGATATTTTATTTTCCAGAGCTTAAATCTCGGAGGTATGTTGAAACTATGAGAATAAGTTGTAGGAATATGGGAATATAAGATATCTATGACCCCGACAAGGTGTGTGCATCCCTTTCGATTTAATATTACTATTGTAATTCTTGATGATCCTGAACCTATTTTTGTAATTTGGTACATGTAGAATTGTGCGTGGTGATATCTACTTGATGTTGGAGCTACAATATTGTCCTCAGGTGGAAGTGGTTGAAGATGTGCAGGCCATTTGACCATGCCTTGCTTTATGTCTTCCTCGATAATACCGAAAGGGAGGAGGGCCATTTTGATTCCTTGATCATCACTAGGATATATTCATAAATTATATGAAGTACATTGAAATAAAAGGTAACCATCATACCTCTCCATGAGGGTGTGTGAAATATGTTCTTGCGAAGTGGTTTCCTAGATGAGTTATCGATACCATTCTTGAAATAGGTCAGTGTGAAAATATTGAGTGCAATAATCCTTTCTCTCATGAAGTCACAAGAAACAAGGAGATTCAAGAGTATGTAAAATTCTATTAGATCATTCAAAACCCATAGGATGCTACTAGAGCACCATAACTAGTAGCAGTAAAATACAATTGTAGTGAAACTCTTCACTAGAATTTTGGTCGGCTAAGTAGTCATGAATGAATTCCTTTATCACATTTCAATTCCATGACATTTGAATCCTCTTGACACATTTTTCAGCTGCAATGACGACCTTTAATGGGAACTCTTCCTTGGTACAATTGCATAGGATTTTGCAGGCTATGATCTATGTAGCAAAGTGAACTAGTTGGGCGTTGATTTTTCAAATGAGTACTCCACACCTACCATGACAAGCACTTATGTTTCGTAGATTTCCTGTTGGGAAACATCCTTAGAAGTTATGGGTTTCTTTGAATCCTTTCCATAAATCGATAGGCTAGTGACCCAATGGATTGTAGCTTCATTGATGAGATACTTCCCCTATAGCTACAAGTACCCACCAAGTAGTCGAGTGAGTAATAGGAGGATGCAAAAAGTGACGATCCCACTATGTCAAAAGTGAGGAAAGTCAATTAGTGAGGGAATGAATGGTTGTCTAATAGTATGGGACCATTCTTGTGTGAGAACTAACGACTTTCCATCTACACTGCGAATGGTGCAGGGATAATTGTGAAGGCCAAGGTGGGGAATTGTTGGGATTCAAGGACATCGTGATCAATGAATTGGAAATATTGTATGCTATGTGTTTTGGAACCGATGAAATTATTATGTTAGGGTAATGTCAGTTCTTATGGTTGTCGGTTGGTGTAAATCAGTTATCTATTCCCTTCATGTGGTCTCCTTCATGAGGTGATGGAAATTACATTGCTAGGAATCTCAAAATGCTATGGTTAGGGACAAGGGAAGATTATTATTTTTCATTGTTATGTTAGGATGCCCTTTCAACTAATATTGGGGGAATTTTTATAGATAGAGGAAGGTCTATACAGATCGGGTTAGTATTAATGGAGAAAATGGAAAGTTACCAAGTGAGTACTACGAGACAACTAGGTGGTGTGTCGAGAGTATCCACCACTGACTTTCGACCTATGTAATTGTACTATATTCGGACCATCCCATCACCGTTTTAGATGATTAGATGTTGTGTGAGTTGGTATACTTTTGTGATCTCGTAAACATATATCTTTGTGAGTAGTAAATGGTAGTGCATGACCAAGTTTATTGCCGCACGTATGGGTGCTTTGGAAATTCCATATCATCTATTGTTGGTGGCTTGATGAATGATATTTTTTGTAGGTATAATATAATGGGTATGTCACCATATTGGTGTGTGAGATTCCTAGGACCATGGGGCCTGATGTGTGATAGGTACATATACATAAATTTTCATATGTGAGTCATTTTGGGGTGCCACAGAATTTTATTGTGCCTACCTGTACAGGTGTTTATCAACTACAAAAGTGCAAAAACTCAAGGTAGGAAACAATGTCTCTTCACCCACATCCATCCTACCCATTTTATCTCTCATGTATCTCTTACTATGTGATTGTTTCATACTTAATATGTTTCCTCAATGGGGTTAGCGATGATAGGAAGATCCAAATATATTTCTTTCAGTAGGGATGTTGTAGCATAATACCTCCCCTACCCCTTCGATTTCTAGGGATGTGGGATGGAAACCCCAAGTTCTAGGATAGTGACCTTCTTTTAACTCTTACTTTTGGATTTGGTAAATATCTGTGTCATGTTGGATACATATGCATGGATATCCACTATTATTCACATGAACAAATATATCGATGAGTTTCCATCTCAAGTCGAAACAATTCCCACATGGATGGTGCAATAGTTGTCCATTCACAATAAGGTTCTCGATGTGTATTCCACCAGTGCATAAGAATTCCTATGAGTAATATATCAAGTGCACTATCCCTTTGATCCTCAAGAATGTGTTATATCAATGAAATAAATGTGTCCATATGCTCTGATCCACTGTACCAATATGATCCAAATTCTTCCATGTGCTCCTCTCCATATATATGTGTGCACCTCCTTGTTGATACTTCATATAGCTTGTTTTTCCATTGATCCATGGTTTCCTCAGAATCCATGTCATAAGACTTGACACTTCTTGAGATTAACTATCCATCATCGATGGGGTTGGTGTAGTCTTCCCTGTGCCCTTTGATCTTATAAATATTTTCAATGACTGAGCTCTATGCATCCTCATCCACTAGGTCATTATGCATGTCACCTTCATATGGATCTAGTGTTGTGACCATGCATAGGGTTTCTGATTCAAATGATATATGCCTCTTCTTAAATTTAAACAACATTTTATTGTCAAAGACCCAATAAATGACAAGTAATGTAGCATATGGATCAAACTCATCCATAATATCTATGACTTCAAATTAAACCTTTGGTTTTACTCCTTCTATGTTCACTTCCATTTTGTCCAATTGGCCTATTTGATATATCTTGTATTGATTAGCAAAATGGAGTTGGATGGGTGTCCAAACAAACTTTGGTTTACCCATCACCCATCTCCCAATATTTCTTCGTAAAAATATTCATGTCAAAACCCAGATACAACATGCCTCCATTCATGTCATAACTACAAAGTTCTGGCATCATCATAAATTCTCAGCCAGTGCGCTTTTTCTTACTAACCTAGCATACATACCTCTCTAGAAGCAGAGTTGATATTAAATACTCCACTCCTTGTTTCCTCATGCAAGTAGCTAACATTTGTGTCAACTTACTTGAAACTTCTGGATCATTTACTCGTTGTAAACAACAACACCAGAAATAACTTACTTGGTCTTCAAATTCTTCCTTGCAAACGAGTTCATGCAATACTTTTGTGCATGAATCACAATGAGATTCATCCAATTGTTTTCCTTCATATGCATTCTACTTGAGCATAACGTTTTAACTCAATCTTTCTACGATATTATTCTATCGAGACTTGTGTTGCACACTAGATTCCTTCTCACATGAGATCTTCCTCAAAAGATCTTTGTGTCGTGAGATGTAATTCCTCATGGGTGCGAGATTCTTCTAGTTACCTCTACATCCCACATTGTACTTATTCTCATATCCGAGATTCCTCCATATACCTTTGTGTATCTCATTTCACTTATTCTTGGATGTTTTCCTCCTCAAACGACCTATGAGTCGCATGCTACATCTCCTTGTGTGCTTTATGTGCATTACAAAGGAACTTTTTCCATTAGGAAACATCAGACCTTGGAGGTAGATGAGTTTCCTTCCTTATATTTACGTCTATTTTTTGACCTAAGCCTTCACCATGCTCAAAGTATTATCCTATATTTTCTCCTCCTCGGGTGACCACATGGAAATCAACTTCCTCATTCTTCTTCTTATTCTTGCATCGCTCTACATGCACCATGTTAAAATTGGTATTTTTGTCTTCCCTCTTTTTCAATAATTTAGGACAGTATTTGGTGACATGCTCGAGGCCATAGAAGTATGCATAGAGCACACATGGTTTGGTACAAAACTATGATACATGACCAGTATCACCACAATTTAAACATGTGGGAGGCATACCTCCTCCTCCATCATATTCTCTCCTACGACCATGCCCATATCCACCTTGGGGACCTCCTTGGTATCTACCTCTTTCTGCTCCACCACACTCACTACACTTTTGGTCTTCATGGACTATCTTGCATCGACTAGAGTGAGTGGTAGTTAGTAACATAATTATTGATGGATTTATAGAATAAGTAGAATGGGGTATGGGTTGTCATATGGTAATTCTACAAAGTTGGGAAGCAGGGTGGAACATGGACCTAGTGTTTTCATATTTCACACCATTCTGTGTGCCCAGATGGAAATAGACTGGGTGCACATGTTTCCATATAATTTTGAAATACAATACATTCATCTCTATGATTCCCTTCTGAGCGGCATGTGGTAAACCATATATTCTCTCACAAGATCTTGTTCTTAGCCATATCTCACAATTGCATCATCAGGTGGGAAAATTGTGACAACACCTGTGTCAAACATGTTGACATCTCCACCCCTCCTAGAGTATCCTCCAGGTGCATCGGAATTTCAATTTATTCTTCTTGAGTCGGCAACTTTTGCTGGGAAAGTGGAACTGAGATATGGGCAAGTAACATCACAATAAAACATTCCCTGTGTTGAATGTAATAGATTTGGAACACCAACTTATCCAATAATATATTAAACAATTGGTCATAATCCTTGATAATTTATCTTTCCTTCTTCCTCATATCCTTTATCTCCACCATACATTGGGATTCAAACTTGGGATTCTTGAAATCCCTAAGAATATTTTTCTTAATCTCTACAAGGGACCTCATCTGTATTGCTAGGGTCATAGCCTTATAGTTCATATACCATGGAAAGGATATGCCCATAAATGTGGTCTCTAGTTGAACGATTTTGGCTACTTCAATTGTGATTATTTTCACAAAATAGATTGATTCACATGTAAACCAATGTTTCTATGAATCATCCTTACCCATTCCATGAAATATAGGTAGTCTCAGGGTGTTGTCCTGATTTTTGAACTTCAAACTTGAGGTCGCTCCTCCTCTCTCACTCCAAGGGGGTTGAATTTGCATCACCAATACTTATTTGGGTGAAGTAATATTGACTTCACTCTCTTATTCACTTGTATCCTCTCTTATATTGTATTCTTCTCTCTCTTCTACTCCAATCACTTCATTATCTGCTATGTTTTCTCCTTGATACAAAGTGCGCAAGGGGGTGGTACTAAGGGGGGGGGGAGGGGTACATCCATATTGTTCTAAAAATTTTCGTGAGGTGACCCAGAGAGTTACCTACTTGTATTTTCTCATGACCATCTTTGTTTTACCATCCATCTCCCCCACTAGTAGGGGAGCGTCCATCCTCCTCTTCGTTCAATGCACCAACATGATATGAATTATCTTCTAGTTATATCTATGCACTCCCTCTGTGAATTCTATTTTCCTCTCCTAATAACACATTATTTTTCTTCATTCTAACGCCTCTTCTTATCAGTGTGTGATAGAAATATTTTCCTCACCCTATGCAAACTTGCAAACAAGGCCTTTTTCCATTTCCCTATGCAAACTTGAAGTCCCTTTTTGCAAATCCCAGAGATAAAAAAATTATTTTTCCACATATATGTGCCCTACCTATTGTACAACATGTGTATATGCAAGTTGCACCACTACAGCCCACGTACATTGGGTTTTGTGCCCAAAATTAAAAATGGTGTCGAGTTTCCATGTCACGTCACGCGATCCATGATCCTTGACCTTCAATATATTGGAAACGTTCTGACTCGACCGTTTCGTTCCACTTGAAGGATATAAATGGGTCAAATCCGAGCTATGGAAAAGAGGAGAAGAATTCAACTTTGAGAGAAAAGTTACTCTGGAAAAATTATTCACTCCATATTGATTCTACATCCCTTTGTCCTTTTAAGTATGAACTCATTATTCATCCCCCAAGCTCTTCCCTACTTGATTGAGAACCTCATTGTCTCTCTTATATGAGCTTGCCTTTGGTGGAGGATTAAATTGGTGGAGGCTCAGCTGGAAGGGACTTAGTTTCTCAGTTCCGAACCGTGCCGTCAAAGATGTTTTTAATTCATTCACTTCTATTTCTTACATTTTAATAGAAATACTCTTTTTGCGTCCAATTAATATCTTAAAAATATTTGAATTATTGTTACATGGGATTATTTGTTATCAATGTTGATGGATTATTCTATTTAATGTGATAACATTATATATTATCACCATATGCTTGTGTTTCTTGTTTGTTGAGGACAACTTGCAGGTGTATTTCTTTGAGCCAAGTGATCTATGATGGACTTCATTGAACGTCTGGACAAGGTAGGCATTTTATCTAATATAGCTAGCATATTTGTTTATATAACATACTTGATATTAGAGTTCATTTCTGCAGTCATTTCTGTTTGTTGTGGTTTACCCCTAGCCATAGAGAGATTTTCCTCGTAACAGAATCGACGACCATACTAAGGATATAATATTATTTTTTGGGGTTTGGAGTGTTTTTCTCCTTTGATTGCTCTCATTAATATTGAGTTTCTTTTCGTATGACTGCTTGATAGCCTTTTTCCATTCTGAGTTTGAGTTTCTTAGCCTTCTCCTTATCCTGGTTGTGTTTTAACACATATACGTTGGTTTTTACCTGAGAGTCACGGAAATACACGTGTTGTCCTTATGCAAGAGGTGTGTATATGTGATTTTACACTGAACAATCGTGTACATCACCCTTTGTTTCTTGGTTTCTAGGTTTTATGGTTGTTGGGTAGGTTTTGATGATTGTTGAGTCTTCTTAGGTCTCTGTTATGACTGTTAAGTGTCTGTGGAATGATAGGAAACCTTTCATTGGTTGAACTTTTGGGTGGTTCCTTTCTTATCATTCTTTTCATTTGATTGTCCTTGCATCTTGGGATAGGTGTTGGCTTCTTGATATCCTACATGGTTTGTCTCTATTTATTATACAGTAGAGTCTTTTGTATCAGGTCTCTTTTTTAAGTCCTTGCATTTTCATTCTTTTATATTGAAAATAAAAAAATATTAGGCATTTTACATTGATGGCATTTGATATTTTTGGGTCTTATCATTGATCTTAGTACATGTAATGAAATATTGCATCTTATTTGGAATTGTAGAACTAAATTGATAATTGCATTTGGAAAAGAAAATCATTTATTGGGAATTGAAGTTAGGACTTTGCATTGTATTCATATTCATTTATTTTACTTGCCGAGTCATAACATCATTAGTTTCATGACTACACCTTTTGTGAGTAAGAAAGGCCACTAAAAGTAACACTATAATTTAAAATTGATTAGAAACGATTTTATACTCTAGGGTGAAAAAACTAGCTTAGGATTTAGAGCCTTGGAATAGGATTTTGTGAGTAAACTTCTCCAAGGCTATTAAATCAACATATGTGTCTGACTAAGGGAGTGGATATATCCATTGTATAATTGGAAATATCAGGAGGCTCCTCTTACACCGGAGTTAAGCACAAGGTCATGTGAGGTTGTTTGAAGGGATATCCCCTCGATACCTTCTTAGCGTCAGATATATTTCTAGGGATATATTTGTATATGGGGATCTTGCTAGTACCTTTACCTCTGTGAGAGGCAATGCTTTCAAGGATTTAGGATTTGTTACCCTTCCCATATGGTAGAACTGAATTACGACTATTCTCCTGTGCATCGGTTATATAGTGATTTATTAGTTTCTTGACTTAGGTACCACATAGGTTACTTATAGGGGTTATTCTGCAAGTACCCTGGGTTAGATAAGGGTCAGACAACACACAACCTTTATGGAGGATTACCTCTCCGGGGGGATCTGATCAATTGTTTTTTAATCCCATGAGGGCCCTTATAACTGATTTTAATACCTCTCATCTTTAGCAGGGGGTCTCACGCCCCTCTTGGGTGAGGCATACCTACTTCAGGGAGGGAGGCCCCTTTCAGCCACTTTACCTTGTTTGTGTGCATATTGGTCTTTTGTTTATTTTATTTTAGTGTTCTCTTTGATTTCTATTTGACATTAGGATTTGTTTTTTATCTTGAGACTTGAGTCATCGTGGAGCCAGACCAACTTCCCCATAGGTCTCACTGCTTGTTACAGTTACCACCGCATTTTGAGTCTTTTCCTTCTAAAATATGTAAAGTTATCAAACGTGGTACACACACCTCCAATAATCAGACTTGTGATATTACAAGGATGAGTATTGAATCGAGTCAGAAATATATTGGGAGTCCTTCAACTCCCATACCTACTATATTTAACAGTTGTCCTTCGACACCTTCAACCACAATGGTTGTAGTGTCGGAGGTTCCTATTCTCACTCTAGTCCGTCCTATAAAGAATACTAAACCTATAGACCCAAACCCTTTTGGATATCTTGGCCACTTATCGGGTTATAATAGTCAGGTCATCCCTATGGCCTCTAGTCCATATTCTTATGGTATGCTAAATTTCACATCCCAGTTTTCATCCTCCATCCCATCGTCTAGTCTGAGTACTAGTATTGGGCTTCGGGGCACAACTCCTCCACATACTCCATTTTCGTTTGGTGGTACTCATGTACCACAAATGACTTCTACATTTGGAGGCTTTCCTCCTTTTAACCCTAGGTCTAATCTTGGTCCTAATGCTTCTAGATTGAGCAACCAACCCAGTGAGTAAGCTATTTATTATGTTTCGTCCTTTACACCTACCCCCTCTATATCGATTCTGACCAACACGTTTGGCATGACGAATCCACCTTTATCCTCTGGATTTACACCCAAAGGAGGTCAGTTTTGTTGACAATTAAAATCGCAACGATGAATTCTGCCCACAAATGATTGCTAATCTCTATTAGATATTTATGATAATAATAATTAACTAGTAGGTGGAACCCCCTTGTAGACCAGAGGAACTATGATGGATGTGTTATGCTTGTATGTTGTTGTTGTTATGATGATGCTTACACAATATTCTACAGTTGATTATGCAGTCTTGGTTTCATTCGTTATGACAACATGGTTGGTTGATGCATTATTGCTAAATGGTGTTGATGGTCACTCACAATACAGGGCAGTTCTATGGATATAAGGATTATGTTGTTTTATAGGTGCTATGTTATGCATTAACATTGATTAAAAATATTATAAAATATATTATATATGTTTTATGCTAAAGGATGAGATGGGAGCTCAAAACAAAAAGTGGAAAAAACTATGGATAAGTCCTAAGGTTATGGAAAAAATATTATATATAAACCTTAAAGTATATACAATAGCAAAAAATGGAAAGTGGTGGATCTAGCTGCTATACTATGCACTTTGGATTAAAGGATTTTATGTAAGGCATATGTGGTGGTGTTTAATATATTGTAATTGTTAAATTTTGATATGATTCGGGTGGTGCACTATACAATATATATGGCATTGAATTTATGGTTGATGTTATGGTAATGGGTTGGCTAGTACGTTGAATTTAATAGGGTTAGGTGAGGAATCAATGTGCATTTACTACACGTCACTCCAAACCACCCTTGAGCTCGTCACCCTAGCCATAGTTGCAGTTTTCTCTGTTGGTTGTGGAAGCTTCACGATTTCAGGTTTTGAAAGGGAAAACATAGGCCATCTCTTCCTTGAAGTGATTTTTTCCATGTATGGCTCCTTTGCTTTCCATCCATGATGGTCCCTCTGTATTATGAATCAATTTGTTGGCTCAGGATTGCATGGGTTTTGTGTTTTTCTTGAGTTTTCGACTCGGTGTCAATGTTGTAATTATGGGTTCTCTATGATTACTGTGGAATGTTCACATTTAAAAAACAAAGGATGATCCAAATGGATGTCTGTGGCCTCCCACCTCTTCCAACTGGTTCATTTTGGCATTTTTCCAGTTTGGCAGTTTTTTTCCTAGTTTTTGGGTCCCTGACTTGCGAGGCCGCAAACAACATTTTTGAGGCTCGCCACAATAAAAAATGCTCTTTGATGTATCACAAAAAAATGTTTATTCCTCGGATAGACCTTTCCAATGGGATATTGTGCACCTAAAACAGAGATCGTATGCAAAAGTTGCGACTCTGGAAAGTTGATGTACGAACTTACCCAAACGAGGCCCACATGGTATTTGGCGCTTCATATCCTAGGGTTAGGTTTTTGGATTTCTACGGTTTTTGACATTCTTGTTTATTCTAAAAAGGACTTCAAAGCCTCATTGTAATCCTCTTCTTGTGAATGAGTTCAACTATCACAACTCTTCTTAGAGATAAGCTTCCACCATTCCAACAAGTTTGTTTTCTGCTGCATTTTACAATTTCAACTTATTTCCTTATTGAATAGAAAACCAATTTTACTATATCTCTATTATTATCTATTAAGCATATTTTAATAATTTGTATTCATTTCATTCTACTCATAAAATCTATATCAGTGGTATCAGAGCGGTATGTTGCTTGTCATTTTAATGCATGTCCCCAATGAGGTCAGGGTACAAAGAATTGGGTCTCAAGCTTGTTTCACTTGAGGAAAAAATCTCTTGGATGCCCAAATGACCTCTCATGACAGGATAAAAGAAATATGATGGCAGAGGAGATCCTTTCAAAATGTTGCTTGAGGAAGCCATCATGCAACAGAGGAACGATATGGTGGACAGTTTCATGCAAATCCTTCAGCGAATACCAACAGGCGATGCATCTTCCTCGAGCGGAGGTGTCGCCCCCTTCAAGGTACAAATCAAATTCAATATTCCTATATTTGAAGGTCAGATAGACACAGATGATGTAGAAAAGTGGTTGAATCTACTAGAAGGGTATTTTCTATCTATAACTTTTCAAATAGAGAAAAAATTACTTTTGCGGTCCTCAAAGTCGTTCCCCATGTCAAAGATTGGTGGGAAACTTTATGTGAGAAAAAGGAAACAGAGGAACCCTCATTATTTACAGTGGTGACCACTTGGGAATCCTTCAAGGATGATATTAAGGAACAATACTACCATGTCATAAGTTATGATGATTTGTATGCCAATTGGACCACACTGTGGCAAGAAAGAGACCAACCAGTGCCATCTTTTACAAATATCTTCCATACCCTGTGCACCAAGTTGGGTATCAAATATTCGGAGCGACATATGGTCCTCAAGTATCGCAGTGATTTTCATAGATACATCCATACTGAAATGGAATTTCTAGACATCTCGTCCTTGGGTACAGCCTATCGATATGTCGTCAAAATAGAGCAACAACTCAAACAAAAGATGCGACAATTTCGGCCTGGGAACCCCTTGCAGCAAAAAGTAGGAAAGGGAAGCCCCAACCTATAGAACAAAGGATAGATCAAATATGGACAGTATCAAGACAACCAATCCAAGACACAAGCAAATAAGGACACCGAAAAGACAAAGAAGGATACTCGGAAGTGGTGCGACATCCATAAGAGACCTTGGCATAACACTGTTGATTGCCACTCAAAGCAATTGTTGGTGGCCGAAGTGAAAGCCTTTGAATCAGATGCAGGTTCTAACTCTGAGTCAGAACCATAAAGGGGAATATGGGTCATTGACACAGAACCCACTGCCACCGTTGCTACCACTAAGCTCCATTTTGGTGAACCAGATGAGCCAGAAGAAGGCAAGCTCCTTTTCTGTTCGCAAATGTGGGTAAAAGGCATCCCACTGCACTTCATTGTTGATAGTGGTAGCAAGAAGAACCTCATCTCATAAGAGGTTTTCATGTGGCTGGCCATGATGACAACGCCACACCCACAACCCTACACCATTGGATGGCTCTGCCAAGGAAGCGATCTTCACATCAGCCAATAGTGTCGACTTTTGTACAACATCAATCCCTTCAAAGATGAGGTATTATGTGATGTTTTTCCTCTCGAAGTTTGTAATGTTATTTTGGGCCAACCTTATTCATGGAAATGACATGTTGTATATGAGTCTAGGCCTCATAGTGTTATTATTACTTTGAACAGGAAATTGTATAGGATACTCGAGGCAGTCCCTCCTAGTGTTATTTCCTTGATCTCTTCCAAGCAATGCAGGAAGGTCATCTCTTAGATCAGGGAATTTGTCTTCTTAGTGATTCGCTCTTAGAGTAAGTGAAATATTGCAGCCACATCCAGGACCTCCGTGATCGATCTATCCACATAACAGAAGCAGGTGGATAAGTTCATGGAAGAATACTTAGATATCTTTTCCTCTCCTACCTGGGTACCTTTGCACTGCCAGGTTAAGCATCCCATTGATCTGACCCCAGGCGCACTGCTACCCAATGGGTTGTTCTACAACCGCTCTCTGTTAGAAAAGGAGGAGATCAAGAGGTAGATCCAAGAACTGCTCCACAAGGGGCACATATGTCCAAACTCATCTCCTTGTGGGAGCCTAATGGTACTGGTGCATAAGAAAGACAGGACCTGGTGACTCTGCATTGATTACCAGACCCTGAATAAAATCACAGTCCGGAACTGGTACCTAATTCCCCAAATTGACAACCTCCTTGATTAACTCATGGGGGCCAAATACTTCTGTAATATTGATCTGAAGTCTGGCTACCACCAGGTCCTAATAGAACATACATATGTATAGACAATCGCCTTCAAGTCAAAATAAGGTCTTTTTGAATGGTTGGTCATGCCCTTTCATTTTACAAATGCTCCAACAACTTTTATGAGGATGATGGATGATATCCTACAACCTTTCACTAACACTTTTGTAGTGGTGTATCTAGATGACATCCTCATCTACAACGAGACTTGGGAGGCACACTTGCATCATATTCAATAGGTTCTTCACACCCTGTGACAACAAAAACTATATGCAAACTTGGAAAAATGCTCCTTCGGCATGGACATGGTCCATTACTTAGGCTACATCGTTGGTAAACATGGTGTGAATGTGGATCCAACCAAGATCTAGGTCATGTGTAACTATCCACCCCCAATCACACTCACTAGGATTCCTAGCTTCTTGGTCCTCACAAATTTATATCGCAGGTTCGTGTTGGGATTCTCTCATATTGCATGGGCCCTCATATTTGTGTGAGGCCTCTCCCAACAATAAGCCTTCAGTGACTTGAAGCATCATTTGTGCTCATCCCTAGTACTTTCATTACCAGACCTGCAACATCCCTTTGAGATCGAGACAGATGCTTCAGACTATGTTGTGGGCATCATTCTCACTGAACACGACCACCCTGTGGCGTATCATAGTGAGACACTATCAGATGTTGTCTGTAAGTACCCTACTTATGACAAAGAAATGTACTCTATTGTGCAAGCCTACCACCAATGGAGACATTACATTTTGTGGAAGGATATTGTCATCCACACTGATCACAAGCCACTACGGTTCATGCAGACCCAAGACAAATTGCAGAACGACCGCCATCAAAAGTGGTCCATATACTTACACTAGTTCCACCTCAACATCAAGTATAAAACATGAAGTACTAACCAAGTTGTTGATTTCCACATCCAACCTCCATTTGCGACACTCAACACAGTGCTAGAATATTGTAGCCATGAGACCTTTGGATGGCCCCACCTCTATGAGACAGACCCTGACTTCTCCACCACCTACCAAATTTTGGGAGCAAAGTCAATGGTTGCTAATTTCCATATTCAATATGGGTCGCTGTGTCATCTGGGCCATCTCTGTGTTCCATCAAGTGAGTGTGTGAATCTCTTTTGGGAAGCTCACTATAGTCAGGTGGTAGGACACTTTGGCATCGAAAATATAGTGGTAGTGCTGCAAAAACATTTCTACTGGCCAAAAATTCGATAGCATGTCAGCAAGTATATCAGGTCCTTCACCACATGCGCTATTTCCAAACCGACCACTAAGAAACAGGGCTTGTAAACCCCTCTTCCTACTCCTGAAAAGCTATGGGAATCCATTTCCATGGACTACATGTCAGGGAAATGACTGTGTTTTTGTGGTTGTTGATCGCTTTTCCAAGATGGCAATTATGGCCGCTTTCAAGAACAACATCACAGTAGAGCCCCCTACCAAGCTCTTCTTTGAACATGTCTGGGTACACTTTGGCATCCTAAAAACCATTGTCTTAGATCAGAACAATCGGTTCCTCAACATATTTTGGTTGAGCCTCTGGTCACTGCTGGATATGAAGATCACCAAATCCACTACTTTCCACCCACAGACAGATGGCCAACATGAGGTCATCAATCAGATGATCATACATATCATGTGCATGTATAATTCCAAGAACCCCCACAATGGGATGATAGTCTTCCCTATGTCCAACATAGCTACAAACGAGCCCTACATAGCTCAACTGGCCACAACCCATTTCAGGTGGGGTTGGGATTCCATCCATTGGGCCGCATGCATGTTGCACTACTCCTGGCAAACACCTCGACCAAATTGTCTCCTGATCCACTAGAAGCTAACAAAGCCATTTGGTTCATTGGGAGGATCCATCACATCCACCAACAAGTTCAAGATATTTAACATAAGTCCAATTCCAAGTACAATCAACGCCATGATCAACACCAGGTGCCACATAAGTTTCAGCTGGGCGACAAATTTTGGTTTCACTTGTAGAAAGAACACCTTACATGGCCCCATAATAAGATTCACCCACTCTGGTATGGGCCACACACCATCACCAAGGCTATGGGTGACAATTCTTTTGTGCTCAACATTCCCCCTTTCCTTGGCCTACACCCAGTCTTCAATGTGGCTCTCCTTTGGCCATATTTCCCACCATTATTGGACCAGTCTTCAACATGGCTCTCCTTTGTCCATATTTCCCACCATTATTGGACACCTCATAGATAGAAAAGTAGTTGAAACCAAAAAATATAAACCCTGACTGCATGCAATAGGAATCTAGTGATCATATTGTGGACACACATATCAAGGGAACTCAACAACAAAGGATCGAACTTTATTGAGTTGTCAAAGCAGGGCAACTCCTGCACCAAGGCAAGTGGCTCACCCGGGGCCAAATTCAACAAACATTTATTCATCTGATGGGGGAACTCAATACAATGGAGACCACTGATTCCTAAGGGGGGAGGATTGATCCATACATATTTCGGTGGCCTTCCACCTATTCCAACTGGTTCATTTTGGCAGTTTTCCAGTTTGGCAGTTTTTTTCCTAGTTTTCGGGTCCGTGACTTGCAGGGCTGTTTTGAGGCCCTAAACAACATTTTTAGGGCTCGCCACAGTTGCAAATCCCCTTTGATGGATCAAAACAAAATTTCTATTCCTCGGATAGACCTTTCCAATGGGCTATCGTGCACCTAAAACGGAGATCGTATGCAAAAGTTACGACCCTGGGAAGTTGATGTATGAACTTACCCAAATGGGGCCCACATGACTTTTGGCGCTTCATCTCCTAGGGTTAGGTTTTTGGATGTCTAGGTTTTTTTACATTCTTGTTTATTGTAAAAATGTCTTTAGAGCCTCATTGTAATCATCTTCTTGCAAATGAGTGTAACCATCACTTCTCTTCTCAGAGATAAGCCACCACCATTCCAGCAAGCTTGTTTTCCGTTGCATTTCACAGTTTCAACTTATTTTCTTATTGAATAGAAAACCACTTTTACTGATCTCTGTTATTATGTGTTAAGCATATTTTAATAATATGTATTCATTTTGTTCTTCTCATAAAATACATATAAAAGGAATAGGTGTTATTTCTTTGAAAATCCTATGCATTTGTTAAAAGAAATGTCCGTCAGCTTGGGTTTTTATTCTGGTTCTCTGTGAAAAATGATGATAATAGTGCAACAAGCTCTGAGTTTTATTTGTGCGAGGCTTTACCACTAGTATGGGTATTAGTGTTGTCACCCCTTTTTTGTCTCGGTCATTGTTTTGATTCATTCTCGAGGCTGTAGTGCAGCTGTCGACAATAGCATTGTTCTTGCTCTGTTTGGCTAAGCCCCGAGCTATTGTTTGTTATGGATTTTCTTCATTGTCAATATCACCGAAAGAATTTCACAGTCCAATATTTGTATTGGCCAGAATATTAAATGGAAACCTGTATATGTATCGAGTGACCATGGGTTGTTATCTAGAATTCTTTTCACAAGTATTTTAAGCATTCGGTCTTCTCATCTCTATTGTAGTGGCTGACTGATATGTTGGTAAGCTTCACTGTCAAATTTATTTCGAGGGTTATAGACCTCTTTGCTGTTTGTAAGAGACACAGTCTCTTTGTTTATTCAATGATTCTTCATTTTTTAAACCAACTCTTGTTTCCTCTATGCAATAAAGTTTTAAAGACATCTGCATGTGTCGCGTTTGTGGAGTTTGAATTGTTTTGTTTCTACTCTGGCACTTTTTATCTCTGTCAAGATTTTGGAGTTATAAGTTAAAAGAATGTGGTGATTTCAAAAGAGCATGACTCTCTGTTCTTTCAAAAATATACTTTTTTACCTATGGTTTCTTCTTGGTGGTAACTTCTCTTAGGGGGTAAAAGGATTATGAGCTCTTCGTGTTTTCAAAAATTAAGTAAAATCTCAAGAACCTGGCTTGGTTCTATTGAGCCCGACGTGTTTCCATTTCTCCTCGGACACCTTTTGGTTCTGTAAGTATTTTGGTTAAATGACTGTGGTGATTTTTAAAGAAAAGGAAAAGAGCATGGGCTATCTAACTTTAGAGACCTTCTCTCGATTGAGTCTCTGTATTTCTTCTCTGTGATAAATTTATTTTGTAAAGGAAAAAGGTATGGGTTACAGACAGCCCGAGAACTTTCCATTTGGTCGATTTCTGGTTTTCCACTCATTGTTGTGTTAAATCCTAGCATGATCATGATTCCATTTAAGTTTCAAAGGCACCTATGTGTGTGATTGGTTCATGAAACATGATCTTGGTCATGTCAATATTAAAGGAGACATATGGGTGTATGATTTGGTTATGTTCTCCTTGCGCATAATATGATCTTGTCTTTTGTTGAGCATTTCATTTGAAAAGAAGAATGTACATGTTCTAAAAACATGGATCTCATGCTCAGAGCTACATGTTTTTGGTTAAATGTTATTGTTGAATCAATATTGGTGTCAATTATATTAGTGAAGACCTGTGTGTGATTAAATCATGCCTGATTATTTTTTGGATGATGCTGGATTATGCCAGTCAGTATTTGAGGTCGACTGTTGGTGTTTAGTACTGGGTGTATTATTATTTGATTTTAAGAATTGAACATTGGATATGGCTAATGGGAATCACTATGCATATTATGTTTGTTTTAAAAGGAAAAGGTTAACATTGGAACATGCAATATTGTGGTTCAAGTGGTTATGATGTTACTATTGAATTGGAAATGATATTTGCATAGTTATTGTATAGAATGCATAGATTGATATAATTGAAGAATTTTGGGCAATTGAATAGTTTTTTGATTGAAGGCAACAAACATTTTGTCTGCAATTAAGGGAAAATTAAATGGTTTTGATCTTAAAAGTGGATGCTTTTTGGATTTTGATTGGAATAGAGTTATGATTGTTGTTTGATTTAATTTATTTTTATGAACGATATCTATATTATTCCCTCTCATATTCTCACTTTTTCGCTCATTATAACCCCCTCACGATCGTGATTTCATTTTTACATGCCCTATTCAATAAAATTAAATTAAAACTTTGTATGACAATGGTAAAAGGTGACATAGGAATAGGTGGCAGCTGATTCATTTTGGTATTGATTGCATAGTTAATTATTTAATGAATTGTTGAGAAATACTTGTGTTCTTAATCCCTGTCATGATATCACTTTTTTTCTCATTACAATTCCCCCCAAATATCCCATGAATCCTATTTCACTCTCTGCTCATTTGGAAATTATTAAATATTTTTTATGGATTGATTTGCATGGGTATTATGCTAATTTCTTAGCCAAACTTTGTTTCATATAAAGAGAATGTCATGTATTTTCTATTAAGGGATAGTTTCTAATAAATTGTTGCTTATAGGATGAGTTTCTTCAGCAGAGAAAGTCATGGAAAAAACAATAGGGGAAGAGGTAACTGGAATAGAGGGCCTAGAAGGCCCAGGTTCTCAATTCATTTTGATGTCGATCCCCAAGAGTTGAACTAGATTTTTCAAGCTAGATTATTCAATTGGATTGGGAAAGGGATAATTCATCCTAGACTAGAGAGGCCTCCCTTCCAGCCCCAAAATGTTCTTGGTATCCCTGTGCCTCCCCATGTATCTTTGCAATGAGAAGTTCCCAAAAATGATGGATGGAAGGAGATTTTTCATCCGGTAGTCTCCCACCATCTTGGCTGGACCAACTTGTCATTGCCTCCTCCTCCTTCAACTTTAAACCCAAATTCTCAAATTGCCCCTGCACACTCACCTATATAGTCTTCTCATGCTAGCAAACGACTCAAAACCAAGGCTCCCCATGTGAAATACAAACGTAAAGTTGTTGCTTCCCCCTCATATCCTTCAAGTGACTCAACAGAGTCAGTTTCCTCCAATATCTACTTGAGGTACGATTGCTCCCATGTTATTAGTTATATTAATCCTCAAGGTTCCACCCAACCTAAGGCTATTTCTAGGAAGTCCAGAGGGGACAAGAGTGACAGAAGAAAGATTGCCTCTCAAAGTGGCAAATATGGATTTTCATTTATGTGTTATGATTGAATTGTTGAAGACAATGGACTACAAAAAGGTTTGGACAACAAACTATTTTTTTGGATAATGTGGATATTTACATGTTTTGGATATAATTTGAAAAAGTTTTGATATTTAAATTTCAAATTGTGGAAATAATTATGGGAGTCACGAGGCATGTGTTTATTGGTTGTCTAATTGTGTTTATTTTTGTAAAGAAATAAAAGGTAGTCACAAGGGGTCCCACCTACTTAGTTATTATTTAATAAAAATACACTTAATAATAATAATAATTATTATTATTAATTCCCCTAAATTGAAACTAGTTAAGTTTAGTTAAATTAACTAAATGAGGTAGTTGAACTACTTCAACTAATTTGGAATGCATAAAAGGAAAATGAGAAGGAAGAACAAGGGGATAATAGAAGGAGAAAGAAATACTAAGGTTTTCTCTTGTGTTTTCATGAGATAGTTCAATTTTCATTCATTCTTCAATTCATTAAAATCCTAATTCTCTTTTTGACAGTAGTGTCCTATTGTAGACAACAAGGTTCAAAGTTGAACCATGTCATTCAAATGCTTGTTTTAGAGGTGTTGATCTATCTTTGATAGTCTGTGTATACTTGTTTGTTTATGAATTGAGTTTCATGAGTGATAAAGGATATTGTGCAGAGTCAAGTTGGCAACAATTTGTGGCAAGTTGATCCAAATTTTAAAGTTTAGTTTTTACTTCTTGTCAGAGTCCTTTTGTATGTTTTTTCATTGGGGATATCCAAATTTGACCTTGGTCCATGCTCTCACAGGGATTTTTTTAAAGAGAAAGATACTTTTGATTTCTTGGAATGAAATAAAGTGATTTTTATTCTGTCTCATTTGTATTAATTCGTGACTTGGTTACTTTTTCTTTTGATCTCCACATTTAAATTTTGCAATCTGTATATGTTCAGAAAATTATATAAAAATCTCATATTTTGCAACAATCTTTTCATTAAAAAAATCAGCCTAAGCCCTTATTATTAATACTTGTAGATTGGGAAATACATTTTGAGTATATAAAACATAGGGTAATATTCCGAGCTATCTTTCCTTATCCAAGCAATATTCTAAAATGCTTGAGTAAGATAATTCATATCTTTTCCTCAATAAGTTTCACTCCTTGGGCAACCCCCAACTTGGAGTTACTCCAGCTGAGGGCGGTTTTTACAATCCTCATCAGAAAATTCCTAATGGAACAGTTCCCAACCAACCCCTAATGAACCAGTTCAGAGGAGGGTATTACAATCCTAGACAGGGCCATGGTTCCTACCATAACCCTAGATGGGTTGCGATTCCCCAACAACATTCTTTCCATGGAGCTTGGGCCCACATGCCACAACCCCGTCTCCCTTTTTTGGCCACACTCAATATGTCAGACCTGTCTAAGTTAATGAATGATCTGTGTGTCATGATCTGACATGGCCCCCAATCCCCACCAAACTTCCTTCGGATATTCCAAAATTCGAACATAAGAATGGAGAGGATACCGATGATCACATCACTACTTTTCACCTTTGGTGATCTTTGAATTCCCTTAACGATGATTCTATTAGGTTAATATTGTTTCAACGCATCATTATGGGGGTCGCCACAAAATGGTATATCAAGCTACCTAGGGGGACATACAAAACCTTTAGTCAAATGGTATTAGTCTTCCTCAACCACTTCCAATTGTCAGTTTGTTACGATGTTGGAATAGAACTTATGTGGACCTTACGTCAGAACAAAGCTACTCATATCTTGGATAACATCCAGGCGTGGCGTAGACATAAGAGGTTGATCAAGACCTACATATCCCCATAAATCCTGCTATAGTGGTTCGTCAAGTCTCTATTGCCTTATATTTTGAAGGATGTTTCTATATCCGGGGTCACATCTAAGGAAGAAGCGATTTTTAAAGCTCATCATTTACATATTATATATGCTCAGTCTAGGATGTTATACGAGATTCTTCCAGATGCATCGAGGTCAAAGTATGAACCTAGACAAAATCCCGGGCCTCATGCCGATGGAATTGTAGGCTCCGCCAATGTGAAATCCGTAGACTCGGTGACAATCCATTTGAAAGAGTTGTCCCTAAAACAGTTTTTAGGAGGTCCAAATTCATCTGTCTCCTCTAATCCCACTCAGTTGGAATATCTACATTATGTGCAATCGTCAACCAACCCGAATGGTAACCAACAAGCACAAGGGAACAAAAAGAAAGAACATAATAATAATTGTAAGGGTGGGAATAATAATAATAAACCCAAGGACAACAATAATAATGAGAAGTCAAATAATAATGTTGGTGAGGGAAATAAAGAAAGGTGGAAGGTGAGGTTTCTCTGTAAGATTTGTACAGACAATCACCTTACCCATTTATGTCCCAAACTTTTGGAAGCTGCAATGCTTTTATCTCTACCACCCGTCATGTTGACTAATCCTTTTCCACATAATAAACACATGGCCTCGAGCTCTTTGAATGCCGAAAATACAGTGAGTGGAAGTGAAAACCCATCGATGCAAGACAATAACCATTTATGCATCAATATGGTTAAATATGAGGTTAATGTAGCCACTCGGTATCACGATTAAAGTTCTCCACATACAATACCTAGTGTAGAGTCTCCCCCTCCTCCAAAGACCTCCTTACAGATCAAAAAACAAGAGCTCCCACCTCATATTCCAAAAGGAGTATTCAAGCTCTCTACCCACAATCCTAGTTCTAGAGCTACCTATAATTAATCTATTGTTGAGGATATGGATCTAATCCCTTGTGCTATGTTGGCTCTAGAGGTACTCCAAACATGTCCTTCATATAGGAATGCCTTTCTATCTACATTAGGAGCTCTAGATCCTTCTGGCTCAAAAGTTATCAAGATTGACGTCACAGATGTGAAGCCTCCCTTGCCGTACAATGTGGCATTCCAAATACACGTGGGTTACTAGAAGTATACCATCAAGCATATTGTTGTTGATGAAGGCGCTGAAACATGTGTTATGTTCCTAGTCTGTTGCAAATCCCTAGCCTCTCTGACCCTTTCTCAGTCTCCGACCATGTTGACTTCTTTTGACAGTCATTACTTCCGCCCTCATGGTATTCTTCCTGCCTTTCCGGTCCAGTTAGATGGGAGGATAGTAGAAGTGGATGTCGAGGTGGTTGATGCACCCCTCAACTATAACTTGTTACTAGCACGCAATTGGACTTACACTATGACTAGAATCATATCATCCTTCTTCTGTAATCTTTGTTTTCTTCATGATTGGAAGATCATGATGATTGACCATTTGTCCTTTGTGTACACTAGACCCAATGCATCTCTTGGACTGTCGATCCCCGTGATCAACAATTCTCAGCCGACAATTGAGAATATCAGTTTCAGAATGTATTCATCCCTTATGGGTATCTTCAAATTTATGGCACCGGTTCACCATATATACGCCATGTCCAGTGGGCCCATTTCATCAGAGAGGTTCATTAATTTCTACACTTCCTACTTTAATGATCCTTGGACCCTACCTTTCTCGATGACATATTTTGAAGCTCAGGAACATGTTGGAATGGCCATGCCACTATCAGCAACATATATTGAGTATCAAGTTGTTCTTGACTCTTCCACTGATTGAGATCCTATTACCTCACCAACGGACGATGAGGATCTTATTCTAAAGCCCATGTGGTCCACTTCATCCTCTTGTTCACGTGACTTCCTCAATGATAAATTTCCTTTGGATGAAGCCATCATAGAGGCCATGAACGGTTTTGACAGGACTTGGGATGATATGCATCATCACTCTTATTTTCTCCCAGAGCTTACAAAAATCGAACAAGATGATTTTAGATCTACTTTGAGTGAGATAGTCGATCATGCCATAGTTCGAATTGATACGCATGGAATTTATGCCGAAGGAAACATGGTGAGTATGTCTCCTACCATCACATTCGATATCTCTCTTACCCCTAGAAAAATTGAAAATGTATATAGTAGTGCAGATTGTTTGTGAGAAGAAATTTTGATTTACACTGAACTCTTCAAGGAATTCTGAGATTATTCACTTGGTCATATGAAGAGATGGCAGGAATCGACTCTCAAATTTTCAAACATGATATTATAACTTACCCGGATGCTAAGCCTATTCGACAACATATTAGAGATGTCAATCCTAGGAAGGCCCCTACTATTAAGGTAGAGGTAGAAAACACGCTTAATGTTGGATTTATCTAGCTAGTTCCCTTGACTGAATGGGTATCCAATCCTGTTCTTGTGAACAAAAATCAAGGAACCATCCGCGTATGCATGGATATTCATGACTTGAATAAAGCCTCTCCTAAAGACAACTTCCTAACACCCTTCATCAATCAGATTCTCGACGAATAAGTAGGAAGAGAAGCTTTTTATTTCATGGATGGATTTTTAGGGTATAACCAAATTTAGATTAAATGCGAGGACCAACAAAAGATGACATTTGTTTTCCCTTGAGGTACCTTCGCATACTGGAAGATGCGTTTTGGCCTTAAGAATGCCAAAGAAACCTTCCAACGAGCTATGAAATTCACATTTCATGATCTCAAGGACATAGTCGAATCCTATATCAACGATCTTGCTGCTCACTCTTGTAAGAGAGTGGATCACCCTAAGCACCTTTGGCCAATATTTGAAAGATGTCGCTATTATTGCGTACAATTAAACCCTCATAAAT
Organism: Picea mariana; assembly: GCA_032191745.1. Lineage (NCBI taxonomy): Eukaryota > Viridiplantae > Streptophyta > Pinopsida > Pinales > Pinaceae > Picea > Picea mariana. The sequence continues at coordinate 42,135 of JASDQU010103726.1, forward strand.
GAATTTTTTGAGTTAGGTCAAGTCGACTTCTAGGATTTTTAGTGTCTGAGACTAGGATCATGGTAGATACGTTAAAGGTTGAGGCAATACTTTGATTTCCTCCTCCGCGCTCTATTCGCCAACTTCAAGGTTTACAGGGGAAAGCCAACTTTTTACGATGATTTATCGTGAACTATGCCAATATTAATAAGGGTTTCATGTGTCTCTTGAAGAAGGAAACTCCTTTTATCTAGGATGAATGAGCCCAAAAATCATTTGTTGCTTTGAATAAATACTTGGTATCAACATCTCTACTGAAGCCTCCAGACTATGGTAGATATTACTTTCTTTATGTCACCACATCCAAATAAATGATTGGTATGGTGTTGGTTCAAGAGGATGATGAGCTTTGTGAGCACATAATTTACTATCTTAGTTGAAACTTAGTCATCACTGAACTCAAATATTCTCATGTTGAAAATCTAGCTTTGGCTGTCGTTCACGTAGTCCAACGATTATGACATTATACATTGCTTTGCAAAACTAGAGTGATTTCCGATTTCAATAGATTTCAATACATCCTTACTAGATGTATCATAGGGGGGACGTAAAATAAAATGCATTGTCATTCTAGAAGAGTTCATTCTCAATTTCGCTTCTACGAAGTCCAAAAAATCACTAGTATTTGTAGAGTTAAAATTTGACTTGCCTCGACTAGATGAGGATGTTATTCATGTTGATACATTTGCAGATGAACACATTTTCCTTGTCTTGTCGTCAGACCCCTGGTATGAAGTTATTGTTCTCTATCTTCAAACTTTGAAGTTCCCTCAACATATCTCATGAAATGACCAACAACGTATATGATACCAAGATAAGAACTATCTTATCGTCAGTGACACCTTATATCGTCGAGTATTAGAGAATATCATGCGTCGTTGCTTAACTCACAAAGAAGTTGAGTCTATCCTAAATGACTACCACAATGGGGCTTGTGGTGGTCATCTATCCGGGCTTGCAACAACCCAAAAAATTTTGCAAGCCGATTATTTTTGTCCATCTGTCTTTAAAGATTGTGTTGAAGTGGTTATGAAGTGTCACCCCTGCCAGGTGTTCACTCATAAAATGTGCTCACATCCAGCCCCTCTCCATCCAATCATTATCATCGTTCCCTTCACTAGGTGGGGGGTGGACTTCGTGGATTGCAACCCAACTTTTCTTGGGGTAATCAACACATTATTGTGGTCGTAGACTACTTTAATAAGTGGGTCGAGGCCATGCCTATATTTAAATCCAATGGGAATATTATTTCCTTCTTCGTATTCAATCAAATTATATCCAGGTTTAGAATCCCAAGTGAGATTGTCATTGGTCATGGTAGTCACTTTCATAATAAAATGATGGAAGAAATAGAATCTAAAATAGGGTTTAAGCATGGTCATTATTCCCCTTACTACCCCCAAGAGAATGGAAAAGTAGAGGTCATGAACAAGTTTCTCAAGACCATTTTGTACAAAACTATCAACCAAAGAAAATTTGACTGACATATCATGCTTTATACAACACTTTGGGCATACCGAACCTCAGTCAAGACTTCCACCAGTTTTTCTCCTTTCCAGTTAGTACACGGTGTGGATTCAATCTTACCTATTCAATCTGAAATCCCTTCTCTTAGATTGGCAGTTGCGCTCCTACCTGAAACTTTTGATCTCGAACAACGCCTCATACACCTAAAGAGTCTAGATGAGCAACGTCAGGATGCCTCTACAACTATCGAAGAAAATAAAAGACATGTCAAGGCCCTATACAATAAGTCTTTCTGTCCTCAACAGTACGTTGAGGGTGACTTGGTCCTTCTATATGATCAATCCAAAGAACCATTGGGGGCAGGTAAGTTCAAACCCATGTGGCACAGTCCCTATATCATGCGACGTGTCTTAGAAAAAGGATCCTATGAATTAGAAGATTATGAAGGGAACATGTTGGCTGAGCCTAGGAATGGGCTTTATTTGAAAAGATATTATGCTTAAGCCCCAATATTGGGAGTAACATTTTGTATACTAATGTATTTTAGTGTATATATATTTTCCCTTTATCTTCAGCTTGCTTATCAAGTTTTTCCCTTGGTTGGAAGATGTCAACAGAGTCTTCGGTGTACTTAGCATTCGTAGACAGGGCCAGTCATCATACATGGAACTTGGCTTCCGCCACTTCGGTTGTTTACTCAGTCGAGGTTCTACTAGTGTCTTCAGGTGGCATTTTTCTAGGGTGATCGACGAATAATGTGACCGAATATAACTATGTTATAGAACTTTTGTGCGATACCATTTCACATGGTATTCACTTGTTAGAATTTTTCCTGGACTCCCATTTAGTAGTATGTTAGTTGAATGACAATTACCATTTGCGTGACCCTACTCTACTCTGATGATTCCTACAGGTACGACTTTTAGAACAACATTTTGATTTTATTACGTATCATCACATACCTATAAGTTCTAATTATGTATCTGATGCATATGCTAATTTCATTTTAGATTGGTATTTGTCGCATAACTAAAGAAAATAAAACATTTTCATGAATGTACACATTGTAACATAAGTTAAGTTGAAGAACCGTTTTTTTTTTATATATTTCAAAAAAATATGATGTTATAGTACAAAATTGGGGCTAACACCCTCAATATACATATACAACCGATCATACAATATTCATGACATTTGCGCCTGTGGTGCCGGATGAGTGTCATGATAGGACACTACGGTATTTACGAGACATCAAAAGAGTCATACCCAAGCATGGGGCACACCTACCACCTTCTGTTGCATAGCCTTTGACAAATCCTCCACCTGATCCATGGGAATCCTCTGCATCAAACAAGACAGGTTTCCCTGCACATTTTGAAGCACTCTCTCTACGTCCCCTCATGGTGCCTCATCTCCTCGGTGCCTCCAACGATGTCGTGGAAGTCCTTATGATCATGGTGGACCTACATCTGTGTCACATACATGATTAGTTAGTACTTGACATCATATAAAAATATTTTTGTTTTCTTATACAAAAATACAAAAAAGTTAAATATTTAAAAAAAATTGACATACCTATGTCTCCGTAGGTGGAACCTGGTGGTAATGGCATATACGAATCTCCTCTAAAGTCAATAACTATAGAAGGTTAGTCATCCATAGCTATCACCTGCTAACTCCACAAGAAGAAGAAGTCTTCGTTGTAGGGTGTTATCACCCTACCACCCCCCCTTCAGTGTCATCACCTCGATCCACCATGCCATGGCTGGATCACGAGGTCCACATGGAATAATCTCAACTCTAGGTCCCAAACCTGGGACCCACTAGAAGAAAAGAATACAAAGGATAGAAGCAAACCCAAAGTTCCTTTTACTACCCAGTTTGCATTCTGTCAGCTGGATCTTCATGTTGGCCAGAAGTGAGGTGCACCAGTCGTACACCGTGGGTTGCAAGCAGACTATTGAGTAGAAGATAATTGGACTCGATGCTTGGTGCAAAGAGGACAATCCTGTGATCTGTGTAAAAACTAGGACAATAGTATTTATTTATATTTGGCTCCCTATATTCTTAGTCCCTGCAATACAATGAGTGGCTATCTATTCCTCCATTTTCATGCCACTCCCAGCTCTTTGGTATTTGAGGTTGACCACCTCACCCCGACGTGACAATCCCATCAAGAAATAGATGTCTTCAACTTCAATCCAATATTTTGGCCTAATGGACTAATACAATAGTGGATGGAGTTGGTTTTTGTATTTTTGTCTAGGGATTCTTGCGGTTTTCAGTGCCATGTCACCCATTCGTAGCTTTGGACAAGTATTTTCGTTACCCAATATATAGGATAGATATCCAATTCATCATGCACACTTGCATAGTCCTATGAATTTCACTCATATGCCTTAGGTATGAACCCATTTCATAGCGACACTGGACCTTCTATCTGCAACTAGAAATGTCATTATCGAATGGTAGAGACTTACCAAACATGGGTACCCTAGTTAGATCCTTTGCCTCATTCGGTGCCTATGAAAATATTTTTTTCCATAGGATCGGGAGTCCCTTATAACTAATACATGAATTTATGTTTAACCTCATTTATTACTCATTAACATGTTGACCTATACCTAGAGGACTCCCAAATGAGTTTAATTTAAGCTCTTTTTCAACTCATTTCAAAAAGAGAAAATATTGTCGAGTGAACTTGTATCTTTCACACTCATAAATTGGATTTGAAAGGATGTCTATTTGGTGCAATTTTATCCCTTTTTCAAGCCAAGTACACTTATATTACAAAAAATGACATTTTTAAGCGTCAAGTTGTAATTGCATCTCATTCTCTCACTTGCAGTATTGAGCCTATTGTCGGTTCTCGCTTTTTGCATTATAAGCCTTTCACCTCAGCAATTTGTATCACCAGACAAGCAGAGCCTTGTTTATACCTAGGAGGAAACATTCCCCCCAGTGTCCATATCGTGCATACATCCCCTTTCATTAAGCATAGGTATGTTCCACTGCTGGAGCTAGATTGCTTACTTGTGACACTTGTTTTCTGCTCTGTATCATAGCATTCATTTCACTATGAAAAAAATGAAAAAGATGTGTGGGAAAAGAATATTATCGTATGTCGATAGAAGTCGTGTCACCTTTGAGCAGAGCACAAAATTTTTGAGTCCACTTGTCGTCAAAATTTTGGGTTTAGCATGACCTTAGGAAGCTAAGCTCGTTATAGAGAGTTTACTCCCCCGACTAGTTACTCTTATAGTCTCTATGGAGAGTTTGATTGATGCCTCATGCATCTCAAAGTTTCATCATTGAGTCTATGCTGTGAGAGTCCTCCATATGTCTCATTCTCTTGTTCAAAGGATGTCTATAAACTTGTGTTGGGCATTCCTCAGAACTCTTGACTTTTCATGTTGGCCATACCCTCAGTGTGTCTCATAATTACATGAAGCTTATTGTCTTATTGGTCACCCTGACCCTACTTTCCTCATTGGTAGGTAACCTTGAACCGAACAGTTGACATTTCATCATTGGTTGTTCACTGGGTGGTTTTTATTATGTTTGATGGAAAGACATATATTCACACATTGAGATTCATGCAGTGTCTTGTATGCCATTATCCTTATTGGTGATTTTCTGGCCTTTGTCAACATTTTTCCTTATTGGTTGTTATTCAAAGGGTCTTTTTCATCTATCGCTTGCATCTTGATCACACGAAAGACACATAGGGTCGTTGGTTCGTGAACTTGTTCTTCGTTCGATTTCCTCTAAATCATGAATCTCCTACTTTGTACCTCGTTTTGAATGATGAGATATGCCTTAATTCTCTCCTTTTAGAAATTCTCCTTCCATCAAATTCAGATCATCTATTCTGGAGACAAGACCTAGAGTCCTATGAGTACCTAGAGGCTTGCAGTCATTAGTGACAGGTTCTCTCGCAATCGACAATTAGGAATACATCAATGTCTCTTGATTGATGTATTCTTTGAGTGTTCGACCCCGACACCTCTATTCACACTTGTAAGAATGTACTCAGTGCCTTGACACCTACTTTCATTATCGATAGGTTGTCTCACATTTGTTAACATTATACTTCAATGATCGATAATCAAACAAGGTGTCATTGTGTTCGACCTCAATTCCTTTATTCACACGATGTAGAATTGCAACTTTGGTGGATTGTGTAGAAGACTTGAAGACATCAGTTCAGAGTTGTAGCTTTCCTGAGATATTTCTATCTTTCATTAAACTAGTACCTATGTGACTTCAATGATCATGAGAGATCATATTATACTGCATTGTATACAGATATCTTCAGATTGATTTTCAGACTAGTTTTACTGGGCCTTCTTCCTGACTATGGAAACCTCTGGCATGTAGACACCTTTGTATTGACTATTCATGGCCATGGACAACTGTTTGGTATATTTTCACATGGATCTATAGTGTAATTCAAATTGGCATCCATGTGTGCAAAGTTAGTATAGATCATAATGAGCAACTAGTTGTTCCAGCTGTGTCCCCATTACTCCACTTCTGGGTCTTATAATGTATTTTGGCCATCACAGATACTCCTCTGAATTCACACATTAGGGGTCATCTGTTATAGCAAGATTTTCCTCACCCTATGTAAACTTTCACATAAGGCCTTTATCCATTTCCCTATGTAGACTTGAAGTCCCTTTTTGCAAATCCCATAGCTAAAAATATTATTTTTCCACATATATGTGCCCTACCTGTTGTACAACATGCATATATGTAGGTTGCACCACTACAACCCATGTACATCAGGTTTTGTGGCCAAAATTAAAAAAATGGTGTCGGGTTTCCATGTCACGTCATGAGATCCATGATCCGTTACCTTCCATATACTGGAAACGTTCCAACTCGACCCTTCAGTTCCACTTGAAGGCTATAAATGGGCCAAATCTGAGCTATGGAAAAGAGGAGAAGAATTCATCTTTGAGAGAAAAGTTAATCTGGATAAATTATTCACTTCATATTGAGTCTGCATCCCTTTGTCCTTTTAAGTCTGAACACATTGTTCATCCTCCAAGCTCTTCCCTACTTGATTGAGAACCTCATTGTCTCTCTTATATAAGCTTGCCTTTTGTGGAGGATTGACGTGGTGGAGGACAAGCTGGAAGGGAGTTAGTTTATCAGTTCTGAACGATGCCGACACAAAAGTTTGTAATTCATTCACTTCATTTTAATAGAAATACTCTTTTCTCGTCCAATTAATATCTTGCAAATATTTGAATTATTTTTCCATGGGTGTATTTGTTATGAATGTTGATGAATTATGTTATTGAATGTTATAACATTATATATTATCACCATATTCTTGCGTTTCTTGGTTGTTGAGGACAAGTTGTAGGTGTATCACTTTGAGTCAAGTGCTCAATGGTGGACTTCATCAAACATCTGGACGAGGTAGGCCTTTTATCTTGTCTTGCTAACACATTTGTTTATATAGTATACATGAGATTAGAGTTGATTTCTGCAGTCATTTCTGTGTTTTGTGGTTTACCCCTAGCCATAGATAGATTATTGTTTACCACTACTTTGAGTGCCAAATTATATTCTTATCAATGCACCACTATTTTTCATGTCAATTTCTCTTCTTATCAGTGCACCACTTCTCTCTGATTCATCTTCCTCTAAGTTTGTGACACTGAAAAATATCCAAGGGATTCATACTTCGTCACCTAGGTCCTCACTACTACTACTACTGGTATCCCCACTGGAAACCGTATCTTCAATGACACGCCTCTTAGCAGGCCTATAATCATCTGTGCTCCACTCTGGCACAAGATACTCCTCTGCACTAGTACCTGGTGCAGTCCCTTTTCTCTTCATCTTGGGCCCAACACCTTATTGCATGCCCTTAGCTAAATCTGTTCTTCCAATCTGATCCACTTTTCTCCTTATCTCAATTCTTCTTACATATCTCTCAGCTATTTTTCTCCTCTGCTCCTCTAGATCCAATCCATCCCTCACCTCATCTCAACAGTTTATAGATCCTCCTCAACGAATATTTTTTCTTTCTGACATTCCCTTGTGTTTGCATAATCCTCCCCCCTCATGCTAGGGGATTTTACTTATCCATTCGATTGGGATCCATATGCATAAACCATTTATCTATCAACAACATTTTTATCCATAGTGTCAGTTCTTCTAGGATCCACTTCCTCAGTCCTTCCAAAAACATTGTTTTATCCTCATTGAAAGAATCAGTATACTCCACATCGAAATCAACAATGTAGCCTTGCTTTACTTGAGAAAAACACAAGTCAATAGTCTAAGTCCACTTATTATACAATAGTTTCAATCTTTCAAGCTTGGCTTGATCCCAAACCATTAACTCGAAGTGCCACACTATAGAATTAGTAGCAATTTGTTTCTTTAGCCACTCATACAAAAGACAAGGAAATTACACAAAGAAAATATCATGCATATCAGTGTAGATATATATATATTTCCATTCATTGACATTCACTATAATTGCTTCGGTCTCCCCCAGGGAAAAAACATGCTCTTTTGCAGTCAAATAGTCTTGAATTTCTTCTCAATATGGATGCCACCTCTTCTCTTTCCTTCATCACTCTTGGCAAGACTTTCAAGTCCCAACAATATAACCATTTGTTGGAATCTTGTTCCATTCTTCCAAAGCACATACTTCTTAATACTGGGGAGTTTAGACCTAGGTTTCATCCAGAGTTGACCAACAAAAACCCTAGAGCATCCGTATATCAATCCTCAACAAAGGCTGAGGAAGGCCTCACCTGAGATGTAGAGAGGATCATAGAGACCATAAGGTATTGTGATATTAATGATGGATAAACACATAAATATCCATATGGGTTGGCATTCATGCAACTCATATCTGATAAATTATTAGGACTAATAAGTAAAACAA
>JASDQU010103726.1:53018-65550 GCA_032191745.1 Picea mariana
TAGATGATTATTATGAAGGTAAGTGTGATATGTTTCCGTCATTTGTTTATATATTACCATTCTTATTAATAATGTTTGATTTTGTTTCCATTGCACGATTGGAGTTACTCTGATGGCTAAATTGGAAGCATGACTTCACGTAGTATCCTGATTGGTTTAATAGTTAGGGTAGGTTTAGGAATAGGTTTTCCTTTTAGTTGTATTTCTCACTATTTTTCTTTGTAATAATGCAGTCATGAACGCAAGTAGGCACACCTTGAGAACCATAATACGGTTGTTGTCAGGGAAGTCCCCTTGATCCTTTTCCCTTTACTTTTAGTTGAACATTTACTTTCAAAAACACAGTATCATCATGAAAATATTAAATGGAAAGAGATAAATAAATCTGAATCAACCCTGACCCAAGGTACCATGAGTAGGACTGCTTTCCCATCAAACATGATTTTCCTACTTTCTTTCAGTCTCCCAATGGATTTGTTGCATGAGGTTTTCAGATACACCTTCTGTACATATTTTTTTTTGTTTGTTTGGATTTCTTTGCTTTCCAATTTTTCTTCTTTGGTGTGTTTTGTTTCCATTTATGCTTATCTATCTTTCATTTTGAAACACACATGCCTGCACCATGAACCATTTCATATGAAGAGAACAGAAAAATTTCTCCTCTGGAATAACTACTGAAGATTGTTAAAACATCAATTATGATATTTTTCTGAAGTTTACAGCCATCTTAAAGAAAGCTTGTTGTTTGAAAGGAGTTTATTGATCTCAATCTGTAATTGAAGCCTGTCATGATCATCCATTTTCTTCTTACGCTATCCCTATTCCTTAAGGGAATAACTCAGAAGATGTCTCCCTGCCTTCGAAGGTCAGTTTTGTAAACAAACCATCTCTAGATCTTAATGAAGGACAGTTAAAAATTCTCTCAAGGTCTATAATTTATTAAAACATGTCTAAAATATCACGATTTTCAGCATCACCCCGCTCAATTATATATCTTTAAAAACCAAATAAATCATTAAAAGAGCTGTGGGAAGTGCTTGTAAACCCGCTGGGATACTGAACAGGTCTGCTGGCAATGGGTAAATGCATGCATGATGCCAAGATAACTTCACTGGGGTACTGAACAAGCCTGCTGGCAGTGAAGCAATGTCGGGTATATGAAAATTTGCAATTATGAAACCTATTGACCTTAAAATGTCCTTTATTCTGATCTGGAAATTCCTGGTAGGATACAGATATCAGAGTGGCTTAAATGGCAACCCTGTCGAGGCTATGGATGCCTGCTGGCAGTAGTGGCTCTGTCAATAGTATTGGAGATTCTATCCTTAACTTTCTGACTCGCTTTTATTAGGATTGTTATCAGTTTTCATCTTTTAAAATAACTGGCTGGAATTTTTATGATTGATGACAATGTTTAACCAATTTTCTGGTTGTTTTTGAGTTAGAATTATTCTCATTATTCTAATATGGACTTGTTCGTTTGGAAGAGATAACTTCTTCTACCAGTGTGTTGCCATTGTTGTAAGCCATTTTCATTTCTATCTTTTTCTTACAAGCTGCCTAAACAAGGGTTCTGAACCCTCAATACTTGTCGCAATTCTTTAAAACAAAACGACACTATTATCTTGCACATTCACACACCTGCCTTTCGTTTTCATTTTCACGACTACAAGCGTGAAAACCTTGAGTTGGAAGTCATGTCGATGGCATTAAAATCATCCTTGTATTGTTATGAATACTCTTGTTCATGTGATCATTTCACCTCTAACTCAATAATGGTCATACATGTGTCAAAACACCAAACCTTTATACAATTTGCATTTTTGTTGATATGGTTTCAATTCATAGGTTTTCCATGCAATGATTTTTGGTGTCTTTGATTAAATCCTTGATGCAATGGTTTCATAGAATGCATAAATTTTATGATCAAATCTTTGGTGCTATATTCGAAATGTTGTTTTGTTTTAAATCATACAAAAGCTATTGTTTGTTCAAACATTCAGATCGACTTGTCATGGTTTTCAATGGTTGTTTGTTTGGCATGTCGTTTAGATTGTTTTTGACACACACCAAAAGTGATTTGAATTACCAAGGCGTCGTCGATTGTACATGTCAAAATGAATGTTTTGCATGGTATCAAGTCATTCCACCACCTTCTCATGAATAGGCATTAAAAGTTTTCCTTGCACCTCAGGATACCTCTGCTTGTTTTGAGAAAACTGTGGGAATCAGTCATATGCCTACTCTGTCGAACCCCTTCACCATTCACCCTATTGACTGGGTGCTTTCTCCTATGGCTCTTGTAGTGCACATAGAAACTAATGGAGTCCAAATGCTGTTGTTATTTGACAAAGCTCGTGAGGACCTGGAGAGTAATGGCTGGTTATCTTTCATCCAAAAATTTGAGGGTTTCAACCTCACAGTCGCTCAATAGTTTTCCCTCACATTCGATGGATACAGGTCTAAAGTTGCGGACATACAACTCGAATTGAACGAGGAATTACTCATCTCAGCCATAGGGTTTCCAGCTAAGGGGTAGAGGTGGTTTAAGAATTCGAAGGTGGATGAAGTGCCATGGCCACTCCTATTTACATCGAGGAAAATTGTTAGTTTTGATAGAGGTATGCCATTCACAGCCCTTAAGTCTAGGTGGCATGATTTATTGGCCATTGTTAAGAAATTCATGACTTGCGAAGGTCGATATGGTTTAGTGTTTCTTTACCATCTCCAGTTTCTTATGAATTTCACAGATTTCCCTTTGAATATGCCTCATTACCTCCTTCGTAGTCTGTTTAAAATGGATAAACGTTATAAGAGGGAGAAGGCTAACTCCATCCTTTTCCATCACTGTTTGATTAAAATCGTTATTATTCCTCATTTGAGGTTGAGTGGTGACTATTGGCAAGCTTTCCTGTTGAGAAATGGCTTTGCCACTCCTGAATGTGGTCAAGTGGACAAGAATGTGGTCAGCTAAACCCTCGTCGGGCTTGCCGTGCCACCTCCTACCCTCCTACCCGTTGTCGAACCCTTGACCTACCCCAACGCTGACCTACCCGACACCCTACCTGACCCATGTTTGAAAGACAATGCTAAGACTGTTAAGAAGCCTGCAAGAAAAAAGGGAAAGGGTAATACCGATGTCAATAGCAAGGGAAAGAAGGTTGCACGTTGGACATCTAGGTGTGCTCATAATAAGCCCAAACAAAACACAAACGAGAAGCCTATTGTTTTGAGTGAAGATTCAGATTCTGAGATTGAGCGATTTCTGATTGAGGAGTATCCATACTCACACGGCCTCTGTTCTGTTGAACCCTATGAATACGTATCAAACCTCCCACCGTGCCTTAAGGATGAACCTAACTTCCCCGTGATCAAGTTTGACAATGGCACCCCTGCTAATTTAAAAGATGCCTCACCTGTAATGCCACGGCCTGATCGACCACAGTGCAGTGAATGCAACTCTTGGCTTGAACAATACTACATAGATTTCCCTCTGTTGCAATTCCAAATTAAGTCTTTGAAGGACCGGGTGACTATGTTGTCTAAGGAAAATGATAGATTGCAAGCTAACAATAAGAGGCAAAAGACCACAGGTTGTATCGTGTTCAAAAATGTTGAGGTAGCCACTGCCATTGTTAACTTGAAATTATCCTGACCGAATCGTATCCCTACAGCCAAGGTATGTTTTTTCAACATTCATTTTAGAATGATTTGGTTTTTTTTGAATTAGCATAAGCGATTTTGTTGGTTTTGAATTAGTATGAAAGATTTGTTTGATAAATCGAATATAGTTTTGTTTTGATTGAATTGATTCAAAAACGATTATGTTTGTTTTGAATTAGAAAAAATGATTTTGTTTGCTTTAGTAATAAAGGATTTGTTTGATTAGATCGCATACATTTATGTTACCATTCAATTAATTCAATGCGATTATGTTTGCAAATATGACTAGCTACAGAATCGTGAGATTCTGTAGCTAGTCATAAAATTCTAATTTCTGTTGATTTTACGATTAAACTCTATCTGAAATTGTTTATTTTTGTCCATCTACAGGTACAAACGAATTTCAATGGGAAATGGATCTCTTGTGGCATTTTAGAACATGCTTTTTGTTACACAGTTTTGGGATTAGATTGTTAGTCTTAGGCAGAAATAGGAATCTGGGAGATTGTTCCCATATTTTTTGCAAACAGTTTTTGATATTTTCCACAGGGGATGTTTCATCCTGTGGCCTTTATATACTTATTATTTTTTGTAAACAATCCATCACTGTTGGGAGAACAGATACTATGGACTGATTATACAAACTCGAATAAAAATGGATTTTTCGTACGGCTTTAGCTTTCAATTGATCATACTTTTGTTCAAGTTTTTTGTGCATTTTAATTTGTAATCAAATTATTGACTACTTTAGATATCAAGATTTGTTACAGTTTGATGCAATATGATTTAAAGTATGGTTCATATTTGATGTATCTCATTTTATATTACAACAATTACTCTGTTTTAATTTAATGAACAGAAGGTTTATCTTCTTTTTTATTTGAACAGTTATGTACAAATCTTCGCACAGGGATTTATCTAAATGTTATGATCTGTAAACTATAAAATTGTTGTTGCTATACTTCTTGTTTGTTTTGTCATTCATATTCAAGAGCATTGCTGCTTCCTATTTATGAGAAGCTTGTTGGAAAATCTGGTGCGGGTTTCCCCCATCAAACAGCTGAATCGAGTACTGTGCACAGGGCAAATAGGAAGCGCTACTTTTGGTTAGTTTGTTATTTGCAATTTAATAGTTAGTTAAATTTAAGAATTCTCTGTAGTTTAGATAGATATATAGTACAGATTATTATTTTCTTTGCTTAGTTAGATAGCTGTTGTTTATTTCTTTTTCATAAAAGTTATAAAAATCCAAAAATAATAGCTTCGTTGTCATAAGAAAATTTACAAATGATTTTGCAAATTTCGATCAAAATTCATATTCTGTAAATACTGTACATATATAAATGAGATTTAATTGTATTGATAGTTGAACACTTAATAGGTAGAATTATTGTTTTATAATATTAGTTAGTAAAATGTATATATATTCTAGATTTGTATATAGTTTGCAGTAGTTGTTTTTTCACTTAGATTAGTTTCTTTAGTTTAGTTTTTCTTTCGTTTTCTTAGGACTTAGATCGGCCAACGGATCCACTAAAACCATCAGAGTGGATTATTCCAAATGGATTGGGTTATTTAGACAACCCCAGACCAGATCCACCCCTCCAGTTGACGAGCGGTCAATTTCGCCTGTCAACAATACTGTTGCCTTCTTTGTATTCAATCAAATTATATCCAGGTTCCGAATCTCGAGTGAGATTATCATTGATCATGGCAATCACTTTCATAATAAAATGATGGAAGAACTAGCATCTAAACTAGGGTTTAAGCATGGTCATTATTTCCCTTACTACCCCCAGGATAATGGACAAGTAGAGGCCGTGAACAAGTCTCTCAAGACCATTTTGTACAAACTATCAACCAAAGAAAATCTGACTGGCATATCATGCTTTATACAACACTTTGGGCATACTGAACCTCGATCTAGACTTCCACCATTTTTTCTCATTTCCAGTTAGTACACGGTGTGGATTCGATCTTACCTATTGAATGTGAAATCCCTTCTCTTAGATTGGCAGTTGCACTCCTACCTGAAACTTTTGATCTCAAACAATGCCTCATACACCTAGAGAGTCTAGATGAGCAGCATTGAGACGCCTCTACAACAATTGAAGAAAATAAAAGATGTGTCAAGGTCCAATACGATAAGTCTTTCTGTCCTCAGTAGTACGTTGAGGGTGACTTGGTCCTTCTATATGATCAAGCCAAAGAACCATTGGGGGCAGGCAAGTTCAAACCCATGTGGCACAGTCCCTATATCATGTGATGTGTCTTAGAAAAAATATCCTATGAATTAGAAGATTATGAAGGGAACATGTTGGCTGAGCCCAGGAATGGGATTTATTTGAAAAGATATTATTCTTAAGACCTAATATTGGGAGTAACATTTTGTATACTAATGTATTTTAGTGTATATATATTTTCCTTTTATCTTCAGCTTGCTTATCAAGTTTTTCCCTTGGTTGGCAGATGTCAACGGAGTCTTCGGTGTACTTAGCATTTGTAGATAGGGCCAATCATTATACATGGAACCTGGCTTCCACCACTTGGGTTGTTTAGTCACTCGAGGGTCTACTAGTGTCTTCAGGTGGAATTTTTCTAGGGCCATCCATGAATAATGTGACCGAATATAGTGATGTTATTGAACTTTTGTGTGATACCAATTCACATGGTATTCACTCGTTAGAAGTTTTCCTGGACTCCCATTTAGTAGTATGTTAGTTGAACGACAGTTACCGTTTTCATGACCTTACTCTACTTTGACAATTCCTATGGGTATGAATTTTAGAATGACAGTTTGATTTTATTACTTATCATCACATACCTATAGGTTCTAATTATGTATCTGATGCATATGTTAATTTCGTTTTAGATTGGTATTTGTCACATAACTAAAGAAAATAAAACATTTTCATCAATGTACACATTGTAATGTAAGTTAAGCCAAAGAACTGTGTTTCTATAAATATTTCAAAAAAATATGATGTTATAGTACAAAATTGGGGCTAACACCCTCAATATGCATATACAGTCGATCATACAATATTCATGACATCTGCGCTTGTGGTGCTGGATGAGTGTCATGATAGAAGACTACAGTGTTTGTGAGACGTCGAAAGAGTCATACCCAAGCATGGGTCACACCTACCACCTTCCACTGCATAGCCTTTAGCAGATCCTCCACTTGAACCATGGGAATCCTCTGTGTCAAAAAAGACAGGTTTCCATGCACATTTTGAAGCACTCTCTCTATGTCCCCTCCCACTGCCTCATCTCCTCGGTGCCTCCAATGGTGTCATGGAAGTCCTTTTGACCATGGCGTACCTAAATCTGCATCACATACATGATTAGTTAGTACTTGACATCATCCAAAAATATTTTTTTTTTCTTATACAAAAATACAAAAAAGCTAAATATTTTAAAAAAATTGACATACCTATGTCTCCATAGGTGGAACCTGGTGGTAATGACATATACAAATCTCCTCTAAAGTCAATAACTGCATAAGGGTATAGCTATCACCTGCTGACTCCACAAGAAGAAGAAGTCTTCGTTGTAGGGTGTTAGCACCCTACCACCCTCCTTCAGTGTCATCACCTCGATCCACCATGCCATGGCCGGATCATGAGGTCCACGTGGAATAATCTCAACTCTAGGTCCCAAGCCTGGAACCCACTGTAAGAAAAAAATACAAAGGATAGAAGAAAACCTGAAGTTCCTTTTACTACCCAGTTTGCATTCTGTCAATTGGATATTCATGTTGGCCAGAAGTGAGGTGCACCAATCATACACCATGGGTTGCAAGAAGTCTACTGAGCAGAAGATAAGTGGCCTCGATGCCTAGTGCAAAGAGGACAATCTTGTGATCTGTGTCAAAAATATGACAATAGTATTTATTTGGATTTGGCTCCCTATCTTCTTAGTCCCTGCTATACAATGAGTGGCTATGTATTCCTCTATTTTCATGCCATTGCCAGCTCCTTGGGATTTGAGGTTGACCACCTCACCCCAATGTGACAATCCCATAAAGAAATAGATGTCTTCAACTTCAATCCGTAATGGTTTTCCATCAAGGTCAAAGCTCTCATTATCCGGATCCTAGTAGTTCACAAGAAGCTGTAACAATATCACTTGAGCCCTCATACCTTTGAGATCCCAAAAATTATATATCCCACATCATTTTAAGGCCATTTGGGCCCTTGAATCTCTCTCCACTGCAACATCCACCTCCTCATGTTCTCTTTCTCTCCACTCTAGCACCATCCTACAAGAGTCAAACCATTTTTTGAGTTAGAAACCCTTAAAAAACATAATGCACAGAGATATACAGGAGTTGTAGCTTACAAATTCACGTATAAGTATGCGTATACATGAACCAATAAACTATAGCATGCGTAGACTTAACTTTTGAAGTTGCGCCCTAAATAACTTAGAAAATTAGGCCTAACTACAAATTTTAATCCAGTAAAAAGAAAGAGGAGAGAAAGATGAATTACCTGGTCCAAACGGTCGTGGATTTCATTGGTCGTAGCCCCCGCAATCACCAGTTGAAGTTCGGAGACAATTTGGTCCAAAATACATTATTTGGGTAAAAAATGCAAATGTTATAGTAAAATTGTTTTTTTTACTATTTACAGCAAATTTTTACCCACTTTGTATAGTTTTATCCAATATTTTGGCCTAATGGACTAATACGACAGTGGATGGAGTTGGGTTTTGTATTTTTGTCCAAGGGTTCTTGTGGTTTTTAGTGCCATGTCACCCATTCGTAACTTTGGACTGGTATTTTCGTTACCCAACATATAAGATAGATATCCAATTCATGGTGCACACTTGCATAGTCCTATGACTGTCACTCATATTCCTTTGGTATGAACCCATTTCATAGCGACACAAAACCTTTTATCTGCAACTAGAAGAATCGGTATCGAATGGTAGAGACTTACCAAACATGGGTACCCTAGTTAGATCCTCTGCTTCATTCGGTGCCTATGCAAAGATTTTTTTCCATAGGATCAGGAGTCCCTTATAAATAATACATGAATTTATGTTTAGCCTCATTTATTACTCATTAACATGTTGACCTATACCTAGAGGACTTCCAAACGAGTTTAATTTAAGCTCTTTTTCGACTCATTTCAAAAAGAGAAAATATTGCCGAGTGAACTTATATCTTTCACACTCATAAATTGGGTTTGAAAGGATGTCTATTTGGTGCAAGTTTATCCCTTTTTCAAACCAAGTAGACTTATATTACGAAAAATGACATTTTTAAGCGTCAAGTTTTAATTCCATCTCATTCTCTCACTTGCAGTATTGAGCCTATTGTTGGTTCTCTCTTTTGCGTTATAAGCCTTTCACCTCAGCAATTTGTATCACCAAACAAGAAGAGCCTTGTTTATATCCTTTACATCTTGATACCTTATACCCAGGAGGAAACATTCCCCCAAGTGTCCATATCTCGCATGCATCCCCTTTCATTAAGCATAGGTATGTTCCACTACTGGAGCTAGATTGCTTACTTGTGACACTTGTTTCCTCCTCTGTATCATAACATTCATTTGACTATGAAAAAATAAAAAAAGACATGTGGGAAAAGAATATTATTGCATATCAACAGAAGTCATGTGGCCTTTGAATAGAGCACAAAATTTTTGAGTCCACTTTCCATCAAAAGTTTGGGTTTAGCATGACCTTAGGAAGCTAAGCTCGTTATAGAGAGTTTACTCCCCCGACTAGTTACTCTTATAGTCCCTATGGAGAGTTTCATTGATGCCTCCTGCATCTCAAAGATTCATCATTGAGTCTAAGCTGCAAGAGTCCTCCATATGTCTCATTCTCTTGTTCAAAGGATGTCTATCAACTTGTGTCGTCCATTCCTTAGAACTATTGACTTTGCATGTTGGCCATACCCTCAGTGTGTCTCAGAATTACATGAAGCTTGTTGTCTGATTGGTCACCCTGTCCCTACTTTCCTCATTGGTAGGTAACCTTGAACCCAACAATCGACATTTCATCATTGGTTGTTCACTGGGTGGTTTCCCTTGTGTCTGATGGAAAGACATATATTCACACATTGAGATTCATGCACTGTCTTGGATGCCATTATCCTTATTGGTGATTTCCTAGCCTTTGTCAGCATTTTTCCTTATTGGCTTCTATTCAAAGGGTCTTTTTCATGTATCGCTTTCATATTGAACACAAGAAAGACACATAGGGTCATTGGTTTGTGAACTTGTTCTTCGTTCGATTTCCTCTAAATCATGAATGTCCTACTTTGTACCTCGTTTTGAATGATGAGAGATTCCTTAATTCTCTCCTTTCAACAAGTCTCCTTCCATCGAATTTATATCAGCTATTCTGGAGACAAGACCTAGAGTCCTATGAGTACCTAGAGGCTTGCAGTCATTAGTGGAAGGTTCTCTTTCCATCGACAATTTGGAATACATCAATGTCTCTTGATCGATGTATTCTTCAAGTGTTCGACCCCAACACCTCTATTCACACTTGTAAGAATGTACTCAGTGCCTTGACACGTACTTTCATTATCTATAGGTTGTCTCACATTTGTTAACGTTATACTTCAATGATCGGTAATCAAAAAAAGTGTCATTGTGTTCGACCTCAATTCCTTTATTCACACGATGTAGAATTGCAACTTTGGCAGATTGTGTAGAAGACCTGAAGACATCATTCCATAGTCATAGATTTCTTGAGCTATTTCTATCTTTCATTGGACCAGTACCTATACGACTTCAATGATCATGAGAGATCAAATTATACTGCATTGTATACAAATATCTTCAGATTGATTTTCAGACTGATTTTACTGGGCCTTGTTCCTGACTATGGAAACCTCTGGCATGTAGACACCTTTTTATTTCCTATTCATGGCCATGGAAAATTGTTTGGTATATTTTCAGATGGATCTATAGTGTAATTCAAATTGGCAGCCATGTGTGCAAAGTTAGTATAGATCATAATGAGCAACTAATTGTTGTAGCTGTGTCCCCATTACTCCACTTCTGGGTCTTATAATGTATTTTGGTCATCACAGATACTTCTCTATCTTCACACATTAGGGGTCATATGTTATAGAAAGATTTTCGTCACCCTATGCAAACTTTCACATAAGGCCTTTTTCCATTTCCCTATGCAGACTTAAAGTCCCTTTTTGCAAATTCCATAGCTAAAAATATTGGTTTTCCACATATACTTTCCCTACCTATTGTACAACATGAGTATACGTAGGTTGCACCACTACAACCCATGTAAATCAGGTTTTGTGCTCAAAATTAAAAAATGGTGTCGGGTTTCCATGTCACGTCATGAGATCCATGATCCTTTACCTTCCATATACTAGAAACATTCTGACTCAACCTTTCAGTTCCACTTGAAGGCTATAAATGGGCCAAATCTAAGCTATGGAAAAGAGGAGAAGAATTCATCTTTGATAGAAAATTTAATCTGGAGAAATTATTCACTTCATATTGAGTCTGCATCCCTTTGTCCTTTTAAGTCTAAACACATTGGTCATCCCCCAAGCTCTTCCCTACTTGATTAAGAACCTCATTGTCTCTCTTATATGAGCTTGCTTTTTGTGGAGGATTTAATTGGTGGAGGCCAAGATGGAAGGGAGTTAGTTTATCAGTTCTGAACCATTCCGACACAAAAGTTTGTAATTCATTCACTTTTGTTGTTTACATTTTAATAGAAATACTCTTTTCTCATCCAATTAATATCTTGCAAATATTTGAATTATTTTTCCATGGGTGTATTTGTTATGAATGTTGATGAATTATGCTATTGAATGTGATAACATTATATATTATCACCATATGCTTGCATTTCTTGGTTTTTGAGGACAAGTTGCAGGTGTATCTCTTTGAGTCAAGTGCTCAACGGTGGACTTCATCGAACGTCTAGACGAGGTAGGCATTTTATCTTGTCTTGCTAGCACATTTGTTTATATAGCATACCTGAGATTAGAGTTGATTTTTGCAGTCATTCTTGTGTTTTGTGGTTTACCCCTAGCCATAGAGAGATTATTGTTTACCACTACTTTGAGCGCCAAATTATATTCTTATCAATGCACCACTATTTTGAATGTCAATTTCTCTTCTTATCAATGCACCACTTCTCTCTGATTCATCTTCCTGTAAGTTTGTGACACTAAAAAATATCCAAGGGATTCATACTTCATCACCTAGGTCCTCACTACTACTACTATTGGTATCCCCACTAGAAACCCTATCCTCAGTTCCATGCTTCTTAGCAGGCCTATAATCATCTATGCTCCACTCTGGCACAATATACTCCTCTGCACTACTACCTGGTGCAGAGGAGTATCTTATAAACATTAGTGTAAATTTTGAAATCACTAAAAGCCCTTTTCAAAATTTACACTAATGTTTATTTTTTCAAACATAAGATTATGTTCCTACCAAACCTAATCCACATCCACAAATTTGACAATAATTATGTCAATAAAACAATATGCACTAATAAAACTCAAACCATCTCTTTTTATAACAATATCTACATAGTATGAAATCTAATTCAAAAAAAATATAATATCCATTTATCCTCAACAATTAAATTTGTCATTCATATCCTTTCCCAAATTGAAAATAAACATACTCACAATAGCAAGGTTGTTCAAGTTCAAGAAGAGGCAATAATTCACAAAATAGATTATGCACACACACAACAATGGAGCTCTTGAGCTCTCCTTCACATACATACATGAAACTAAATTACAAATACATGAGACTAGATATTTCTCTAGAATTCTCCATCCTTCACCTACCTAATAAATGCATCTCCATTTATCTAATATGTGAATTTATGATGCCTATCCATATACTTA
>JASDQU010103726.1:65600-85318 GCA_032191745.1 Picea mariana
AGTGCTTAGGAGATCTATCTCTTTCTTCTATGCTCCACTTGCTCAACTGACAAAAGTTCCTCGCATGCTTCTGGCACCTACCTCCAGTCCATATAGCCTTTAGGAATCGGGGCAATCTTAACTTCCCTTCCAGCTCATCTTTTTTCATCTTCATGATCCCTTGTGTTGTTGTCAGTAATCATTCAATAGGATTTCTTGATGATTCTTTTTTTGATTCTAGTGTACGTCTTCTTGATTTTCGGCCCAATTGACAAAACACAAACCAATGCATATTTAATAAATTTTTAGGTTTGGCGTGTGATATCAAAACTCAATCTAGCATGAATATATTTTCATTTCTCTCACATTAGCTTAGGAACGCGCCAAACTTTGGCATGAACATGCACAATTTCGTTTGTGCGTGTGTGCACAATGAACCCAAAACTTTGGGTGAAAACAAACTACACAAATATTCTTTAATGGATCTCTGGCCTTTTGGTGGGATATGGGTGCCATTAGGAGTTTTTTGTAGTAGATGTTTGTTAGGGCCTGTACCATGACCACAAGAGGAAATTTAGGGCCTCAAGCCCTAAATAAAGTTCTCTCATTCTCATTGACAAAGAAAATGCCTTTGACTAGGGATATATGCAATATTACTATATTTTACACACTAAGGATGGGTTTGAATACCCCTACCATGCTCAAGGGAGGAAAGCAAGGTCCTTAATCCCTAAGAAAATCTTGTTAGGCTCAATTACCATGAACAAAACTATCTTAGGCACTAGGAATAAGGGGTATTTTTTTTGATATCTTGGGCATTGGAAAATGGGAAAGACTAATATGAGTCCCCATTTAACCATATTCCGAGATTCATTAAGAATAACTCAACTATAAGTCCTTTAATGAATTTGAGATTAGATGGGGTTATATTATTCAAGAATAAAATAGATTATTAGAGTTATCAATATCTAATTTTATAAATTTCCTTAAGAATAGAATTCAAAGATCTCACTATTCTTCTTCAAGGTTTCAATTTGTTTATTCAATCACCCTTATCCTTAAGTATCGCTTGAAAAAAATGAACATGATTGATTTCATGATACTTCTTATAAGATGTAAGTAGTGTTATATATCAGAGTGAGAAACATTATAGTATGTAATATAACATACGAGTGCTCGAATCTACGATTTGATTTGATTTTTCTCAACCAAGGTGTTAGTGATTTGTGTGAAAAGACATATTTTTAGTCCTATTGTGAATGTTTACTCATAAATGTTCGTGTACTATGAATGCATGTGCATTTAAGAATATGCATGTTAATGTCGACTTGGTGGATTGAGATTTATCTTTGGTATGACAAACTCTCATCATTTGGGTAGAAAAAAAGCAAACCCTTATTTTTTAAGGGTTTTTATATATCTTTATTTTTCACTTGATTTTTAAATAGACTACACAATTTCAACATTGATGAAACTATACACAAATATATTGAATTATGGAGATTTCAAATATATTGTTGTTTTAAAAATTATATATATATATATATATATATTTAACATATTTAGAAATCTTAAAATATAAATGGCTTTTATTGTTGTTATTACTTGTTATAACCTTACATTCCACATATATCTACAATTTAAAAATAAATGTTATTATTACTTGTTATAACCTTACATTCTACATATATCTACAATCTAAAAATAAATTGTTTGATTATGATAATATCCTCAAAACTTACACTAATTCATGACCTCATAATTAAGGGATCATGTAATGACTTTTTAAATTAAAAAAAGCTAACATTAAATTTTTTGAAAAAGTAGTCATTAAAAAACAACATGTTGTCTACAAGAAAGAAAATTACATTGTTTAGGTATTCAAAACTTCAATTTCACATAATCACGCAAACAAATTAAATAAATAAAAATTATATATGTTATAACCTAATTAAATTTATTATATTTTATCATCTTACACCATATTTTAGTTCATAATGAAGTACATAAATCATCCCTCGAGATTAATTGATTGTTTTTCTTCCATGTTTGCATTTCCTCTAACCAATCATGAGAGACCATCATTATATGATACTCACCCTTTAGACATTGTTATTTGTGTTCATGATCAAGTTTGAGAAGTTTGTGTTCATCAAATATCCATATTTGACTCCAACATTAACAATGAATGTCAAGCTATTTAAATTTGAGGTCAACAACAGTGGTACCATGACTAGAGGGGTGGTTTAATTTTTCTTTCATTTCTAGTAGCTTTAATTGAAAATTTTCTTATGCAATGTCCATGTGATTGGATTTTTTATATTTATCTCAACACATCCTTTTGAATTTATTATCATTTTCTATTAGCATTATTTTATGTTTATGATTGTGTTAATCTTTGAATATAGACATCCAATAGGACTTTCTAGGTTACTTTGTAGGTCCTGCCTTGATTTGTAGTCTAAATGTTTTGTAAAATCTCATCTTGATAAAACTTGAAAACGAAAAAAAGGAAAGAAGACAAAAATAAGAAACGGAAAAGAGATATAGAAAGGAAATGTGCTCCTAATATATAGAAGCATCCATAAAAACCCTAACATCCATTGAAATCTTAGTTTGATTCTCCATCAATGATAAATCTACTCAATATCATGTTGCAATAGATAGTTCCACTATGATAATTCTATTACAAATAGATAGTTCTATTAAGATAGTTGATAGATAAATATATTGTGCTTGAATAGCTTTGTGTTGAACAAATCAAATTCAACTTTCTTATCTAAGTATGGATATATATGTTTAAGTAGCTCTTCTATGTCTTAAGTGTACCTTGTATGAACATATAATTTTCAAAATGAACACATCCAACATACTATTTTAGTTGAATTTATCTAGTTTCAATGATATTGCATGAATGAATGACCAAAATAATTTTGAAATCACTAAAAACCCTTTTCAAAATTTACACTAATGTTTATTTTTTCAAACACAGGATTCTGTTCCTACCACACCTAATCCACATCCACAAATTTGACAATAATTATGTCAATACAACAATATGCACTAATAAACTCAAACCATCTCTTCTGATAACAATATCTACATAGTATGAAATCTAATCCAAAAAAAGTATAATATCCATTTATCCTCGACAATTAAATTTGTCATTCATATCCTTTCCCAAATTGAAAATAAACATACTCACAATAGCAACGTTGTTCAAGTTCAAGCAAAGGCAAGAATTCATAAAACAAATTATGCACACACACAACAATGGAGCTCTTGAGCTCTCCTTCACATCCATACATGAAACTAAATTACAAATACATGAGACTAGATATTTCTCTAGAATTCTCCATCCTTCACCTACCTAATAAATGCATCTCCATTTATCTAATATGTGAATTTATGATGCCTATCCATATACTTAGTCAAGAAAGTAAATAAGAGATAAACTACACCATTCAACACTCCCCCTTAATTTCGACCATTACAAAAATAGGCACAAACAATGCCTAAGTGTTGTCTCTGAAATTCAAAAGTATTTCTTTCCAATGGTTTGGTGAAGTTATTGCTAATTGTTCTTTTGAAACACAAAAATATAGCATGATGCTACCTTTGTTGACAAGCTCATGAATGAAATTATAATGAGTGTCAATGTGCTTACTCTTGTGGTGAAATACATGATTCTTAGATAGTGCAATTGGTGAACTGTTGTCACAATATATAGGAGTTGGGTCACTTTCTTCATGTGAAAGATCACTAAGGATCCTTCTCAACCAAAATGCATGACAAGATGTTGATGTTCCATCCACATACTATTCTTCTTCTGAAGACATTGTGACAATTTGTTGTTTCTTTGGATCCCATGAAATTAAACCTATACCCAACATAAATGCATACCGAAAAGTACTTTCCCTATCATCAATGTTGCCTGAAAAATCACTATATGTATATCTAGCAAGTGAATCATCTTCTGAATTGGAATAGCAAGAAGATGATGATGCCTGATGGTTGGAGATGAGGCCTTCGGAGATCAAGAAACAACTTCAAGATCTTCAAAAATCGAGTAGGAGTGTAATGTGAGTGTATGAATTCACTACCCAGAGGTCTTCGATGGCTCGTCGGGAAAAGACAAGAGGATCTCAATGATCAAGAAGAGAACTTCATTGATTTCGAACAAGGACTTGATTAGACTTTCGGCATGGCCAGGAAGCGGGGAAAGAGACAAAATATATAAAGGTCGACTCAGGATGGGTGAAACGTCCCTTTGACAAGAGAATGAAAGATGACCAGACTCAGGCAGCATGACATTGACATAAGTTCACGATGCAATAGGCAACACAAACTCTCCATGTGTTTGGAAGAGTAACCAAACAAAGGAGGACATAACTATATGTAGCAAGAACAACTTCCTAAGGTCATATTATATCCCACTGCTTGAAGGAAAATGAAAGGATGTGCTTTTTCCAAGGGCGACTCATTATGCTACAAAAAAATAATATATATTTCCCATCCCCTCTTTTTGGGTTTTTTGATTTTTTTGTCTTTTTCAATTTTTTAAAGAGCTTGAAAAAGAATAAAAGAATACTATGTTACAAAGGAGGAACAAGTGTCGCAAGCATGATAGTTCCAATTGCAAGGAACACACTAATGCTCAGAGCAAGGAGACATGTGCAGGAAAAGGACACTCGGGGAAAATTCCTCCATCGGTCAAGGTGTCAGGTCGCAGAGTCAAAGTGCTACAAGGCTTGCATATAAGGCATGTTTCAAAGGTTCAGTTGAGAGAAACATGGATCCTGCATTAGGCCAAAGACCCAGAGATGAAAATGCGATTAGCAAGACATGATGAAAGCCCCTTCAATGTCTTTTTCATGAGCCAAGAGAAGGTAAGATTGGTAGTTTTTTCACATTTTAGAGATTCTGAAAAAACATAAAAGAAGACTCTACTGGGGTACCTTTTTAGAAAATAGTCTAGTCGGTTTGAGAAAGAAATAAAATTGCATCAAAACGATGTCCATTAAAAAGACCGAACCGAAGCTCCTAGAGTATACCTTTGCTCATAAAATAGATTGTCCAGACTGAAAAAGGGGTAAACTTCCATCAGACAGACGTGCTTTCAAGTTTTAGTTTGGCGAGCGTGAAGGGAAACAAGATCGCTCGACAATCTTTTAGTATTTATAGATTCTAAAAATGGATTAAAGAAGACTCTAGGGGGATACTTTTCTCAAGTAATCCCAGTGAGATCACGTGTACCAAGAGAGGAAAGAAAAGGATCCCATTCCCCTATTGGATAAACCAAAGGATCAATTGCTGAGACCAAGTCTCGAGAAGGAAAACATGATTTCACATGTTCCTTCTCAGAAGTAATTGAACACCGAGGATAAGATGCCACATAATTAACCCATGGCAGGGTAGAGTCTACACAAACACTAGGAACATATAAAGGGTTAGCCTGAAATAACGTCGAATTAGGATGATGATTATCAGATGCTAGTTGGTAAATAGTGACAATGCTTCCATTGTGAGGGAAATTCATCACCCAGAAGAGTGTAGACACCACAACATTCATAACATATACATAATCACACCCAAGAAGCATATTGAAATATAACGGGCCTTGCACCACTATAACATCAACAAGGATAGTCTTCCCACCTAACAATATAGGAAACTAGGGGAGAACCCCCAAATATTCACTAGGACATCTGTCAAAAGCCAACAACTCATGCGAAGCAGACACAAGCTCGGGAGATCCCAACACTTTCCAAACCGAGGAGGATAAAATACTTGCAGAGGCTCCTTCATCCAAAATACATCGATAAATGTTTGTTGAATTAACTTCAACCCTTATTTGAAAAGGTTCAAAAGAAGGAAGACGAGGCTCAACAAGATCATTCCAATCAAAGGAAACCATCCTAGGGCTTGGAGGGGGTGTGCTCGAAGTGAGAGGAATGTCCCCTTGTTCTAAAAGTACTAAACTGGAAATCCTAAAAACATAGTCGGTAGACACATCACTCTCGAAGAGAAGAGTGAGATCAGTTGAAGATTTCATCGGCGTGACCACTTTGGTATACTTGACACTCTCCAAGAGAAGAGTGGGATCAACCTAAGACTACATCAGCGTGACCACTTTGGTATACTCGACAATTTCCAAGAGAAGAGTGGGATCAACCGAAGACTACATCGACGTGATCACTTTCTCAACCAATGGTGGAATAGACTTCTAGACTACATGGTCTAAAGGAACCTCACCCCCCAAAAGAGGAGTGGCATCAACCAAAGACTGCATCGACATGACCACTTCATCAACCAAAGATTGAATAGAATGTGAGGAAACCTTAGAAGACTCAGAATTAGAAGAGCTTGCAGACAAGGACCACAATATTTATACCTTTTGAATGCTAGGGCACATATGAGTAAGGTCATCTCCCTTGCAAATCTTACAAGGGAACTTAGGCTTACATCCTATCCATCTAGGTTTCTCAACAGAATCAATGCCCCCAGTATGACTTGCAGAGGCTAGGTGTTGGTCTTCAACATGACTTGTAGAGGTTGAGGAACTATCTCCAACATGAGTTGTAGAGGCTGGGTGCTTTCCCCCAGCATGACTTGCAGAGGGTGGGTGCTGGTCTTCAACATGACTTACAGAGGTTGGTGATTTCTTCTTCCTATTCTTCCTCTTTCTACTTCGTTTAGACTTCAGGTTATTACTAACTATACTTTCACTAGAGGTGGGAGAAGGAGGAGGAGAAGACTTTGTCGATGAAGGAACATCAACATTATGCCCATGAAATAAAGTTCTTAACTGAGAAGCGTCAAGAGAATTTGGGACATTTGGAATGGTACCGAACCAAATTGGTAGTCCCACATTCAACCTAGGAATGTACAAAATGGACATCAAAGGGACACCAAAATTTCTGAAGAAAGGAAAAGCACATGAATCCCCTTGCAAAGGGGTTCCTTGATTGGTATCATCAGGAACTTTAGCCATGAATATCTTATGCATAGGTTCTCCCCTTGTGGGATCATTCAAGTTCATACAATTCTCTCACATTGACTCTTGACGAACTAGTGGTATAAAAACAACGCCTATAAAGGGGCGGCTCCACGTTTCTAAGCGAAATATCGAAAAGTCGTCATGATTGGTCGAGTGGGCGGTCTACCAACTTAGTTCAGAGACCCAAAGAAATGAATGACTAACTCACTATGGAAAACTAGGGAGCATAGAGCAAACACTAGAAAAAATCCTATAAGAGAAATCAAGCAAACCACTATCTAGTAGGAAGAACAGTTACGCCAACCAACACTAGAGAAACTTACCAGTGCAAGTGCAACTCGAACACGGAAGAACCCTCCGGGTATACTCTGCAAAGGGTGGCCTAATGTCTACCCTAGGTACTGCATTATACCCCCACAATCACCTGCGTAAGTCCCTAGAGTAAAGGAAACTAAGTTGTCAACTCGTAAATAGTCACCAGGCGGGTATAGTCGACAGTCGAGTGGACCACAATGAGTAGGATAACAAGTCTGAAACCTATCGAGGGAATCGAAAGAAAGTGGCTCAGAAGAGAACTGAGGATCTCGAATGGATTCGAGGTCCACAAAGCTCCACAAGAAAATGAAAACGATAGTATCCCACGACATATCCTCAATATGTGTTCCCGACTATGTTTGGTCCATCTTTGGAGGGGTTATCTCTACTACCTTTCCTCACGCAACCTCATGTTTAGCCCCTATGTTAGAGGGGGGTCCCATATAACTTCCACTTCAATAGACTTTAACACTCCCTAACTCATACTCCAATGTTTTATTTAACGCCCTTGAAAAGTTTCCTCTCCAACCTAATTCAAGGCCCTAATCCTAAACTAGTTGGTTGGCCCTACAAACATAAAAAGTCTAGTTAATTTTAGATTTAGAATTATTTTTACTGTCTTGATTTACTCAAAAAGGGTGCGGTAGTCCAACTGATGTTGTTAAGACTCTTGCAAAAACATAAACTTATAAGAACAATGGAAAAGAAGGATTATCATTCTTGTTTTTCTTTTGAAATGATTTTAAGATGAGAAGAAAACACAACACTATGTTAATTTCTTTTTCTTTTTCAAATAACAATGCAAAGCAAATGCGAAGAAAGAAAGAGACCTAACAAGCTAGCTTTTTTTTTTTTTTAATATTTTCTTCCAATCAAAGAATAAATAACAAAAGATTCTAAAAGAAACTGATGAATACACGATTCATGGCCAGCCTCAGACATGAGGGGGAATTGTTTTTCAAAATGCCACTCATTTTTCTTAAAATTTCAAACTAAAAATAAGTTAAAAAAGATCGAAGAAACAAGAAACTTAAGAAGACAAGTAAATTGGCATCTAACCCAAGCTTTGACTGTAAAAACTAGAGACATTGAACTTAAACAAGAAACCCTGAGAAGTAAAACCTCAATTAGGGAAGAGTTTGATTGCCTCTTCTTAAAAACAGTTTCTTGACACATGTATGCTACTGGTGCTTAAGCAGCCTGTGTATGTATGTGGGATTTCTATAAATCAGGGCACGTATGTACGCGTGTTTTCCCACAATAGACCATGTACACCTCTGTAATTATTCAAAAAAATAAATAAACAGACAAACTGACAGAGAAGGGAGAACTAGTATGGCACCAACAGGTGACTAGACCCCTTGAAATAC
Organism: Picea mariana; assembly: GCA_032191745.1. Taxonomy (NCBI): domain Eukaryota; kingdom Viridiplantae; phylum Streptophyta; class Pinopsida; order Pinales; family Pinaceae; genus Picea; species Picea mariana. Next base: position 74,265 of record JASDQU010103726.1, read on the forward strand.
TCAGCAAACAAAACAAGAAACTCAAAAGGTAATAAAACCAATGAAACACCCAAAAAATCCCTTAAAACCCTAGAGGCTTCCCTAGTATGGTCGCCAGTTCTGCTAGCGGAAAGAAGCCCCCTATGGCTATAAGAGGGTTTACTATGTAGGCATATCAATAACCGTTTAAAAGTATCCTACTTCTCTAACTACCCCAAACATACCCCAGACTTATGCAAGAAAAGCAAAATAAGAAGGATCTGGTAACTGTACCTTTACCTTGCATCCAATATAAATCCTCTCGTGCTTAATAGCTTCACTGACTACAAACCTCCTCCCAAGTCCAGCCTGCATTCAAAGATAAATAAACAAAGAACTACAAGCATACATTTCATACATAAATAAGGTTTAGATGTTATAATAAAATTATAAAACAAATGAAAACATTTGACACATCATGTTTTGGGATAGGAAAAGTACTTCTTTTATTGATAATACAATGATTACTTACAACCAAAGTGAGCTACTTCTCCTCGAACCTAGTCTGAGCTCCTCTTCACCAAGCTCCAAGTGCACCTTCATGTATCTTTTTCCTTTCAAACTTATTCTTGGAAATGGAATGGGTTCTTATGGAGGAAAAAGGGAAAATGAGGAAAGATGAGGCAATTCTCACAACAAGGTTGTAAATGCTTGGGGCAAGTAGGGGATGTGAAATGGGCATATTTTCACTATTATTATGCTTAGATGTGGAATGAGACCCCAACACCTCATTTTATATCGGAAAACGATGGTTATTTGGTTGGGTGATGGGCTATAGGCAGTGGATTAGTTGGGAAACTACCCAATAACTCGTAATCTCAATGAATTCCTTGCAACTTTTGCAAGTATACGCGGATTGGAATGGTGCAACTAGCATACACACATGGGTTGTAGTGGTGCAACAAATGTATGTACATGGGCAGTAGTGGAGCAAGGCGCATACATCTTCAAAAAATGAGTTTTCAAGAAGAGCAACTCAGTGATGGCTTGGCAAAATTAGCAAGTAAGAGGGCCAAATGTTAGGTAAGCATGTATGGAGTAATTTAGGGTTATAACACATGCAATATACCTCAAAATTATTTTTCCAACTTTCCAATGAGAGATTTTAGGATATTCCATCAATCTCTAAATTAAGCTCACTTCATACATAATATCTAGCCTAGTAGTTGTAAGGTACATGAAGTAGCCTACAATCCTCTTATACAAGGTATAATGAATTGATGTTCCTTCATTTGTATTACTTAGCTTTGTACCTGTTGCAATTGGTAAAAAATAAAAATTCCTTTTTTCAGATTGCTCAACTTCAATTCCTAGAAAATATTTCATAAGACCGAGATCATTCATCTCAAATTCACTTTGCATGGCTTCTTTGAATTCATTCAACAACAAATTTCCTGTATAAATCATGTCATCAACATAAAGACAAATTATCAAAATATTACCTTTCTCATCTATTTTGGTGTAAAGTGTGGTTTCATTGATGCTCCTATTGAACCCATGGTTAAGAAAATAAGAATCAATGCGATTGTACCAAGATCTTGGAGCTTGCCTCAAACCGTACATTGGTTTCTTCAATCTATAGAATTTATACTCTTTACCTCTTATCTGAAATCCTAGTGGTTGATCCACATAAACTTATTCCCATAAAATTCCATTTAGAAAGGATTATCTAACATTCATTTGATAGACCGGCCATTTGTTTTGAGCTGCAACTACCAAAACTGCTCTGACAGTATCCAAACATGCTACTGGAGAAAATGTTTCTCCATAGTCAATATCGGGTTGTGGATAAAATCCTTTTGCTACAAGTCTTTCCTTTTTATTTTATAATTTACCTTTCTCATTGAATTTTATCTTATACACCCATTTAACTCTAATGTTGGTTTTACCTATAGGGATATCATATCCACAAGATCCCATTTGTCATTTCTTTCAATTGCTTCAATTTCTTCATTCATTGCATAAACCCATTTTTCTTCCTTGACTGCTTCTTCAAAGTATACCGGTTGATAGGATAACATAGGAAAGTGTGCTTGTTGATCCATGTCATCATTATGCTCATAAATTTCTCTCAAGATTCTTGTTTTTTGGCTCCTCAAATTTGCTATAGTGGGATCTAAATCATTGCTAGAAGAAGAAGATGAAATATTCTATGTTCGTTCTCCTTGGCCTTGTACTTTCAATCTTGGAAGTTTTGGTGGAGAATATTGTTGTCCTATAGCTTCCACCTAATTATATTCCTGTATAGAAGGAAACTGAGCTACAAGTATTTCACTTGTTTGGTTATGCCAAGATTTATCATCTTGGAATTTCACATCTCTTCTTACTATCAATTTCTTGGTAATAGGATTATACAACTTGTATGCTTTAGACTATTCACTATATAAAACAAATATGTATTTTTCACTTCTATCATCAAGCTTTTTCATCAACTCTTTAGGAACATGAGCATAAGCCACACAACCAACAACCTTAAAATCAGAAACACTAGATTTCATACCACTCCATGCTTCTTTAGGGACTCAATTTTTCAGAATGTTGGTTGGTGAAAACTTCAAAATATAGACTGAGCATGCCAATTCTTCACTACAATATTCATTTGACAAATTATTGGCCTTCAACATACTTCTAGCCATATTCATTATTGTATGATTCTTCTTTTCCACTACTCCATTTTGTTGTGGAGTGTATCTTGTGGCAATTTGTCTCTTGATCCCATGCTTCCTGCAATATGATTCAAATTATTTGGAGTCATACTCACCTACTCAATTTGATCTAAGTGCTTTGATGTATTTTCCACTCTGTTTATTTGTCAAATATTTAAATTCTTTGAATTTTTCAAATGTATCTAATTTGTGCTTGAGAAAATAAACCCAAGATTTCATGCTAAAATCATCAATAAATTTTAGAAAATAAAAGTTTCCTTCTATTAACTAAGTTTGCATTGGCCCACAATGTTCTATATGCACTAGCTCGAGATGTTATTTTTCTTTGTAAGAAGGATTGGGAAAACTATCCCTTTGGTGTTTCGCCAAAATAGAACTCTCACATGAGTTTTTTTGTTCATATATGATGGGAATACCTTTGAACATAGATTTCGACTTTAAAATATTGAGATTGCTAAATGGTAAATGAACATATCTAAGATACCACAACCAAGTCTCATTTGAGCTTGATACATTTTCGACATATCACTGTGAAAAATTTACATTTCTCAATATCAAAGGAAACATTCTATATTTGGTCATTTGTACAGTATCTATGATTTTCTTACTGGGTGGTTTGTCCAAGATTATACACTTGGAACCTTAAAAAATGAATCTATAACCATTTTTATTCATCTGGCCTACACTCATCAAATTATGTCTAAGACTAGGTACATAATAAACATCATGGATATCTTTCTTTTCATCTTTCATGGTCAATACAAAAATTACACCCTTGCCTAAAACTTTATTTTGATAATCATCTCCCAATTTAATTTGAGATGTGATAGAGATATCTGTAAATGTGTTGAGCCTGCATAGAATAGATTTAGCTAAACAATAATAAACATATTTGCAGCGAGAATTTGAGAAAGAAGAAGAAGGAGAGAAAGAATGAAATAATTCTCATTAACCGTTACGAATAATGAATAATTTACACATGATATACTATGTATAACTCAATGAGTGTGCACTAGAGGAGAACCAATGCACCATTGTGGTGGTATAAAGTGATATGGACACACACCAACAGTTACGGGAGTGAACTGCCACCTAGTCTAGTCTCTCGGGCAGTTATGGGAGTGAGTTTCCACCTAGTTGAGTTAACTAGTCAACTAGTCTTCAGTTAACTGACTAAACATAAAGTAGTGAGGAGTTAACTCAAGGAATCAATGATAATGCACCAGTTTGGTGATGATACCAAGGCAAGGTCGAATTAGCATGGTGATGATCCCAATGTTGCATGGTGACAAAACCAATGCATCATGTAAACTCAACTCAACTAATCAAACTAAAGTGTCAACTAAAAGAGAATATTCTCCAGGTGGAATATTCTCCCCTAAAATATAGGAGACTGGATAATGACTNAATTATGACTAATAAAAAAGGAAAAACCTTAGGAAAAAGAAATCCTAGGTGTGTGTGAAGTAACTCCAACACCCCCTAAACATCACTATGGTGAAAATAAAGAATGGGTATCGGCAAGGAGGCCATGTTAGGTACCCAAATATAAATGATACACTGAAATAAAGTGAGGAAAGAGGGAAAATATCAAGGGAAACCCCCCCCCTCAAGGTACAATGTATGTAAAAATAATAACTACGGTTGCTAGGAAACTGTGTCCTTCACTCCAAGATGACTTCGCAGAGAATGTAACTTCTTCTTAGTGAAGGTCTTGGTGAAGATGGATGTCGTCTGTTCTGCTGAAGGACAAAACTATAAGTAGATGATCCCCTCGTGTACTAAGTCTTGGATGTAGTGCATGTGGATCTGGATGTGATTCATTCACTGCCTATGAAATGGATCTTTGCAGAACTTCAGAGTGCTTTGGTTGTCACACCAGATGACGATCAATCGATAAAACTGAATGCCCAATTCAGTGAGAAAATGTTGCAGCCACATAGCCTGAATGGTTATGTTAACTACCCATCTGTACTCTACCTCGGCTGAAGATAGAGAAATGTCAGCTTGCTTTTTGCTCGACCAATAGATAGGCCCAAAACCAAGACTGAGTGAGTAACCAGATGTGGACTTGCAATCAGTGTTATCGCCAACCCAGACAGAATTAGTAAACTCAATGAGATATAATGTAGAGTCTGCTACATAATGAATCCCAAAGGTGGTGGTGCCCTGAACGTATTAAAGGATACGATTTACATCTTTCTAATGTAGCTCATGTGGCTCTTGCATGAACCTGGAAACTGTGCCAACTACATATGAGAGGTTTGGTCTAGAGTGTGTGAGATACAACAAGCTCCCCACTAGCTGTATATACATTGTACTGTAAACTAGTGGAGTCTCCCTGCCATCCTCAAGTTTGACTTCTGATAGGAAAGGAGTCGGAGAAGACTTGCAGTCTGTCATATGAAATCTCTCAAGGAGATCTCATGCATACTTGACCTGAGACAGTTTGATTCCTGATACATCCTAACTGATCTCGAGTCCAAGGCATAAGTGTAGCATTCCCATGTCCATCATAAAAACTTGTCATGTAGAATCCTATTGATTGCAACAATAGTTGAAGTCGAGCACCCGGTGATCAAAAAATCATCGACATACAAAACTAAAAGTAGAAGTGAATCAACCATCCTGAGCATGTAGACATTCGGGTTTGATTTACAACATACAGAGTTCCGTGACAATAGGTAGGAATCCATCTTGGCATACCATGCCCTCAGAATCTCCTTGAGGCCATAAAGTGACTTCTTCAGTCGACAGACCAAAGATGAGTCATGCATAAATCCCTGGGGCTACTCCATATAGATCTCCTCAGAGAGATCACCATGAAGAAATGCATTCTTCATGTCCATCTGATGAACTTCACATCCTTTGGCTAACGCAATGGAAAGTGCCAATCGTATGGAATCCATTTTCACTACTAGAGGGAAGGTCTCATCATAGTCAATACCATGCACCTACTGAAAGCCTTTGGTGAGAATATTGTTTTTGTATCTGCTAATTTTTCCATCCACTTCTCTCTTGGTCCTCTAGACCCATCTGCATCTGATACATTTCCTCCCAGAAATAAGGTGAACCAAATCCCAAGTTTGGCTCTCGAGGAGGGAGTTGTACTCCACCTACATAGCGGATTCCCAAAAGGGATTTCTAGCAACCTCGCCATAAGACTGTCGATATGAAGATTGAACCAAAAAAATGCCTAGAGGGCAATGGTTCAGTGGCAGTGAGTGAAATAGGAGGCTCCTCAAAATAAGATCGAGTCCTCCTAGTATCGGCTGGATCACCAACGAGATCCCCTGCATCCTGAAAAGTAGTTTTTGCCCACTTGGGCCTTTTCTCTAGCTCTGAAACTACATCTGGATCCACTAACTTTTCATCTCACTGTACTGACTCGAAATCTAAATGATCCGATTCCTCTAAATCAGAACGCTCGTCTGAACAAGAGTCAACATGTGCATTCTCATCATCTCGGATAGGTGGAAGAGTGAAGGTGTCTGCATGTAGTTGTTGAGGTACATGCGAGACACTTTCCTTGAATTGGACACTACACTCAATGATAAGATAGTCCAAGGAAATATCAATAATCTTATATCCCTTCACACCATCAAGGTATCCAACAAAAATGCACTCGATGCTCTATGGATCAAGTGCCTTCCTCTTTTCAGAGGGAATCTGGATCGATGCATGTGAACCAAAAATGTGAAAGTGGGTCACTTTCGGTTTAAGGCCGCTCCAAACCTCGTAGGGGGTCTTATCCTTGACAGATCTATAGGGATATTTGTTTTGGATGTATGTTGCACAATTAAGTGCTTCGACCCATAGTCTCTATGGTAGAGACTTTGCATGCAACATGTAAGATGCCATCTCCTTTAGAGATCTGTTTTTTCTCTCAACAACTCTGTTTTGCTGCAGAGTATAGGAAATTGTGTGCTGCAAATGAATCCCTGCCTCATGGAAAATATTATGGATCTCATTTTTTACATACTCTCCCTTGTTATCAGTTCTGAGGACTTTGATATTCTTTCCAGACTGTGTCTCAACCAAGGTTTTGAAATCTTTGAGGTGTTGAAAGACCTCGGATTTTTGACTGAGAAAGTAGATCCATGTAGAACATGAGAAATCATCAGCAAAAATGAGAACAAACCTCTCTTTGTTGATGGATGGATGCGGAAAGTGGCCCATAAGGTCACTGTTTTCTAAAGGTGTGAAAGCTCGCATAGACTTTCCTTTGTTGAATTTCTCTTCAGGGTGTTTTCCTAGAACACATCCCTCACATACTCCCTTGGAGAAATGGATGTTTGGTAGACCATCAACCAATATTTTTTTGCTAAGTTATTGCATGTATCTAAAATTCAAATGTCCAAACCTTTCTTGCCAAATCCTACTACTTTCATCAGCATGAGTAAGTAGTAAAGCAAAATCAGGTTCAATGAATTCAGAAAAAGTATACAATCTAGACTGATGATTTACCTCGCCGGTAGAAATCCTGTAGTTGGTTTGCATATCATAGATGTCCATAGAATTTGGTGTGAATAAGAATTTTTTTCCGATGCCGGAATTTGTCATCTGATACACAGAGAGAAGGTTGACGAAAATTTTGGGAACATGCAACACATTCTCGAAGCTTCCGTTGGTGATTTCAATCCTTCCTTTGCCTGTGACTTCGACAGAAGAGTTGTCCCCGATTAGAATAGGAGGACCTTTGCATGCATCCAAATAATAATAAACTATTTTTGGGGCAACCATGTGATTTGATGCTCCTGAATCAACGATCCAAGCATTGGGAGAGGAGTTGATGGCAATCAAGGCATGGCTAGAATTACCTTTGTTGGAATTCAGATCTTTTGGTTTCTTCTTCTTGGCACCCTCGGGGATGCGATCTCCAAGGTTTTTGTTATGAAGTATTTGAGACATGAGATCTATTTTTTTTTGCATGCATGAAGATTTCGAATGGAATCCTTTGTGACAGTACGCACATTTCTCCGCTTTTCTTCCCTTTTCTCCTTTGGATCCGGAGGCATCGGTGAAAGATTTTGTGTACCCTTCCTTCTTTGGGTGTGCATGATCTTTCTGTTTATCTTTATATTTATATTTTTGATATTTGTGGCTTCCATCATGCACAGTGAGTGCATGCACCCTTGGGCCTTTGATTGTGCCCATGTTGATGAGTTTGGTTTTCTCTTGTGTCAGGGATTCGATAAAGTCCTCAAGAGAAGGCATCTTCCAGGTGGCTCCAAAGGCGAATATGACAATATAGAATGTGGATATGAATATAGAAAATTTAGGACCAAGCTTGGAGAGAATGGAGAGAACCATTTGTTTCTCCTCCTTCGATTTATCAACCCCGCAAGCCTTGATTTGCGACAGTAAATCCTTGAATTTTGTAAAGAAATATTAGATATTATCAAAGCTTTTTGGATCCAATGTGAGCAGCTCCACCTCCAACATGTGTCCCCTCATCTCATCCTATTTTCCAAAGAGTCCTTCCAAGGTGGTCCAGGCTTCATTGGGATTCTTACAAGAAGATATGTGAAAAAAGAGATCGGGAGAAATAAGACTGCAAATTGTTCTGAGTGCCTCATCAATGCGATTCAAATACTTGTATTTTTCTATGGCTGATGTCGGTTCAGTATTTGTATTCAAGGTTAACCTGTACAACCCTCTGGTTTGGATATGTATGGCTATTTTCTCCTTCCATGTAAAATATTTGTAAGGTGTAAGAATGAATTCTTTTTGGAAATCCATATTTCTGCTATCTTAAATTTTTTGTACCTGCAAAAATTTTTGGTGTAGCTTTTGCTTAGCAGATCGTCACCTCTGATACCATGTAAATGTGTTCAACCTGCATAGAATAGATCTAGATAAACAATAATACACACATTTGCAGAGAGAATTTGAGAAAGAAGAAGGAGAGAAAGAATGAAAGAATTCTCATTAACTGTTATGAATAATGAATAATTTACACATGATATACTCTATATAACTCAATAAGTGTGCACTCGAGGAGAACCAATGCACCATATTTGTGGTATATAGTGATATGGACACACACCAATAGTTACAGGGGTGAACTGCCACCTAGTCTAGTCTCTCAGGCAGTGACGGGAGTAAACTGCCACCTAGTTGAGTTAACTAGTCAACTAGTCTTCAGTTAACTGACTGAACAGAGAGTAGTGAGGAGTTAACTCATGGAATCAAGGGTAATGCGATAGTGTGGTGATGATACCAAGGCATGGTCAAATTAACATGGTGATGATCCCAATGTTGCATGGTGACAAAACCAATGCAACATCTAAAATCAACTCAACTAGTCAAACTGAAGTGTCAATTGAAAGAGAATATTCTCCATCTGGAATATTCTCCCCTAAAATCTAGGAGATTGTATAATGACTAATTATGACTAATAAAAAAGGAAAAACCTTAGGAAAAAGAAATCCTAGGTGTATGTGAAGTAACTCCAACACTATCTAAAATAGAAAACAAATCTTCATTACCTGTCATATTATTGTTGCAACCACTATCTAGAAACCAGAGATCATGACTATTGCTTGCTTCTTCTGTGACTTGACATGAGAAGAACATTGATTCAGATGTTCCTTCTTCAATGTTGGTAGCATTTTATCTACCCCTATTCAGATCTATTTGCTTCTTTTTCCATTCACTTTTGTAGTGACCAAACTTTTTGCAATAATAACATTGGATCCTTGATTTGCCATTCCATTTTGACTGATTAAAAAAAATTCTTCTACCCCTTTTCTTTTAAGAGTGCCTCTACTCTCACTGTTCACTCTATTTTGAACATTCCGAACTTGACCTCTCTCCTCCTTGAGAGCATCTTCTTCCTCGTCTTCCTCTGCCTCTATTCCCTCGACCTCTGCCTCTTCTTATAGAGGCATGAGATTGAAATGCGTTCTCCAAAGATTCAATATTTCAACTGAACCTACTTTCATGGGATAATAAAGATGCCATGAGTTTTTCAATTGTTAGTGTTGATAGGTTTTTCGACTCTTCTATGGAAACTACGACCATATTAAATTGATCACGAAGGCTACGAAGTACCTTCTAAATGAAATTATGCTCTTGAATGTCTTCTCCATGTGTGCGAAGATGATTCACAATGCTCATGACATGGGTCATGAAATGATCCATAGTATCAGAATCCTTCATCTGAAGAGTCTCAAAACTCTTCGTGAGTGTCTGGAACTTTGCATTTTTTACTTTGCTTGTGCCCTCATAGGAGATTTCGAGAATATCCCATGCCTATTTGGCATAATTTGATGTTGCGACTTTGGGAAAAATGTATTCCTCTAACCCTTGTTGAATGAGCCATAGGGATTTGTTGTCCTTCTTCCTGAATTCTCCAAGTGCATTTCTTTGTGTGTTCGCCATTTCTTGTAGATCCGTCGGATCTAGTTCCTTGAACCCATTAACTACTATTTCCAGAAAAAAAAATTCATTTTAATAGACCATACATCATAGTTCTTACCCATTAAAATTTGTCCTCACGCGAGGGCTCTACTGTTGCTAGATGCCATGAATCTTCCCTTTCTGACTTAAATCTTGACAAAGATGGTTTTTCCTCTGTCAAAACAGAAAACCTAAAATATTTTTTCTTGCCTCGTCATGCTTTCTGCACTTTCTAGGGGCAACCAATGACCAAAAGAGTCTGATCACTCCTTTTGAACTGGATAAGAGTGTTGAAATGACTTGGTCGCTCCTTCTGAACTGGCTAAGTGTGACGGAACATGCTAGTCGCATTTTGTAAACCCAATATTTTGAGGAGCTTTCCTTTCGATTTTCGCACCATATTTCCCTGAAATGATTCTCCTCGTATTGTGGGTTGATCAAGCTTCAAATTTCTCTCTAATAACTTGCAAATTGCTCTCCAATCTTCTAAGAGTCTTACCTCTACTTGAACTTGAACAAAAATAACTACTTTGCAATCCAATTAGGATTCACATCCTCTGAAATAATGAACATATTAAAACCAACCTTAACTACTTTGCAATCCAATCAGGATTCACATCCTCTCAAATAATGAACATATTAAAACCAACCTTAATTTCACCTTCCACCGAAGAAATGTATTTTCAATTTTCTAAGGGGTAAGTGGGTGACTAACACTCCACAAAACATATATATATATATTTTCGCACTAAACAAAAACTAACGCTTACACGACCTTACGAAAATTACTTTATTGATATACTTTTTAATGGTCGCAAAAGCCAAAAGCTGTAGTCGCAAAAGTCAGAGAAAACCTTAATAAATAAAGCTAAATGGTCTAGTCGCAAAAGTCAAAACCTTAATATTGAAAACTTAATTGATTTCTTGTATTGGACAATTTATAGATTTCTATGTAAAACAAGTTAG
>JASDQU010103726.1:89324-102006 GCA_032191745.1 Picea mariana
TCATATTATTAATGAGGAAAGGGTGGAAGGAAATACTAATGCTTTAAAGCTTAAAAAAGCCATTGGACTCTCTTCGTATTTATATAGTTTTTTGATGCAATGGAGGAGACAACGAAATTTCAACTCATATTTGAATGGATACGCCAGGGCTCATAGACGCATGCAAATTTGACAGCGACATCCATAACACAGCACCATTTCGCCTCTTAAATTGACTCTCTGCCTTCGCTATCTCACCCGGCACCATGGCGAAGCAGATTAGATGGGTTGCAATTCTCACCTTGGCGGTGCTTGTCAGTGTTTCACTCTTTCAAATGGCAATGTACTCTGGCCGTTCTAAGAGCCCTGGCACTCTTTCTACTAAAAGTAAGGCCTTCTTACTCATCACTACTGGGAACACGATTAGCACACTTGTATAGATTCAGTTTAACTTTCGATTTTCAATTTTTTGATGTGTTTATCCTTTGTTATGAGTTGACAAGATTTATAGTTTTTTTTGTTTAGTTTTTATAGATATAATTATAATGTCAATTGAGTGTAGTTTGAATGATTACGAGGAATGATTATTATTTTCCCCACCAATTTTTATGAGTGTAGTTTGAATGATTGCCAAGAATGATTATTATCCTCCTCACCAACTTTTATGAGTGTAGTTTGAATAATTACTATTATCCTCCCCACCAACTTTCAATTTTCATAACAACATGAATATAATTCATAATAAATATGTTATAATGATTTGGAGCATATATGAATTGAAAAAAATATACTAAATGCTACCTCAATTTTGTTTTAACCTTCGGCTCAAAACATATATATATATGTTAAATATTCTTATCGATTTTATTTATTCTATGGATACATAGCTGTACATTTTACACTTTGGCCACAGATTTTAGACATACAGATGCTCACGTTAAGATGTATAAATCTCACATTTCTAAATGCAATTAATAGCTGTAGACGTTATATTTATTTAATCCGTTTCATCAATATCTGATATTTTTTTGTAATGTCCAATTTATTGGAAACAGGAACTACAGGGCAGGAAATGGTGGTAGTAAAAGATTACCGTGAAAGTAAAGATCAAGCTGCCGTCACATTCTCGAATCTGCATGAAGAAGCTCCGCTTAAGGTTTTTCTTCTACCTCATGAACAAATTATTCATATTCATTCTGTATTCTTTTTCTGATTCGTTCTTCATTCGTCTTACTAATTTCAGGTCAGCGGTTATCATCAACATGGTACTGTGGAACAAACTGAAAGCGAAAATGGGCTATCAAGGCTATTATCATTAAGAGAAAGAGAATTCGGGGGCAAATTATCGTACCCCGACAGGGACATTCCTGGCGGACCAGATTCTCAACATCACCACCGCAAGATGAAATAAATAAATAAATATGTGGGTACTAATAGAAAGGGCAGGGCAGGGCTGGGCTGGGCTGGTTCGAGGTCACATTAGGCTGACAAATGCTTCTAGTTTGCTCTTGCGAGAAGCATAAATAATGAAGGTAGACAGTCACTATTTTAAATAAACTATTTTAAATAAAAGGGCGTTGGATTAAGGTTTTATTTTTTGGGTTTATTTGGGAGTAATGTAAATTTGGATAAAATAGTTATTTATATTGTTTAAATTGCATTTTTGAATGTATAAATAAATTCACTATGCTAAAAAATCAGTGAGACATTTGAATTATATAAATTTAACCACTCACATCTGCAGATCCAACCATTCATCACCATATTTTAAGTAAAATCAAACAAAAATAACGCCAATATTTTGTTTGCCAAAAATATAATTAATTATTCTCCTTAAAATCCTCGAATTATTTCAGTTTTTTCCATTGCAACTTTCCAGTGATTCAAATTTTCTACCATCGAAAATACACAAGATTGTTGCTTTGTTTCTAATATATATAGTTATTAATTTAATTTAGCCAATAAATAAATTCCACAGTTCCATTCCACATTATTTTTAATTGTTTTTAGTCAATCCACTACGTCATTTATAGAAGTTACACTTTTATGAAAAATTAGTGGATATTATATTATAAGAATGGGTGGATCTAGTGTTTGATAACATATGTTTCTTTCCAAAAAATTTCAAATTCAAATAATATTAGTTTTAATTGTTTTTAGTCCATCTACTACATCCATCATTCATAGAAAATTACATTGTATGAAAAATGGGTGGAGCTTACATTATAGGAAGGATTGGTGGATAAGTGTTTGGGAGCATGTATTTCTTTTCAAAAGATTTCAAATTCAAATCCAAAAAATATTGGAGATTAAAACATTTTGTTTTTATTTCCTTACTTTTCCTCTCATTTGAAGCATTTAATTTTTATATTTCATACTTTTGAAGCATTTAATTTTTATATTTCATACTTTTAACTTGATTTTCAGGTATTTTCAATATTGAAATCAAGTACTTTTAAATTGGCATCAGTTACCTTAAAATGTTATATTGAGACATTTAACTTTTCTTTCATACTTGATTCAGGTATTTTCAAGGCTTTATCAACTACCGTGAAACTTTTTAATAATATATTGTGCTACTTTCCATTCTTTATCAACTACCTTTAAATATGATATCGAGGAAACTAACATATGAACCTTTTTGAGGCATTTATTTTTTATATTTCATACTTTTACCTTGATTTGATTTTAAGGCATTTTCAATATTGAAATCAAATACTTTTGAATTGGTATCACATACCTTACAATATTAAATTGAGATATTTAACTTTTATTTCCTACTTTATTCAGGTAATTTGTATTTTCTCTAACATCCTACATCAACGCATACCAGATAAAAAGCACATACTTTGAAGTTCTAATAGTCTTTAATTTCCACATATGTAATGAAACTTTTTTAATGTTCAAGTTTAAACGTTGCATGCTATTTATTTTTGTTTTTTTTCAATTATCATTGCAATCAGGTTATGCAACAATGGGTGATATGACAATTTTAATTTGTTTAAATCGCAGTTTTTTAATGCATAAATAGTTTCACGATCCTAAAAACCTCAAAAATCTTGAAGATAATGCATCATTATCGTTATGGGTTGTTAGAAATAGGTTAAGAATTAATTACATCCGGAAATTTATATATAATAGAGTTATTTGAACAATGTCTTCTATCCTCTCTCACTAGAGGGGTTGGAATATGAACTCATTGTAACCTTCCTGCTCTAGGATTAGATTAGAATGTGAAAGAATAAATTGTTTAATGGTTTGTGAGGGGCTGGAATATGAACTCGAGGATTAGATTAGAATGTGTAAGAGTATATTGTTTAATGGTTTATCTATCATTTGATTAGAATAATTTTATGTTGTATTGAAGATATTTTGATTATTGTCCATTGCCCAATGCTACTAGTTCAAGGTCTACTATTCACTACTCAAAGATCTATTCTTGGATCTGCAAGGTGTAAGGAAACTTTGCTCAACATAGTGACAAAATATTGCACGCCACAAGCTAGTCTTTGAACTCTTAGGACTTATCACGTAGTTCACAAATTACACGAAATGCTGGAAGTTGTAATATAAAATGTATTCAAAAACAATTTATAAATGTGGAATAACAAACTGTTATGCTTAGCACATAAACTCAAAAATACGAAATGGTTGATATTAATAAAATTCGACGTAGTGTGCGTGATTACAGAATACAATCACTAAGATGAGCTTCCTCTACAATGACTTCTTCTGCTGACTTGACAGAAAAAGAGCTTGTGCTTAGAATTCTTAAACTCTTCAGTTGTTGCTTCTCATGACTGTTATCTCTACCTCTATTTTCTACTCTGAATCATCCTACTAACTAAAGGAATCAGACTTATATGGACTCTCACTGAGACTTCCTACATAATCTAACACTAAGTTAACATTAAACACTACCATTAATACGAATCACTCTTCAACCACTTAAACATGCGACTTTGCACTTGGAGACTGTCAGAAAAATTACTTACAAACAAATCGACGAAGACATAAAGATCTCATCGACTTGTAATTAATATTTTGAGCACCCCCCCTAATTATAAGCAGGTGGGATTAAAAAAATAAAATCACATCAAAAATTTGAATTTTCGTTTACTATCACTCATCTGTTACTACGCAGACTCCCATACTACTGTGCATATGTTGAAATGAATATCTTGCTAAAGACTTTGTCAAAATGTCTGCGACTTGTTCTTTTGACCTGCCAAACTCTAAACAGATTTCTATGTTATTCACCAATTCTCTGATAAAATGATACCTTGTATCAATGTGCTTAGTTTTCTTGTGAAACACATGGTTCTTTGATAACATGATGGTTGAATTGTTGTCACAAAAAACTATTTTTGGTTCATGTTATTCATGCAACAAATATTTTAACATTCTTCTCATCCAAACTACTTGACAAGTTGTGCTTGTAGCTGCGACATACTCTGCCTATGATGAAGAAAGATTCATAATGAGTTACTTCCTTGATGCCCTTGATACCACACCTATTCCAAAATGAAATGTTTACCCGGAGGTACTTTTCCTATCATCTATGTTGCCTCCAAAATCACCGTCAGTGTATCGAGTGAGTCTAAAATCTTCTGAAATGGAGTACTTTAAACCAAAATCTATTGTTCCATTCACATATCTCAGGATTATCTTTCCTTACTTCCAATGTGATTCTTTTGGTGTTTCCATGAACCTTGAAATTAGACTTACTCCATACATAATGTCAGGTATTGTCATTGTGAGATACATAAGACTACCTATGAGTCTTTTAAACAGTGTGGGATCCACTTTGGACCGTTTATCTTACTTGCTTAACTTCAATCATGTTATGGAAAGTGTTAGTCTTTCTTTTCAATTCATCATATTGAATATTTTCACGATTTCATGTGCATACTCAAACTGTGAGATAAATATGTCAGTTTTGGACTAGTGCACTTCTATTCCAAAAAAGGATATCATTAACCCCAAATTAGTCATTTCAAATTCATCCTTCATGACTGATTTAAATTCTTCTATGCCAAATCATGTGTAAATATCAAGTCATCCACATATAAGAAAACAATTAACATATTAGCTTGTTGATTTGATTTGATGTACAGTGTTGTCTAATTTTCACTTCTCTGAAATCAATTACGTGTGAGATAGGAATCTATGTGATTGTACCAAGCTGTGGAATCTTTCTTTAAAGCATACAATGGTTTCTTCAATATGTACACTTTGTCTTCTTGTCCTGGAACCTCATAACCTTGTGGTTGTTCCACATATACTTCTTCTTCTAATATTCCATTAAAAATTATTGACTTTACATACATCATATAAATCGACCACTTGTACTTCGCAAAAATGGATAGCATGGTTCTGACTGTGTCCATGCATGCAAATGGTGCAAATGTTTCATTGAAATCAATTCTAGGCTGCTCTGTAAAGCCTCTTGCAACTAAGCTTGCTTTCTGCTTCTGTACTTTTTCTTCTGCATCTTTCCCGGTCTTATAAATCCACTTGACACTTATAAAAACCTTCTCTTTAGGTACATCTACCAATTTCCATGTCTGATTGGTTTCTATGCATCTAATTTCTTCATCCATGGCTTGTGCCCATACATCATCTTTGACAAGTTATTCAAAAGTTAATGGATCATATATTTGTGAAAATAGAGAAAAAACTAAAAATGAATTCAATGCATCTTCATTATATATTTCACACACACTTCTTGTATTTCTTGGTAACATACTTGATAATGTTGGATCTAGAGATGTAGAACTGCTCAGACTGTTTGTTGATGTTTTTTTCACTCTAGGTGTAGATTGTGCACCTATTGTTCTCACTAGAGTGTTATCTGCTATGATTCGCATCGCAGTGCAAGGTGTAGAAGGGACTGCACACTGACCTATGCATGGTTTCTGAACCACTTCATCTTTTGTCTCATCATGCTCCACTACATCAATAATTTTGACTGTCTTCTCTACACTCCCATCCCATGCTTTATTTTCCATGAACTGAACATCGTGGCTGATTATGACTTTTCTTGTCCCAAGGTCATATATCTTGTATCCTTTTGTTTCTTTAGAATACCCAACAAATATACATTTATATTCTATGTTTTCAAGCTTCCTTCTCAGCTCATCTAGAACATGTCTGTATGTGATAGATCCAAAAAAAATTAAATGCGCCACATTGTGCTTTGGTCCTGTCAAAGATTCTTGAGGAGATATGTTTTTCACACTCTGTATCGAACATTTGTTCAAGATGTATATTGCAGTTGCTACTTCTTTGGCCCAATACTCATTCGAAAAATGTTTGCTTGCCAACATATTTCCCACCATTTCCATGATGGTTATGTTATTTCTTTCTGCGATACCATTTTGTTGTGGTGTGTATCAAATGGTAAATTGCTTCTATATGCCATGAAATTTACAAAAGTTATGAAATTCTCTTGAAATGCATTCTCCTCCTCTATCAGCTCTCACACACTTGATGTGATAGCCACTCTGCTTCTCCAAAAGTGATTTAAATTGTTGAAAACAACCCAATGTGTAATATTTATGCTTTAGGAAATAAATCCATATCTTTCTTGAGAAACCATAAATGAATGTTAGAAAATATGTACTTTCTCCTATAGAAGGAGTTTTCATTGGTCCACAAATGTTTGAATGTACTATTTCCAATGGAGCGTTTTCTAAGACTTGCCAACTGGAAAATATTCCGTGTGTTGCTTTCCAAATATGTAGCCTTCACTTATCCTTTTTGGTTTTTCAATCGATCGAAAACCTTTTACCATATCCTTTTTTTGTAGCATCTTCAGACCTAAAAAGTTCAAATGTCCAAATCTTAAATTCTATAACCAACAATCATCATGTATTTCAGATTGGAATGTTTCCTTCATCTATGCACCATTTTCCCTTTTCTGGATACCGCGCACATTATTTTATTCATTGGAATAGCGTGCACATTCTATTGTAAATGCAATTTTTGACGAAACATATTTTCCTTTACCAATATCTTATGATGTATTCTTTTTCATGGTTGGCTTCAAAGTCAATGGGAACATCTTGTTACTTGTCATCTGGATTTTTTCAATAAGTAGATTCCTTGGGCATTTATCCATTATCACACAGTGATTATATTACATGTAGATTATGTATCCTTTCTATAAAAGTTGTCATATGCTCATTAGATTATGCTTCAGACCAAAAACATAATATGCAATAGACATAAATTTATGTTCTCCTTGCTTAGTTAAAATGTTTATACTGCCCTTGCCTAGGATAGTGACTTGAATATCTGTTCCAAGTGTAACCTTGGTTTGAACTAACTCATCCAAGATAGAAAACAATTATATGTTTCCTGTCATGTGGTTACTGCAGCCTGAATCTACATACTATATGTCACATGGACTTGCTTGAGCAACATTGCATTCAACTAGGGATACTATAGGAATTTCTGTAGTGCGTTCCATAAACATAGGATAAGTTTGGTTATTTTCATTGTTTGAATGATCTTGACTTTGCTTGTTCTCATTATACTATCTCTTTCTGCACTCATATGCATAATACCCATACTTTTACAATAATGGCATTGAATCTTTGATTTTTTCATTCTTTGACCACTTGGTTGACTGGTACTTCGGTTTTGACCTCTTCCACCAATATATCTAGGAATTCTACTGCATCCACCTTTAACAAAACTTCTTCCTCTGCCTCTAGAGTTAGCCCTCCCCATTCCTATTCCAAGGCTTATAGATGACTACGTAGAAAATGCATTCTCTAATGACATATTTTACCTATTCAAACTGTTTTCATGATTAATGCTTGTAGTTCATCTAGACTGAACTAACTCAAGTCTTTGCTTTCTTCTAGAGTCACAACAAGGGTATCAAATTTAGGAGGAAGACTCTTAATTACCTTCTCAACAAATTTTCTATCTTCTATGGTTTCTCCATGAGACTTCATATTATTTATCAGACCAATGACATAGGTATAAAAGGAATCTACTGAATCTATATCTTTCATTGACAAAGTTTCAAAATCTCTTCGAAGAATTTGTAGCCTTGAAGTCTTTACTTTGTCCATACCTTGATAAGAGCTTTGAAATATGTCCCATGCCTCCTTGGCTTCTTTTTTTTTATGCAACTCTTGGAAGTATGATATCATGCATGGCTTGATGTATGTAAAACAATGCCTTTTCATCCTTCTTTCTTTAATAAGTCAAGACATCCTTCTCATCTTGTGTGAGATAATTGTATGTTTCCTAATCTACAGGTTCCACATAGCCATTCTCAACTATATACCATACATCTTGAACTCAGAATAATTCCTTCCTGGTCAAGGAACACATCTCGTAATTATTGCTTGTAAAAGTGGGAGGTTCCATATTTGAGGTAGAAACCATATTTCACTTTTCAACAGAGTTTCTTCTCTTGAACATGTTCTGATAGAACCTGCTATGATACTAGGTCTAGGATCCATTATACAATGACCTATTCTTGGATTTGGAATGTGCAAGGAAACTGTGCTCAACGTAGTGAAAAAATAGTGTGCACCACAAGCTTCATATTTGAACTCTCAGGACTTGTCGCGTAGTTCACAGACTACATGAAATGTTGTGCGTTGTAATATAAAATGCTTTCAAGAACAATTTATAAATGAAGAATAACAAACTTCTTTGCTTAGCACATAAAATCAGAAATAATAATTTCTTGATATTAATAAACTTCAGCGTAGTGCGCACTATTACAAAATACAATAACTAAGATGAGATTCGACTCTAATGACTTCTTTTATTGAATTCACATACACAGATCTTGTGATCAAAATTCTTCAACTATTTAGCTATTGTTTCTCTCTATTGTTATCTCTCCCTCTCTTTTCTTATCTGCATCGTCCTACTAACTAAAGGAATTAGACTTATATGGACTCCGACTAAGACTTCTTATAGAAGCTAAGAATGACTTAACATTAAAAACTACCATTAATATGATTGACTCTTCAACCACTTAATTGAACTTGAGAAGATAAAGATCGACTCCATTTATAACTCTCCTTCTTGTTGACTGACTTTGATTAAACGTGTGACTTTGCACTTGAAAACTGTCAAACTAACTGACTAAAAATTTAGCTACTAACAGAGTGACTAATAGAAAAATCGACAGAGACATAAATATCTCATCGACTTGTAATTATTATTTCAAGCACGAGTTCTATATATAAAGAAAGAAGATCACAAGATCCGTAGTGACTCATCTCCTCGATAAAAGAGAATACTGCAGCCAATTTACTTAGAGAAGAAATTTTCCAGCACTGTTGTGGGAGTCCTCATATGAGAAAGAGTTGTGGATCCTCTACCGTTGATTGCCATAAATTTTCATATTGCTAAGAAGAAACTCCCACGAAATTGAACCACTCCTCTTATTATCTCATTGTGTATTGCAAGATATATTTTTTCTTCAGATTCCATTGAATTCGTTGAATATGATGATCTGACCATGGAAAGTGAAAGGAGGGGCCCCAATAGTTACTCACTAGAGTCATGGCCTATGTACATTGATATAGAAATATTTTCCTCACCATTGCTATCTTGCACAAAGGGCCTTTTTCCATTTCCCTATGCAGAATTATCATCCCTTTTTGATGATTCCAGGGATATAAATATACATTTTTCCACATATACGTGCCCTATTAGCTATATAACAAGCATATACAGAAGATTCTCCACTACAACCCACGTACATCCGGATTTTTTCCATAAAATACAAAAATGGAGTTGGGTTTCCAAGTCATGACAAGATATCTCTGATCCTTGGTGTTCCATACACTGGAAACATTCTGAATCGACCCTTTAGTTGCCTTTTGAAGGCTATAAGAGCACATTTTCGAGCTATGGAAAAGAGGAGAAAGAACTCAACTTTGAGAGAAAACTTACTCTAGAGAAATTACTTCATATTGAGTCTGCAATGCTTTGTCCCTCAAGTCTGAATGCAGCGTTCATCCCCCAAGCTCTTTCCTTATTGTTGAGAGAACCTCATTGTCTCTCTCCTTTGAGCTTGCCTTTGGTGGAGGATTGAAGTGGTGGAGGCCCAGTTGGAAGGAACTTGGTTTCTTGGTTTCGAAACGTGCCGACACATAAGTCTATAATGTTGACACTTTTGTTGATCAATTATTAATAGAAATACTCCTTCCCCGTCCTATTGGTATCATGAAAATATATGATTACTATCCATGAGCATGTTTGTAATGTTTATTAATGGATTATGCTATCTAATGTGCTAACACATTTACATCATCATTATATACTTTCTTTTCTTGTTTTTTGATAACTTATTATAGGTATAAAGATTTGGGTCAGAGTGCTCAATGGTGGAACATCATCAAAGGTTGGATCGAGGTAAGCCTCTTTCTTATCTTGCACATTAGTTTATATATCATACAATGGAATTGAGTTGATTTCTGCAGTCATACCTGTCTGTTCTGGTTACCCTTGGCCATAGAGATTTTTTACCAATCCACTCCACTAGGGAAGGGAGTACTATATTATAATTGATAGCAGTCATGCCACCTTTGAACAGAGAAAAAAATTATTGAGTCCTTGTGTCATCATAATTTTGGGTTTTAGCATGGCCTTAGGAAGATGATCTCGTTACAGAGTTTTCTCTACTCACTGGTTACTCTTCCAGTCCCTATAGAGAACGTTATTGATGCCTCATGCATCTAATAGTCACATCATTTAGTCTATGTTGTCAGAGTCCACTATATGTGTCATGCTCTTATTCAAAGGAAGTCTCACAACTTGCGTCTACCACTCCTCATAAATCTTGAATTTGCATGTCGGCCATACCCTCAATTTGTGTCATAATCACATGATACTATGGTATTATCATGCACCTTGGCCCTACTTGCATCATCTGTAGGTCACCTTGAACCCAACAATCAAAATTTCATCATTGGTCATTGACTGGGTTGTTTCCCTTGTGTTCGACGGAAAGACATCTATTCACACTTTAGGATTCATGCAATGTCTTGGATGCCATTAGCCATATTGATGGTTTCCTTTCCTTTGTTAACCATTTTCATCATTGGATGCTATTCAGAGGGTCTTTTTCATGTACCGCTTGCATTTGATACACGCGAAAGATGCGCAGGGTCGTCGGTTCATGAACATGTTATTCATCCAATCTCCACCAAATAATGAAGCTCCTGCTTTGTTCCTCGTGTTGACTAATGAGAGATGCCTTAATGATCTCCTATCAGTGGGTATCTTTCCATCGACTTTATCTCATCTATTATAGATATGGGACCTAGAGTTTTATGAGTACCTTGAGGCTTGTAGTCATTAGTGGCAGGATCTCTCGCCATTAACATGTGGGAATATATCAATGTATCATGATCAATGGATTTCTCAAGTGTTCGACATCGACTCCTTCATTCACACTTGTAGGAATGTACTTGGTGCCTTGATACATACTTTCAATATTGGTAGTTTGTCTCGCAAACATCGGGATTTCTGCCATAAAATACAAAAATGGAGTTGGGTTTCCATGTCACGACAAGAGATCTCTGATGCTTGGCCTTCCATATATTGGAAACGTTCTAAATAGGACCTTAAGTTTCATTTTGAAGGATGTAAGAGCACAATTTCGAGCTATGGAAAAGAGGAGAAAGCATTCAACTTTGAGAGAAAATTTACTCTAGAGAAATTACTTCATATTGAGTCTGCATCCCTTTGTCCCTCAAGTCTAAACCTAGTGTTCAGCCCCCAAGATCTTTCCCTATTGTTGAGAGAACCTCATTGTCTCTCTCTTTTGAGCTTGCCTCTGATGGAGGATTGAAGTGGTGGAGGCCCAGTTGGAAGGAAATTGGTTTCTTGGTTTCGAACCATGCCGAAAGGGAAGTCTGTAATGTTGACACTTCTATTGATCAATTATTAATAGAAATACTCCTTTCTCGTCCTATTGGTATCATGAAAATATATGATTATTATCCATGGGCATGTTTTTAATGCTTATTAATGGATTATGCTATCTAATGTGCTAACCCCTTTACATCATCACTATATACTTTTTTTTTTTTTTTTTGAGAACTTACTGCAAGTATAAAGCTTTGGGTCGGAGTGCTCAATGGTGGAACATCATCAAACGTTGGATCGAGGTAAGCCTTTTTCTTATCTTTCACATTAGTTTATATATCATACACTGGAATTGAGTTGATTTCTGTAGTCATACCTATGTATTTTGGATTACCCTTGACCATAGATATTTTTTCCCTTGTAACATACACAGGAATATACGATCTACAATGCCCAAGGAAACTATGCACAACACAATTGCAAAATATTGTTTGTCGCAAACTTCATCGTTGAACTCTGAGGACTTACCGCACAGTAGGAAACCTACTGGATTTACTATACGTTTTGATAAAACACTTGATGTGATATCCTCAAATTATTAGAAGATTTAATTCCAAGTTGAATTTAGAAATAAATTTCCATTTATGGAAAATTTGAATTTAGAAATAAATTTCCATTTATGGAAAATTTGAATTTAGAATTTCAGATTTTGTAATTATTATTTTATGAATGTTGGGAAAAGGTTCAACTTTCCCAACTATCCTCTTTTGATGGACATATATATGAGAATAAATTTTTAATAAATTAAATGTTGGAAGACAAATGGAATATCTAGGTTAAATATTGT
>JASDQU010103726.1:102837-113081 GCA_032191745.1 Picea mariana
TATATATATATATAGGAAAAACTATGTATATGTGCCTACTGGCCATTATGAATCTATATTCTTGATTGTTGTGCATTACTATACATAATCAAAAACTTTAGAAAGAAAAGTATAAACATACTGTATTGTTTTTCTATTATTATGTTGCATATAAAGAATAAAAGTCCCCAAATACATTATTTTACCTATTATGGAAGAAAGATATCTAATACAATAGATTGTAGAATATATGCCAAAATTTATATTTATTACCATCAATAGGTCGCTAACCAAAACGTTACAGTTTAGGTTTCCTTAGACCCAAGAACTCCATAGCTAGTCTAAACATATATTTAAAAGACTACATGAGATTATCTGTGAGTGCACGTGGGCTAGTGGAAGAAATATGGAACTCGAATACCTTTTTTGGACAGACCGATTTTCTTCACCAAGTGCATTATCTTTTCTCCCAACCTGCAAAGGAGTAATGCAATAGGATTAGTAACTTACTATTGTAAAAAAATTTAAGAATAAGATAAATAAAATATTCAAACCATACTTATTTGAGATCCTGATTGAATATCAGAGGGTCAATGTTGCATTCTGAAGTAATAAATCCATGACCCAGGAGGGGAAGTGGGTGCACAATCAATCTGATGGGTTCCCTTACAAGACAAAGGGACCCATCATCAGTGTATATACATGTGAAATTAATTACTTTCACAAGTAATAAAAACATAAACAAACTTGTAATTAAGTTATGTAGCTTTGATATCCCGAAGATTATAAATTACAAATAACATATAGATAAAAGTTCAAACTATAATCAAGGGAAGGGTTTCAATAAACAATAGGTATTACTTCGAAGAAAATGCAAATCCCATATAGAGAATTAAGGAATATTGTAGAGAAACTAACATATAAAAAAAACCAGAGTTATATTTTTACACATAGGTGATTCCATCAAGTTAGTGCTTACAGTAAAGAAGGGATTAAATTATAAAGTAGTGACAAAGATGCACATTAATTCAATAATTATATATGATAAATAAACATAATACAAATTTCAAATCGTGAAGCACCACAAAGGCATAAAGGGATCTGGGTGTATGAAGATTCCAGTGAGGACCTAATTATTTTATGAAAATCAAATGAAAGCCTCAATTATAATAAAAAAATAACACCTTGTTCGTTCTAAGCAAAGTTGTAGAAGGCAATTTTTTCTCAAAATTGTAGACAAATTGAAATATAATCGTCGAGCTAACTTTAAAAGTGTGAGTTTTAAATGGTTGTGTTTGTTTTAACAGAGACAACATACATTTTCCTTATCGATAAGGATATTCTTTAACCACTGAGTTCATACAAGAAGCATTGATGTTGTTTTCGACGAAGAAGGGTTTTAACCTTGCCATATAAAATATAGAGAAAAATTACGAAATTATATTACAGATTTAGATACTCGAAGTTTGAAACATATCCACTAAGTGTATGACGTTGTGAAGGCCATGACCGTGTGTTAAAATGAAAGAGTTAATATCATAACCTTGCGGCAATGACTTTCATCATGTATCTTCTTGTATAGGTCCCCAACGACAATTATTTCCTTAAATACAACACCCTCTAGACAAAGGTTGTGGTTATAATGACTATGTACAGACTTAAAACCCGCACCCGAAAATTGCAGAGAGTTTATATTATAATCATAATGATCACATTTTGACTCAGATGAAACCTGAAGATATGGGCTTAAAGATAGATATCCAATAGAGGAGAAAACATAATAACAACCACCAAACCCAGGTGTTAAAATTTAAAGGGATTTACCTAACATGTAGGAAAAATAATAATCACTGTGGAACCCGAGATGAGCCCACATGAAGGCGCAGTATCATATTGTTTCTACCTCCATACCAAAAAAAAAAAGTACAAGAAATGTGACTCAACACCCACAGAGAACATACATTGCATAACCAGAGAAGATATTATACATAGAGCATACATTGTACAGATAGAGAAGGTGTTATACAACAAATGAAATATGCAACCTTCTGAAAAACGTTTTCTCAAAAATCCTTTTCATGAGACAGAGAGCACTTACAGAAATGATATTGCATAGTGAACAAATTTTTACAAGAAGAAAGGGTTGTGTTAACACTCTGTAATTTTCCCAAGGCTAAGGAGGCAGTCACATAGGTAACATCAAAACCATTTCGAGTATGGATCTATCCCTCCAAGACTCAGAGAGGGATCTCTCTATCTGATATAACTTTGTTTGAAGGAGATATTAGGCTAGCTTTGAAGTACAAGGTTTGGTCTTTTGAGTTTTGGTTAAGAGAACAGAGAAAAAGGCCATTGGGCAGAATGGAGTCAACAAGTTAAAACTGATTGAATGAATGAATAACTAAGAACATTTGTAACCAAGCAAGGCATCCATGACAGTGGATCTTAATATTTTGTGAAATGGGAAAGAAGAATGGGTTAAAAATCATCTCAAATGCAGAGAAGCATTCATCTAAATTCTACATTCAATTTGCAAAAGAAAACATAAACACTCCTTTAAGCCAAATAAGGGTGTACAAGACAAATCCTGAGTATAATTTTCTTATAAACAATGATGGAAGAAAAAAATATGAGAAAAACAAGAAAATGACAGTTTACATCAGAGAAAATTCATCACCGAATCATGACACAAGAATCTAGAAATCCAGTATCTTAATATTCATTCAAGTTCACTTCAGCCTGCTGATCATCTTTAAAAAATAGAAAGCAATGTTTCTAGATTATCTTCCCATCTACTCCCTCCAGGTCAACCATTTCCCTAAATTTTCCCTCAAATGCCAAGCCCACTACCTTTCTAACCAAAAATCCATATTCTCTTCATCAGGAGAAACTGTGGTCTTCATCACCCCAGAGGCCATTGATCAGATGATGCAGATACCCAGAACTGAATCTGCCTCCCCTTTCAATCTAAAACCATAATAGAGTTATACCAGAAATTATCTTTTCCTTAAGGAGCCCAGATATTTGAATTATTCTTCCCACAGGACACTCAACTTCCCAAATCAAATCCCTTGTATCCTTCCTCCCTATTCTCAGAAGAGGGAAACCAAGTTATCTCATCACTCTGTTGCCTGCTCAGTTATTTTTCAGACGAATGGGTGGATGCACCTATATTAGGTTTTTTGTCTATTTTCTCTACCGAGGAAATGCCCACCACTCAGTTCAATTACAACACCTTTTTAGTGGACAACATTCACGAGCATTTCTCAAAATTTTCCATAGAGGGCATGTTCCAATACTCCTCCATATTGGCTTACATGTTCATTTTCTTTCAGGTAGATAGGTTCTCTTTCTCGATGCAAAAAATGGACAAGGATGGGAAGCCGTAGGCGGTGACATCTTGGACTTCATTGCTCAAGAGAAATTCCATAGAGTTCAGTTTTAAATAGTTCATTGAGTAGTTTTACTACCCAGTGGTCAGCATGCTCAGTGGCAGACCAGAAACAAGAATAAATGAGGAAATTCAGAGGATTTTACACCTCTCAGACCTTGCAAAAAATGGAGATTGGTATCTTTACTAAAATCACACCGAGATTAGGATATATGGATGTGAGTTAGCTCCATACAGGTTGCCCAAGTATTTACCTATGAGGATATTTTCCCTGGAATACATAATACAAATGATAAATTCAAATGACATACACTTTATGTCTTTGAATAAGAAACAACAACTCAGAACTAAAGGGAAAATAAGATGGTTTATCTGCAATAACTGAGGCATTGGGGAAGAAACAGACAAGTTTTTGAAGGAAATTAAGTTTGACGTTAGTTTCCTATGGAAATATGACCCTTGCAGGATCATTTTGGAGATGAGGGTAAAGAATAAAAACATTCCCTATGTTCATTCACCCAAGCCCAAAATCGAAAAATTCGCAAATCAAATGGAGTGGGAGAAGAACACTCTGGAAGAGACAGAAGAGCAGTCTCCTTCTCTTATAGTCTCACAAACAAACACTCCACAATTTCCAAAGGAGAAAAGTCCCAGGAAGGATTCTTTACCTTCTGTCACCGAATATTTCCAATTATACACCAAGAGGCCAAAACCCACTCCTACAACTGACACGACTACTGAAAAGGGAACCCAATCCGACATAGCTATGAAAAATGATCAGTCACCACTTATCACTACCAACCAATAGATCACACCTTCTTCTTTATCCAAAAATCAGACGGATAATTCATTAATCAACCAAAAAAAACAAGGAGGCGTCAAATTGAGCATCTTTGAGAAATATGACTTGATCAAGAAGAGAAATCAAACACTGACCAGCAACACTTATGCTCAATTTTGTAAGCAGACATCCACGGCATAGCATAGATTGTTGTCTGTGTTTGATACAGAGAAGGGTAGAATGCACATGGATTTTCTACAAGCCCAAGTGCCCGACCCAAAGGCAATCACTAACTACAAAAGGGAAATGTTCGAGTTCCACACTAGAGATGTGGACCCTACTGATCAAATGGATCTGCACAGGCAAACTGGAGAAATGGTTTTGTCCACTTTGGAAACTACCTCTACTTTGGCTGCTAAACTTCAAGTCTCTCTGAGCAATGTTCAGAAACAATTAAAGTTAGAAAAGATATCATCCTTTGCAAAAGAAAACAAAATTAAACCATTGGAAGAATTGGTCCTCAAGATCGAGTATGACCCCTCGAATGTGAAAGAAGTTGAAGATATTCTTAAAAAGAAAAATGTAGATACAGAATCTCTCATGAAGCAACTGAAACTACCACCAATGTAAGATGCACAGGCAAAGGAGATAGCTGAGACAAAAGGTGAAAAGGACAAGATGCTCAAGTTGATCATGGAGAAGAATTCACAATTGAAAGAGATGGAAGCAGAAATGGAAAGATTAGTGAAGTAGAAAGAACAATCAATTCCTATGGAAGCCATTCCATTGAGCACAGTTCCACTCACCGGGGTAAGCACAACATCAGTAGGAAAAACCTCCACAGTAGAAATTCCCTCAACAACTCCAATGACATCTCTGGAAAAGACTCTGGAATTAACTAAATCCATGGAAGAAATGGACTTACAAGAAACAGAGATTACCAGACTAAAAAAGGAGTTTGAGTAACTTCAGAAACTCAAGTCCTCCTACAAAACAAGCTAATCCATGGAGAAGAAAACATCATACAAACTCAAATAGGAATTGCCGCAGCTTCAAAAGAAATCAGTGGTAGGAAAGACACTCGCTGAGGCCAAGGAAAATATGTGGATGGATATATCCAAATCCATAAATGAAATATGGCCTATGGTGCAAATTATGTTCGAGCAAAAGGAATTGGTACAGAGGAACAAGCATGCTATTGAAAAAATAAAAGGAGAGCTGGGAGAAAAGACCACAAAATCCACTGAGATCATAAGATTCCTGAATTCAAAAACCAAGGAAGAATTAGAAGATTTGAAGATTGAGGACAGGACAAAAACGATCCTCGAATTCAAGAGGGTTCTAACCAAGAGAGGGCTTATGCTGCAGTTGGAAGAGAAAGTCTAGACTATGGACGCAGGATTTCAAAGATTTTTCAATAAGATCGAAGTTCTATAGAAGAAAGGTATCTTGGACTTAATGGTTATGAATGATAAGTTAATGACCCTTCCTTATTATAAACATAAGCTATCCACGGTGGCCAAAGATAGTTCAAAATTTTTAGGAATATAGGGCAACATAACAGGTAAGGCATTCTTAGAAACTTTGCAGCCAGACATCAGCATATAGCATCAGATCTAGTACATTTTCATCGTCAGGCCAAATTTTTCCAAGTACATAGAAATGGATGAAATATACCAAAGATTACTCAAAGTCACTATTCCCAGACAGCTACAATGGAAAGAGCTATGAAATCTGATCGAGTAGGATTTGAGGTGTTCAAGTCCAGTCAACAATTCAATCAGACAAAGTCGTGCAGATTACTCACCAACGACCATCCCCAAAATTAGCTTGAAGAATTCAACACATCATTAACAGTCCATAAAGTTTTGTATCTTGTTGAGTTAGTTAGTTAAATTTAGAATCCATCACGTCCTGATCATTTATGACAGGGTCATTGTAACTTTTATTATAAATATTTCCCACTTAGAAGTATTGAGGGTTGTTGATCTTTACACCTGAGCAAGCTCTAGTTGTTGTAATTTTTATCAAGAAGTCATTTCAGTAATAGAAAGAGAAGTTTCACAGGATTCCTACATGTCAATTGTTGGTGAAGTTCCTTCTATCCATGTACAAGTTTTTCCTTCTTACTTACCATATTGTCTTTCTGAATCTGATCTTTAAAAGAAGTTAAAGTTGCAGAATTTACCTTCATGTACTCTGTTCTTAATTTTTTATAGATTTAAATTTTTTTCTTCTAAGGTTATAACAAAGGAATTCTTAAATGCTTTTTTGTTATTAACTGATATCTTATTTTTTCATCAATACACCATTTTTATTTCTAAAGAATCCAACATGAGCACTATCTCGCCTTGTGAAACGGATCTTGTAAAATTGTGTTTGACTTCTATCTTTTAAAAACAGACCCCATAGCCCAATGGAAGCATAAGTGACATTCAACCATTTCATTCAAAAACAATACAAATAGCTGAGTTACAATCTTTTTAACTAGCCTAAAATATATGAAAACTCAAACAAATCTAAAACTAGCAGAGAGATCCCTCTCTGAAACTGATAGGGCTAGCTTTCAGTTTCGAAGTGATTGGTTAAGGTTACCTCTGATAATTTTCTTCTTACCTCATAACAAACTCTGGGAATTTACAGAGTGATAACATAAATGGCGACCATACTGGGGAATAACTGAAACAAACTTCCCACCCCTTGTTTTCTTTCCCCTAGAACAAAGATGACTTTATTTTTGGAGAAAACACAAACCCTAATATTTATCTAGAAATAATGTTCAGAGGTTGTCAAAGTTTGTGCATAAATAACCAAAGTCTCCAAACGTATAATAAAATCAATAATTCTGGCTCCCAAAAGAATTTCTACTAGAGCTCATCCTGACCCAGAACCTGCAAAGGTAACAAATAATCTCGAAAGACTACTTAGGAAGAAAGGTACTGCATAAATTTTGAGGAATAATAGCCCGCTTCTAAGGTCTTTTTCCACCCCAGAAAAGCTAGTTGTTCTTCCAGACCTTGAATCTGAGATACCCTTTCAAACAAGTCTTTTCAGGACAAAATCTGACAGTTTTATCAGTGAAACGGTCTTAGACCAAACTATTTTGCAGCCCAGGACCCCTGAAATGCTTTCTCCTAGAGATGAATTTGAGCAACATTTTCAGTCCAAGACTAACAAGCTCGAAGACCTAGTCACAAATCTTGGTTAGGCCTTAGACAAGCTCCATCTTCAGTAGTTCATCGAACCTCTTGTTTTAACCATCGTTGTAGTTTCTACTCGAAATACACTAGGTCACTCCATCCCTCCAAGCCCTTCATCCTCTATATCTTCAGGAATTTTCTCTCCTATCTCACAGGTTTTTTTTCAACCTCCCCCACCAATCATGGTAGCAAGATATGCGTTGTTGGTATTGCTTGCTCCTTTACATAACATGCCCCAATATTATCAAACTATACTTCCATAGTTTGATAGTTCTAGCCTCTTAAATGCGCAACAACATGTTGACAAAATGAACGATTACTTTGACCTGCAAGAAGTAGACGAAGCTGATGTGCAGAGGAGATTATTTGCACAAAGCCTAACTGGAGATGTGAAAAATTGGTTCAAAAATTTACATGCTACTACCAGTTCTTACATGACTGTTTTCCATCATACCCTTTTAGACTGGTGGGAAGTAAATAAAAATCTTCTCCAAATTATGTTAGAGTTTGAGAACATCAGAAGAAACCAAGGAGAGATAGTGCAAGATTGTTGCACTTGTTTCAAGTATCTATACAATGCTATCCCGACTGAAATTAAACCTCCACAAGGTTTAGCATTAATAAATTTCCCTGATGGTTTTGACGCTGACATGTCATATCAATTAAGGAAAAGATACACGACAACTTTGGAAGACATGCAAAAAAGTGCCGTCAGTGTCGAAGCAAATACTTTAGCTAGAAGGGCCAGGCAAATAATAGAAAAGAGGGTCATCATCAAGGAAGAACCTTCTTCTTCCTTGTCTGATGCTAAATTAGATTCTCTAGCCAGAGCTATGGAGAAAATGATGGAGAGAATCACCATAACTGATAGAAACCCACCTAGGGAGAATCAAGCTACCCCTCAAATCAGGAACCCAAACTTTAGGAGAAATCCACCCCAGATTAGAAAAAGATATCCTAGGGATCAATGGGAACAATGCGGACCTGATCAGCAGATCAGACCACCTCTCAAGGAAAACTATGTTGATGATGGGGAGGAAGTGATTGAGGAGTTTGATGATGCTCATATAAATCTGATGGGTGATCATGATCATGGTCATGAGTCTATTTTCCTCACCCAAGAAGAACATGAAATCTTTCTCCTTTCACAAGTAGAGGTGAATGAGGAAGCTGAGAAAACAGAATAGAAAGCCTTTGAGAATGCTATAATGGAGGTTCATAGACAATATAACCTGAGGAGTAAAAATCCAATAATAATTCTCCAAAGAAGGCTACTAAAACAAAGAAAACCTCAGAGAATCCTCCCAAAAAATCCCCTGGGTGTAATGACAATAAATCTCTCACGCAAAAAACTCCAGAAATTCTTAAGAGAACAAGTCAGATAGAAGTTTCATCAACCATTCAAAAAGGAGCACCTATCCACAAAGTTTCTGTCGATCAATCAAAAGTACAGAGTTTAAACAAAGCAACCTCTCTTTTTAGCCTTGAAGGAGAACTAGCAAAATTGAAGATTCCCATTACCCTCTCCGAGTTGATGAACAAGAATGCTTATAGGTCTCTAGTGATAAAATATTTAAGTATTGAACCTGATATAGGTACCAAAGCCTTTAACGTGGGATATGTACTCCATTCCAACATAGTAAACCTTGCGGATGACCAACCTAAGCTCCTGTTCAGTCCTGAAGTTGACGATCAAACTGATAATGGTGTCGTGGCCACTTTTTACATCAGCTTGAATATCCATGATCTGATATTGCACAACATTATGATGGATTTAGGTGCTTCTCACAACCTAATGCCCAAGGCTGTGATGGAAAAGTTGGTACTTGAGGTCACCAGACCTGACAAAGATCTACATTCTTTTGATTCCAGCAAGGTCAAATGTATAGGCTTGATCAAAGACTTATGCATCATCTTGGCTCAAATCCCAGCAAAAAGTTTGGTGATGGACATCATCATGGATAACATTGCCCCCAAGTATGGTATGTTGCTATCAAGGTCTTGGGAAGCTAAATTGAGAGGAACCCTACAGCTAGATATATCCTATGCCACCATTCCAGTTTTTGGTCAACAAAGAAGACTTTACAGAGAAACATTGATGAAGTATATGGTCAGTATTCAGGAGAAGCCACACAATTACCCAGTATATTTCACACACTCTAACTTGGAATCTTTCATTCTATATAATGATGGTGATCTCAAAGAACAAATCACACAACTGGAAGATGATGCACCTGATCCCAAGGACGATACAAAGATTTTTGAAGTAAGAAACCCCATGGTTGAAGAAAATGAGGAATTACTAGCAGACTTCTAGAGAATGGACTTCGATGGTGTTGTGAGTAAAGAAGGACCTGGGGCTAGAGTGTGGATGCATAACCACAGATCAAGGTACTCTGAGAATCATTCATATAAAATGAACTTCGAATGTACTAACAACATATCCAAGTACGAGGCTTTAATGCTCGTTCTGAAATTATTGAAAAAATTTGGTGCTAAGCAAATAATGGTAAGGGATGATTCTGAATTAATTATCAAGCAAATAAAATGTGAGTATGCAGCAAAACATCCCAAACTTAGAGCCTATAGAAACATTGTTTTAGATGCTCTCCAATGTTTTACTGAGGCTGATTTGCAGGTGATCCCCAGAGGACAAAATATACTCGCAGATAGACTGGATACGTCATCATCTACCTGTAAAATCCCTTTTCATCCCACTCACAAGTACACAGTGGAGGTGAAATGCAGACCCACTATTCCTGACAACATTAGATATTGGCAGGTATTTGGAAACGATGATCAAATTGAAGATTTACTGCAATGTAAAAATGATTTCGAATGTACAAACATAGATTTAGAACAGGATGAAGAAGTTGTAAATAAATTTGTTATT
>JASDQU010103726.1:123319-141619 GCA_032191745.1 Picea mariana
TTTTCAAACCTTCGAGTTGCAAGACTGTGATTTGATCTGAACCGTCAATCACAGGTGGATCTGAACCATTGGTCCCCATCGTGAATTCAAATATCGCGAGCTGGGACGTAGAGTTCCTTGTTTTTCAAACCTCCAAGTCGTGAGATGGTGATTTGATTTGAACCGTCAAGCATAGGTGGATTTGGACCGTTGGTCCACATTGCAACCTCGGGTATCACGAGTTGGAAGGACGAGAGTCTTGTTTTTAAAATATCAGAATCACGTGATCATGATTTGATCTAGACCGTCAACTACAGGCGGATCTGAACCATTGATCCATGTCATGGTCTTGGGTCTCACAAGTTGGAAGGATAGAGGGATTGACTTCTAGAACTCCGAATCGTGAAAATAATGAGGTCATGCCAATTCGCAAACTTGGGTATCACGAGTTAGGAGGACGGAGTTCTTGCGCTGCAAACTTCGAGTTGTGAGATTGTGAAATAGAGAAAAGGTAGGAAGGACAGGACACATTCATAGCCCTTGGTCGTGCACTGTGGGAGCTCACGCTTGGCGCTTGGAAAAATCCAACTAAGCATTTGTGGAGTGGACCTGTGTGTTCATTTTGAAGGGTTCCTATTTGGAACCGGAAGAGCCATTTCGACTCCTAAACTAGAAGATCCTGACCGGGAGGTCTCGCAGCCCTAAGGAGGGATAGGGCATCTGCATTAGGTGGTATCAGAGAACATTTTTCATCAGTAGACTTCAGGCGAAGGAGGAAAAGAAGGATATAAAGAACTTAGAGCTATACTATGTGTGTGACAAGTAGTCAACATAATGCCGCCAAGAAGACAAAATCCGCCTTTAACCAACCGTGTTGTAGAGAGGGGGATGGGAGAGCTTCACACTTGATTGGAAAAAGTGGAAGCAGCACAGAGAAGAGCACCTAACATTGGGGATGTCATGATGCAGAAAGTGAAGAGGTTGAGGTTGAAGAAGTTGTAGGAGAGGATGCTATAGAAGAACATTTGTTGAGAGCAGTTGCTAGGTTGGGAGGCAGCGCTAAGATAGAGGTCCCCATGTATGACAAAAATCTAGATGCTGAAGAACTTTTGGACTGGATAAGGTCCATGAACAAACACCTAGACTATGAACATGTTGATGAGGAAAAGAAGGTGAAGCAGGAAGTCACCAGGCTAAAAGGGCATGCATCACTACGGTGGGATGAACTTTATCCTACCCGCCCCTTTTTAGTTCCCCCATCCTCATGGCCCATACCCATAGCCAAGGCTTGGAAGCTCGCTTCAACACCTTGCAATCCAGTCTCATAGAGACCCAACAAGAAGTGAAACAACTTAGTGCCAATGTTGTCACCATCAATACAACCTTGCAGTCCTCAATGGAGGAAATCAAAAATGACCCCACCACCCAGCTTGACTTTGTCTTTTCAACACTCTACACCAAACTGCATATCCCTACAGATAACCCTTCCTCTTCCTCACCTCCACATATTGAAGGTGAACATTCATCGCATTCCCATAACTGTCAGAACCATCATTTTCAACATGACCTATGCCTTTTGCGGGTGGATGTGACCAAATTTGATGGCTCGGACCCCACTAGTTGGGTAGCCGAAATGGAACATTATTTTTCTTTATGCGGCATTACAGATGACTTGGCCAAACTCTGGTATGGTGTTATCCATCTAGATCAAGAACATTGGCAATGGTGCCAATGGGGAAAAATGTCTCGTGAAGGGTATATTACTTCGACACACTTTGTGGCAGAGCTTTATGAACACTTTGACACTGACATCAACCATTTGGGCTATTTGACAAAGTTAAAACAATCAGAAACAATGGAAAACTTTATAGTTTCCTTTGAGCACCTGACTTTTTAGACAGAGGGCATGTCTAATGCCTTTTTCCGAGAATTTTTTATCAGTGGCCTCAAGGATGATATTTGGGCCCATGTCCTCATGGCTTGGCCTTAGAGTTGGGTGGATCCTACTAAAAGAGATAAATAAGCACAGTAGGTTGTATCTTCTCAAAACAAGAAACCCGCCTTTATCCCTCGCCCTAAACCAGTAAATCCCACTACTCCCTCCGCTCCCCTAAAGATCCAAAAATTGACCCAGGATGAAATGGCTAAATGCCAACTCAAAGGCCTTTGTTATAATTATGATGAAAAATATTTCTTGGACCACAAGTGTAAGGAACAAAATCTATTTATGACCATCTCCAAGGATATTTTAGAAGAGGATATTGAAACTCCCATTGTGTCTAAGTCACGTGAAACCCCCAACATAACCCCTCCCTCAGACCCTCCCGAAGTATAACTGGTCATTTCCGTCAATGCTCTCACTGGCTTCTCCGCTCCCCAAACCCTCAAGCTAATCGATTACATGAAGCATTAGAAGGTCATCATTCTGGTTGATAGTGGGAGCACCCATAATTTTATTCATCGTCGCATTGCCCAACAGACTTGTTGCTACATCCATGCCATCAATAATTTCCAAATCATGATTGCCAATGGTGGCTCTATGAAATTTTGAGGGCGTTCTAAAAATGTGTTTCTCCAAATTGGTGACTACCACCTAAAATCTCATATGTTTGCTATCGATATGGGTGGTTGTGACATTGTGTTGGGTGCAAACTGGCTAAGGACTTTTGGTCCCATTCTCATGGATTTTAAGGAATTAACCATGAAATTTGACCAGGAGGGCCACAAATATAAGTTCCAAGGCATCACCACTGGTTCACCTGAGATCATTAGTTCCCATCGCATGGAAAAGCTGCTCAAAAAGGGTCATTCTGGTGTTATTGCTAAACTATGTGCCATACAAGTAACAAAAACACCCTTGGTGCCGCAAGACCTCCAAGCCATCCTTTCTAAAAATCAAGTGGTATTTTCCACTCCCCAGGGAATCCCTTCTTCACGTGGTGTTCATGATCATTCCATTGCCCTTTTACCCGAAATCCTTCCTCCGAATATTTGTCCATATTGTTACCCTATTTCCCAAAAAAATGAAATTGAGAAAATGGTCCAAAAACTCCTTAATGCAGGCATTATCCACCCTAGTATGAGCCCCTACTTTTCTCCTGTAGTCATTTTCTTGAAGAAACAAGGTTCTTGGTGAATGCGTCTTGACTTCTGTACCCTCAACGAACTTATCATTAAAGACAAATTTTCCATTCCTATCATTGATGATCTCCTGGATGAACTGACTGGCACCCAATTATTTACTAAACTTGATCTTTGTTCGGGCTACCACCAGATACGTATGAAAGAGGTAGACATTCCCAAGACTACCTTTAGAACTAATGAGGGCCACTATGAGTTTTTGGTCATGCCCTTTGGCTTTTGTAATGCCCCCTCCACCTTTCAAAGCCTCATGAATCATGTCTTAAGTCATTTTCTCTGTCTTTTTGTCTTAGTTTTATTTGATGATATCCTCATCTATAGAATGACCTGGACAAAAAATCTTTCTCATGTGGATTGAGTTTTCCATCTACTCTCTCAGCACCAGCTTTTCCTGAAACAATCTAAATGTTATTTTGGCTCTTCAGAAGTAAAATACTTGGGTCATTTGGTTGGCAAGGATGATGTGAGGATGGATCCTAAAACGATTAAAGATATGCAAGACTGACCTCACCCAAAGACTCTCAAAAGATTGATGGATTTATGGGATTAACTGGTTATTATTGCAAGTTTGTTAAGAATTATGGAAAGATTGCAACACCTCTCACTGCTCTCCTAAAAAAGAACTCTTTCACTTGGAATCCAACTGCTGCTCAAGATTTTCAAACCTTGAATATGGCCATGTGCACCACTCCAGTCATGGTCATTCCTGATTTCACAAAGACCTTTGTCTTGGAATGTGATTCTTCAAGGAAAGGAATTGGTGTTGTCCTTATGCAAGAGGGTTGGCCTTTGGCCTTTACCAGCAAGCAACTATCTGAAAGAAATCTGGGAAAATCTATCTATGAAAAGGAAATGTTGGCTATTTTTCATTCCGTTGATTTGTGGAGCCCTTATCTACTGGGGCAACTCTTCCAAATTAAAACAGAGCATCAAAGCCTCAATTATTTTTGGGAACAACACCTTTCCTCCTCGAAGAAACAAAAATGGGTAACTAAGCTATTTGGCTATGATTATGAGATCATTTACAAGAAATACAAAGAAAATGTGGTTGTGGATGCACTTTCCCACAAATATGACAATGAAGGATCCCTTTCTTCTCTTTCCTTCATTGTACCATATTGGATCCAAGATGTTCGCCAAGAATGTCTACAAGATCCCAAAAGTTTGCAGCTGATCCAACAATTGCATTCCAGTGCTTCAGCTCCGCCAGGGTGATCTTGGATCCATGATAAGCTTCGATACAAAGTTCATTTGTATTTAAGTAAAAAATCAAAGCTTAAATCCATGGTACTTTCTGAGCTTCATGCTACACCTACAACGAGGCACTCCAAATTCACCAAAACCTATGACAGGGTCAAACATTATTTTTTATGGGATGGTTTAAAATAGGACATTCATAATTTTGTCACTAAATGTGATGTGTTTCAACGCAACAAGGGAGAAACAGTCAAACCTCTGGGCACACTACAACTGCTCTCGATTCTAGCTGCTATTTGGAAGGACATCTCTATGGATTTTATTACAGGATTACCAAAATTAGGAAATAAATCAGTCATCATGGTGGTTGTTAATCACCTTTCCAAGTATGCTCATTTCTACACTCTTCAACACCCATTTACAACATCCACGGTGCTCAAATTTCATGGATTAGGTCTTCAAGCTTCATGGCATGCCACACTCTATTGTTTCCGATTGTGACCTAACTTTCACAAGCAATTTTTGGCAAGAACTGTTCAAGCTATATGACACCCAATTGCATCTCAGTACATCTTATCATCCCCAGCTTGATGGTCAAACATAAGCTTTCAACAAGTGTTTGGAAACATATTTAACGTGTTTTTCCTCGAAAAAACAAAATCATTGGGCTCAATGGTTACCCCTAGCTGAATGGTGGTACAATACTTCATACCATACAACTACTCGCATGACTCCTTTTGAAGCGGTATATGGAAAAAAGCCATACTTACCTGGTGTCCAGTTTGAGAGGCTATTCTCCATACCCTCAAAGATAATTTGGTCATGGAACAGAATCAAATGAAGAAAAAAGTAGATCAAGGTCCCTCTGAACGTCAATTTGAAGAAGGGGATCAGGTGTTTCTTCGCCTGCAACCTTACAAGCAGAATTTCCTCAAGGCCGAGCATTGTCAGAAGCTAGTGCCCAGATTTTATGGTCCTTATACAGTTCTCAAGCATGTGGGATAGGTGGCCTATCAAGTATCTTTTCCTAGTCATTCGAAGATACATCCTATTTTTCATGTTTCCTACTTAAAGAAGGTGATCGGAACTAAGTGCCAAATTCAAACCAACCTCCCTGACTTAGACGAAGAAGGATCCATTTGGATATAGGCACAAGCAGTTTTGGACCAGCATGAGCATCACCTGCGTCAGAGAACCATCAAGAAAGTGTTAATCCAGTGGAAAGATACAACTCCAGCAGATGCCACTTGGGAACCAACTACCATTCTGCAGTAATTTCTACATCTCAAGCCCTGAGGACAAGGTTGTTTTTAAGGGGGGGGGGATAGTTTAGGGTTCTAACCCACACATAGGTAGAACAATACATTTGGATGTAATAAAGTTCAATATTAACAAGGCCTTGCAATAAAATAGAATAAGACGAATGTAAGAAGATCTAATAGAAGCTTCTACTTCTACAAGGATATTCCTCTAGATGCTTCTTTTGATAGACATATTTAGTATAAATAGGAGTCAAGGGTATGAGAACCCTATCTTGGAGATTATTGTAATAGATATTTTCTCAACTGGAATTTTCCCCCTCGAAGAGGCCTATGAACATTTCTCTCAGAATCAAATTGTTATTTCTATCGTTATTCTTATATCATTTCAGTGTTATTGTGGTGATTATTCTAGTTATATTGTTGTTATTCTTCCATTTCTAGCATTTTATTTTTTCTCTGCATACTTTTTATATCTGGTATATTATAGTAGGATAGACCTCAAGTAATGTTAAAATGGAACTTTCCAATGAAGAGTCACACACGTGTAAATATCGCCCAACGATTAGTGCTAAAACATAGATTTTGACTGAAGGGAGTAGTGGGGAGTACTATGAAAACAATACTTTACAAAAAATTGTACCCAAACCCAAGAAAAGGAAGTGGCATGATAATGAACCTTTTTGGTGAGTTTAAAAATATCGAACAACCCAATTTGGATGGTGAGTATGATGAGGGACCAAAAGCTTGGCTTATGAACATGGGGACATATTTCCAAATTTTTAATTACCGAGGCAATTTGAGGGCTAGGATGGCAGCCTAGAAACTTAATAGTAAATCTTCCATATGGTGGCAAGAGGCTAAATCAATGAATAAGATTAGGAGCAACGAAATGAATTAGAAAATATTCAAAAAATGTTTTAAGCAAAAGTATTTAACAAAAAGACACTATGATGAAAAAGGAAAATAATTTCATGATATCAAACTATGACAAATGACTATTTAGGAATTTGTCACTAAGTTTGTAAATATAATGATAATGATATATGTACCTTACCTTAGATATGGGAAGGAAAAGGTTCAATGGTTTATGATCTTTCTTCCTCAAGCATACAAGGATAAAATTGAATTTCTTAATTCGAATATAGTGCATGAAGTAACAAGGCATGCCAATTTATGTTTCACTCAGCTCAAAAAGAGGTATGAAAACAAAAAAACATGGAAAAATAGGAACAAGGATAAGTTTAATCCTAAGAATAAGCAATTTAAGCATTCACAAAAAACATCACATAGTGCACAAGTTAGGAGAAACAAATACAATGGAAGACAAAATGTATCACTTCAGAATAGTAGTAGACCTATAGATTTGGTAAATACTATAGTTAGGCCACTTTTACAATGATGAGGTTGCAAAGAACCTCACTTGTAGAGAGATTTTTCTCTAAATAAAAATACAAATTATGTAGTACACAACATCCAAGAGGAAACAATAGTAAACAACATGGATAGATGTACTCATAAGATCAATGCTTCCTTGGAAAATTGATAGGATGATCATCAATCTTCCATGGTGGATATAGAAAGTACGATTAATAAAAATATGTGTCCATTTTAATATACCCTAGTGTAAGTTTAAGATATATTTCCCCTACAATAATAAAAGATTGTAAACTGGATAAAATCAAACATAAAAAGTCTCTGCTAGTTCAGTTAGTTACTGGAAACAAATGAAAGGTTATGGAATTGGTAAAATATTTTAGAGTAACTATGGATAAAATGGAGACTAAGGTATATTTAAGCATATTACCCATAGGATATTATGATTTATTCATAGGTATGGACTCACTAGAAAAACATTCAGTTGTTTTAAACTGTCACGACAAAACTTTTAACTGTTTAGATGAATCTGGTAAAGGAAGAAAAATAAAATGAATGTAAGTAAAGGATGTAATATATATGTTGTGCACATGTATGAAATGAAGGATGAAACAGTTGAAAATTTGTTGACTAAGGATAATATACTAAAAATATTTCATGATGTATTCCTCAAAGAGATTCCAAGATTACCTCCTAGACAAGACATTGATTTTACCATAAATCTCTTACAGGATGAGTACTCCAAGGTTGACTGAAATTTAAATGCAGCTCCAAGAGATGATGGATAAATAGTGTATGAGGCCTAGTGTGTCTTCATGGGGAGCATCATTATTGTTTTTTAAAAAGAAAGATGGAGATTTCAGATTATGCATTTATTATAGAGAACTAAATAAGATGCAAGTATCCTCTACCTCACATAGACTTACGACCAAGATATCATCATGTTAGGATTGAAGAAGAATACATTCATAATACTACTTTCCAAACTAGGTATGGACACTATGAGATTGTATTGGTAGCTTTTGGTTTAACAAACACACCTGCTACATTTATGTGTTTAATGAACAATGTGTTGAGAAAGTACTTAGACACACTTTTTATCGTGTTCATCGATGACATATTTATTTATTAAAAGAGCAAAGATGAGCATGAAAAACTCTTAAGACTGGTTTGACAAACACTTAGAGAGAATTAAATGTACACAAAGTTGAGTAAATGTGAATTTAATCAGGATATAGTGCAGTATTTGGGGCCTCTCATTTTAGCAGAAGGGATTTTAGTTGACCCAGAAAAGGTCAAAGAAGTCCTATATTGAATAGTGCCAAAGGATGTGTAAGATGTTTGATCTTCTATGGGCATAATAAGGTATTATCATAGGTTCATAGAGGGGTTTTCAAAACATGTCTATCCAATAATCGCTTTGCAAAGAAAAAAAATCAGATTTAAATGGACTAAGAAATGTCAAGAAAGATTTGAAAATCTAAAAAAATTATTAACAACAACACCTATTTTGAGGATAGAAAATCCACATATATACTTTTTGGTCTTTACTAATGCCTCAAAGGAAGGGTTAGGGGGGGTTTTAATACAATATGATTATGTAATTTCTTCTGAATCATGGAAACTAAAATATCGTCAAGAAAATTATGCACCTCCTGATCTAAAATTCATTGCTATTGAACATTCTTTGAAAATGTGGTGAAACTATTTATTAGGAAGGATTTTTTTGTTGAAAACAAATAGTATTAGCCTTAAACACTTTTTCAACCAAAAGAACTTGAATGTCAGACAAGTTAGGTGCTTGGCTTTCCTAAGTGAGTACGATTTTGAAATATAACATATCAAAGAAAAATAAATTAATATAATAGATGCACCTAGTAGGAAAGTAAATACAATTTCAAGAAATAACATACAATTTGATTTGAAATAGAAAAGTACATCAGTAGTGGAAAAAGATGAAAATCATAGACAAATTCAAGAAAAATGTCAAAGAAGAGGGAAATCAAAACTCTACTACATTCAAGAATGTTTAGTGTGCTACACAAATAGAATTTTTATTCCAAATAGCACATAATGAAAGAATTTGATACTAGCTCAAATACATAAGAAACCTTATTTAGGTCACCATGTTTGTCAAAATACTATAACGTCTTTGAAGAAAGAGTATTTTTAGCCAAGGATGAAAGAAAAAGTAGTTGATTATCTGGCTAGGTGTGTTGAGTGTTATCAAGTAAAGGATAAGCGCTCACCCAACCA
The DNA here is from genome assembly GCA_032191745.1 of Picea mariana. Taxonomy (NCBI): domain Eukaryota; kingdom Viridiplantae; phylum Streptophyta; class Pinopsida; order Pinales; family Pinaceae; genus Picea; species Picea mariana. The sequence goes on from JASDQU010103726.1 coordinate 132,529, forward strand.
AATTATTGCATCCCATACCCATTCCCGAGTCCAAATGTAAAGTGATTACTATGGAGTTTATTATAGGACTACCTACAACTAAAAAAAAAAGGGACTATATACTGATAGTAGTAGACAAACTTTCAAAAGATGCACACTTTATTCGAGTAAAATCAACTCACAAGGGTATAAACATTGCAGATGTTTTCACGAAGGAAATTTTTGGAATGCATGGTTTACCCAAAACTATCATTTTAGATAATGATACGAAGTTCACATTCAATTTTTGAAAAATGTTTTGCAGTCGTTTGGACACTCAATTGATTTTTAGTACTGAATATCGTCCTCAAATTGATGGTCAGACCTAAAGGACTAAATAAATTTTGAAATATATGTTATGGATGTACATAATGGAATTCCCCACAAAGTGGGAAGATTACCTCAATCTGGTTGAATTTTCTTATAATAATAGTTACCAAACATCATTAAAAATGAGTCCTTTTGAAGTGATGTATGGCAGGAAGTGTGGAACACCGGTTAGTTGGGACAACCTGGTTGACAGTATTGTTTTTCGTCTCAAAATTTTAAAAGAAATGGAAGCAATTGTTCAAAAAGATAAATGGAATTCAAAAAGTGCACAGGAAAAAAAAAAAATATTGTTCACTTGAAAATAACACATACATAATTCAATGTACAAGATCATGTTTATATAAAGGTTAAACCTAGAAACAATTCTTTAAAATTGGGAGAGAGTTCCAAATTGTCACCATGGTACTGTGGGCCATTTGAAGTACTTTCGAGAGTGGGTCTAGTGGCTTAACATATTGCACTACCACTATAACATACTAATCCACTTACAGGTTGGGCATGAAACCTCAAAACTCACTTATTAATTTATTTTGAATTCTGATAACAATTAATTAATAAAGAAACATTAAAAAAAACATGGTAACATCACATGAAATAATCGAGGTTCATTCTACAATGTAAAATAAATAAACAATATTCCATGCACAACAATAAAAACAAGCATGCATATCATAACATATGAATCTCAAAGTGTTAGGTAACTAGAGAGGTAGTGGAGGTCATTGAATGTAAGGTGGACTAGGTCCACTATATCATTAAATAATGCCAACTGTGGTAGTTACATATAATAAATGGGTATTTAGATATAATAAAAGTAAAAGTATTTGTTAGAAGGTTATGCTTTTAGAATATTCCTCCTCTATAATGTTCTGAGGTGATGGTAGCACTATATAAAGGGGTTAAAACAATGTAATGGGATAGAAAGAAAAGTATTGTATTTGTTGCTAAATATCATTAGGAGGAATCCCCCTTGAAGAGGCAAGTGAACATGAGAGGATCCCTTCCATAATCTGATCCATTGTATGGTGTTTCCCTACCCCAAGGGTTTTGATATAATAAAGTGGTGGTTTTCTATACTTTTTCATATATGTTGTGTGTTGATAGTATTCACATATCTTTGGTACTATTGTGGTATTTTGTATTCAGGTATTTGGTACATAACAAGTGGTATCAGAGCACTTACCTTGGCAGGAAGTGTGGGGAAATATTTTTATTTTTTTGCAGATTTATTTCTTCGGAAAAAAAGAGGGCCACGACATTATAGACAATTTCTATAGGTTATGGTGTAAAATTTTCAAAACCTAGTTGTAGATATGGGTTCCTCTTATAAAATAACCCAATTTAAAAAACAAATCGTCTAAAATGGAGTTCGAGAAGTCAAGTTATTTGCATTTTAAAATCTATAATTTCAGGGTTTTTTTCCGAGCATGGATGCATCATTTTTATGATTTTTGTAGCATATGGGGATGAATTTTTCAAAAAAACATTATATCTGGCTTCCTCTCAAAATTTCACCCAATTTAAAAAAATAAATCATCCAAATCAGAGTTGTCGAAGTGAATATATTGCTGGTTTAAAATCAGTTATTGTTTTGGGGTTTTTTGTGACGACAACGGGACTACAGAGTTCATAAATTTTCATAGGGTGCTCAGATTTATACCAGATCAATACCATTGGATAAATTAGTTTAAGAGATTTATTTTGTTATATTTTTTGTTGTGTTTCCCATGGCCATTTCCTCTAAAATTGTCAAAGAAATTCTACAAATGGCTGAAGCATTCAAATCCCATTTGAATGACATATTGCATGACCTTATAGATGGTCTCACGTTACATTACCTTGTATATGGCCTCAAGGATATTTTTTGTAGTATTCAAGATTCAATGGATAGCATGCTTGAAATATTTCTTATGGAAACCATCATGGATGAATATAATCAAGAAATATATGCTTGGTATGATTTTGAGCCGATTGTGATGATTGGTATATGGATAGTTGTCATTTATAGGATGACAACAAATTTCATATTTTATTTCATGACTCTAATCCACCTTCTATAGAGAATATAAATTTGACAAATTGGGATCCAATGATTATTACCAGTGTCCATCCTGCATATTCTACTGTTGTATCACTCCTTCTAGATTCTTCTATGACCCTTTTCCACTATGTGGATGGATCTTATTATTTGGATCCACATGACATGTGTTAGTATTTGGAGCCCCATTTTGAGTAGGTTATTGGGTTCTGAAATCTTCTTCGAGGAGTTCACATGATAACTTGGACATGGCACTCAGGTTTACAATGGTGGTTGGACTACTTCATCATGGTGGCTTTCCTTTCTACATGGGACCTTGGTTCTTTAGTCTTCTTTAGCATTATGGTCCACAATTATCCATGGGACCCTGGTATATGGTTTTCCACCCTCATAACAAGCATTGAGGACAACTCTTTCATAAGGGGGATGGAATGTTAGGTATCTAGTGAGGTAGTGGAGGTCATTGAATATAAGGTGGACTAGGTCCACTATATTATTATTATTTTTTTTTTTAGTAAAAAAGGGTGAATCCTATTATATTTTCATGGTCAAAATATAGAACTTATGTTGATGCCAGCTGGCCTGCCTGAACAGGAAACCAGGACAGCTGGGCATCCATGTCCGGGTGTCACCATTGTTGCAAAAATAAACATGAGTTAACAAAAGTCGCACTGCTATTCCCGCCCGAAGGAAACCGGGATTTGCAGGCGCTATAAGTATACGAGTTTGTTCATCTATAGCTATGAAATATAAAAAACTAGCTTTTCTATGACATAACCCTGTGAAATAATACCACAAGCAGAGTCTGTTTAAGAGCATCAGAAAACCTCAGAGCCCGGATGAGTTTCGTCGGCCGCAGTATGCCTCCAGCGTGCTGGGAATGCGTATGGTCTGGCACAAGTCGGACATTGCTTCTTCGGCGTAGCCCTGGAGTGCGCTGCATAGAACATATCAAGCCATTGTTCCAGATGTGCCATGTGAAAGTTTTGTTCTTCTATCAGGTTCCTCATGTCGAAGATGAGGTTGATGTAACTCGTGTCGACCACCGGTGGCTGCTCCACGTCTGCGCCTGGCTTTTGATCTCCCGCTGTTTCTTTGATGGCTTTGAGAGGCACTTCTTCCTCTATGTAGCAAGGAGAGTGAGGCCTTTCTATGCTGCTGTCGCCATGAGTGCTCATACCAGTTGCCACCTGTTGAATTTTAAACAAACCAAAAGCCGAGTGGGGGCTCCAATTCTCTGGGACCATAAATAAGGTGTGCTCTGGAGGGCCCGACAGGTCCCCCTCTGGAATTTCCTCTTCAACAATTGCCATGGGGGGTGAACGAGATTTTTCTCTTCTCTTCCTGGTAGGTATCGCAATGGCCTTTTCAAATGCTGCTTTCCTTTTTCGTCTCGATTCTGCAGTGTACCACGCCGCTCCTCGTCGTGGTGTCCCCCTAATCCTTGGCATGGCGAGGATTCGCTGGATGAGCACTGAGCGATTGATTGGAGTCGTCATGCTGCTGAGGATAGACGGGGTGTCCTGGAGGAGCGACAGTGCCTGAGTTATGAGAGAATCCGAACAGCGCGACCTGAGCTACAGCGAGACGGAGTTTCTCTGCAGTGCTCTGCAATCAAGAGTCCCAATTCGCATTATGAGCCTGAACCTCATACCGATTAACATAACCGCCACAATCAAATCTGCCATTAAAACCTGAGAGATAATGYTGRTACCCGTCCCTTGTGCGAGAGGGTCCGACTGCTGAGTGCRYCTGKGTAGCATTAAACCGAGTTAATGTGCGGGTGATGCGAGGTGGTAGGCATCATGCCACTGCATCCCAACTCGTCTCCACGTGGCTGCATCGCCTGTCCTATCACCTCATCTGGGGAATGAAGATCTCTATTGTCCAGGGCTTGGCAATGCTAGAAGACCTCTGATGTTAGAGTGTCATCACCGTCCCAGCATAGGCGTTCCTCTCCTTTGTCTACTACCGCATTTGCGAGGCAGTCTGCCACTTTGTTGGCTTCTCGTTTCACATGTGAGGTGAGGATACTGAAGTGCGGTTGGAGGTGAAGAGTGAATTCTTTCAGGAGACTATGTAGTCTCCAGCTTGGTGAGATCTTGTCTGGGTTTCCTCCATGAATCAGTCTAGTAGCTAGCTTAATAATAACTTGGGAGTCGCCTTCTAGGATTACCTAATGGTGATCTTTTTCCATGGCGATTTGCAGGCCTCGAAGGAGTCCCGTTAGGTCCGCTACATTGTTGGTTGTTTCCCCAAGGAAGCCTTCTTCCATATGAAGGATTTCTCCATCTGAATTTCTGAGCACTACCCCATATTCTGCTGGTCCTGGGTTGCCTTTGGAGGCTCCATAAAAGTTGACTTTGAGGAAGTGCACTGGAGGGGGGGTCCAGCTGGTAGGACTAGTGGGTGGGCCCGTGCTTCTTTTATGCGGCAGGTGGTTGCTAGTCAAGGGCTGCCAAAGTTGAAGAATTCTGAACTCCTCAGGTCGACATTTTTGATCTTCCTCTGTCCAAGGCTTGCTTCTGATTGTTTCTTTGATTAGATATTTGATCTTCTCCCAAGTGACTTCTGGTGTAGAGGCTTGGGAGTGGAATATTCTTTTGTTTCTCTCCTTCCAGATTTGCCAAAGTGTGAAGCCTGGGAGCAGTGTCCAGATGCAGTTGAGAATGGGGTTGTTGAAAGAGATGCTGTCCCAATTCTCTATTGTGCCTGTGATGCTGGTGCGGTTTCAGCTGGATTTGCACATGAGCTGGGCACCATAATCCCAGATTTTTTGGCTGTAACAACAGCTATTGAAGAGGTGCTCTATGGTTTCCTCCATTTGTAGGCAAAGAGTGCATCAGGAGGGCCCAATAAATCCTCTTTTTCGGAGGTTATCCCAAGTCAAAGTTCTATTCTGCGCTACTAGCCACAGAAAGGTGGAGATCTTGGGCCAAAGATCAAGATTCCATATTTTTCTCCAAATTTGTTCTAAAGCTAGTTCCTGTTGATTACCTTGCAATGAGTAAGCTTCTTTGATGGTAAAAGTGCCCGACGTGGTGTATCCCCAGTGCAGGATGTCTGATCCCTCTTGATATCGTATTTTCCTGTTGGAGGCTTGAGCTTGCCAGCTCTGGAGATTGAGATTTTCTGAGATCCCAAGTTCTTGATGCGAGATTTTCCATCTGCGCCATCCCTGCTGCGGGATTTGGGCTATCTAGAGATCTTTTACTTTTGGAGGGGCGTGCTATAGGAGATCTCTTTTGAGTTCTGCGAGCTCTTCGATGGACTCTAAAGGTTTAAGCTGCTGCTAGGAATCTTGCCAGAAGAGGGCACTTCCTCCGTCTCTAAGCTCCCAAAAGGCATGATTCTGTACTAAAGTACGATTTTGCCAAGAAATGTTCCAAATGTTGGAGCCTTGTATGTGATCATTGTGGTGGATCAGCTGATCTTCCGCCATGTGGGGGGCATACTTACGTTTCCAAAGTTGTGCCCAGGCCGTTGAGGGATTTTTCAACCAGCTCCACCAAATTTTAGCACCCATCACTTGGTTTAATTTGCCTGGGTCGCGGATTCCTAATCCTCCTTGACTCTTTGGCGTGCATAACCGCTCCCAATTGAATAGAGCCCATTTCTTTTTGGGTTGGAAGCCTTGCCAGAGAAAATTCCTCTGCAAGGTTCGTATGGCTCGAATGATTTTCTTGGGTGCTGCCAGTGCTGTGAACAGGTAGGTGGGAAGCGCTTGGAGGACCGATTTGAGAAGGACCAACTGAGAGGCTAAGTTGAGAGGTATGAAGGTCCAGTTACACAGCCTGTTGGAAATGGAGAGGAGGAGGCTGTCCCAAGAGATGGAGGAGGCAACCTCTACTGTAAGAGGTACTCCTAGATAGTTGGACGGAAGGGAGCTCCTGGGTATTCCCAGTAGTCTGGAGATATGCCTTTGCACCGGGGTTGGGGTATTGAAGAAGTAGAGATTGGATTTGTCCAGATTAAGGGTCATACCCGAGGCTTCCGAGAAGTCAGAGAGGATGGAATTAAGCTTGATGGATTTCTGAACCGAGGGAGAGTTCAAGAGGAGGGTGTCATCTACAAATTGGCTGTGCGAGGGAGTCGACTGTAATTTGTGAAGAGGGAGGCTCTTTAGGGAGCCTTCCCTGACCGCCGCTCAAATATAGCGTCCTAGGCCTTCCGCAAGGAGAACAAAAAGAAAGGGGGAGAGAGGGTCTCCCTGTCGAATTCCTTTGCTGGGCGAGAAGGGTTTGTATGGAACACCATTGATAAGGATGGAGAAGAAGGTTGAAGAGATAAGATTTAGGACCCAGCTAGTCCATCCCTGGTCAAATCCAAAGGATACAAGGACTGCTCTAATGTACTGCCAGCTGGCCCTGTCAAAAGCTTTGGAAAGGTCAAGTTTTATGAGCATACCTGGCGTTCTTGAGGTTTTCAGGGAGTGTATGATCTCATGAGCCAAGAAGACGCTATCCATGATTTGCCTGCCCTCAACATACCCTAATTGTTCCTTGGAGATGACGAAGGGAAAGACCCACTATGGTATTTAGATATAATAAATGGGTAGTTAGATATAATAAATGTAAGAGAACTTCTTAGAAGGTTATGCTTCTAGAATATTCCTCTTTTATAATGTTCTTAGATGATAGTAGCACTATATAAAGGGGTTAAAAAATGTAATGGGATAGGAAGAGAAGTATTGAATTTGGAGATGAAGCTCATTAGGAGGAAGCCCCCTCGAGGAGGCAAGTGAACATGAAAGGATACCCTCCATAATAAGATCCATTGAATGGTGTTTCCCTACCCCAACGGTTTTTATATAATAAAGTGGCAGCTTTCTATATTGTTTCATATATATTGTGTGGTGATTGTATTCAGATATCTTTTGTACTATTGTTGTATTTTGTATTCAGGTATTTGGTACAGAAGATAAAGACAATAATTAATACAAAATGGAAATAAGTATATAAGAAGAGAAACACATGGCAGAGAGAACTTATATTTAATGAAACGAATCATTAAATGGCTACAGAACAAGGATGTTCCACCCAACCATAGACATTGTTGTTCTAACTCTCAACATGAATGTCACCCCCAAGTTAGCGCTATGAATCCACAAGGATAGTTCTAGAGTCTCACTCATCTTTCCAAACCAGTCAACACTCAATATCTCATAGGTTCCTCAACACACAAGAATCCAAAGTACACAAAATCTCTTCTCTGTTAGCCTGCACAACCCAAGAGAATGGACCCCATTCTCTACCACGCAATTCCTGATGGTTTCCACCTCCTTCGAGGGCTCCAGTGATTCTGGTCAAGAATATCCATGTGGGGAATCTCAGGACTCACAAATTTGAATACAATTTAGCACATGCCAATGAATCTTAGGAACGAAAGAATTAATTCATGGTTGCAATACACCAGGAGTAACTAAAGCCAACCAACAATGGATTTTCTCCTAGAAATTCATTTTTCCTTTCCCCCACCAAGATCAAGGATGAAAGATAAATAATGAATGAGTAAAATTTTGAATGGAGCGAACATAATTAATAGTGTTAACAATGAATAATGAATGAACCCCCAAACAACCCAAAGATGGGTTTATATATTTTACCTGAAAATAAGGAACTACATGACCTTTCCATGAGAAGCACATATAACCACTTCTCTCCATTAAAAAAATTATGGGTAAATAAAATATGATAAATTTAATTATCCCCTCAATCCCCCTCTCTTGTGGAATCATAGCCCCCTGTAACTCTTTTCCTTATCTGTCTAGCATCTAACGATGCATTTTATTATTAATAATGATCAAATAATTACATTTCCTAGGCATGTTGGCCTCTTGAATTATTTGGGAACTAATGAATTTCATCAAATAAAAAAATACATTATTTAATATTGGGAGTCAAAACCAGCGTATCACTTTCCTCTCCCCCTTATTTTGGCACTTTCCTTAGTGCATATACAAAATAGAAATCAAATTTTCATGTTTTATTCAAAAAGTCATTGATACTCTGCCTGCATCACATTTTCGTTATCCCAAGTAGCATATTTACAACCATAGAAGGTCCAATGAACTTTTACCATCTCTATAACTCGATTCTGGAGCATTTTGACTTTTTTGTCCAATATGCGCACTGGTTGGAATTGAAAGTCTCCCTCTAGATTTACCTGAATCAAATTCCAACAAATAACATTGTTAGGATCATGTACATAGTTTTTCAGCAAAGAGACATGAAATAAATTATGCACATTCATTGAAGCATGTAATGTAAGCACGTAACTGCTCCTTTTCTGTTACCAAAATTTGGCTACTATTTTTATATAACTGCCCAACTTTAATGATCTCTTCTTGGGCTTCAATTTTAAAAGAACATGCTCTCCCACTTTAAATTCTCTAGCTATCTTGTTCTTATCTGCATAACTTTCCTGTCTATCTTGAGATACCTTTAAATTATACTTAATTCTAATGATCTGGTCTTCGATATCCTTGAGAAATTCTGGCCCAAGTACTACTATGTCTGTTGGGTTGTCCCAACTCACTAGAGTATTTCTTTTCTACCATACAAAGCTTCAAATGATGTTAAGAACCAAACATCAATATAGCATGGAAAAACCTCAGGAAAAGTACTCAACGCTTTGAAATAGAGATAATTTCAGATAATAAGCCTCTTCGAGGGGGCAACCTTCTTTTACCCCACTTAAATGTTC
>JASDQU010103726.1:152378-164987 GCA_032191745.1 Picea mariana
ATTTTGCTATGGATAGTGTGATGTATTGCTAGAGAAATTTTGATGGTTATATTGGTATATGTATTTGGTATATGGTTAAGGTACATGTTGAGTACATGGTTGATACAAGTAGTTGATGAGTTGACAGATACATGAGGTGTATAGTTGATGATTTTGGTACATCTTGATGAGTCATAGTTTATGTGTATTTGATGCATGATTAATATATATTTGGTGCATGGTTGATGCACTCGTTTATGGTAAAGGTTGAGGTACAAGTTGATGCATGGTTTATGTAATTTTTTATGGTACATGCTTTGGTATAGGTTGGTCCATGTTTGATGCACTTGTTTATGGTACATGTTGATTATAGGTTGATTGGTACATGTTTACTATAATATATCTCACAGTGATAGTGTGACAGTGGTTTCATCATTCTTGTTTTATTTAAGGGAAGTTGGATGGGACAAGGAGAGGTGGTTGTATCCACCTTTCGGTTATAGCCAGAGAACATAGGGGGTTGTAGCCTCCTTCTGGTTGTAGAGATAATTGGGGAGTTGAATATTCCCTTAGGTTGTAGCCTGAGAAACTAGGGGGTTGGAACCTCCTTCAGCTGGAAAAGAAAGGAAGTTGGTGCTTCAAATTAATGTAATTCTTAAAGACATATAAGAAAAAACTTTATGTGGTTTTCTCCCGCTTTGGGTTTCTCATTTGTTCATTGAAGGTGGTTTTCTCCCCTTCAATAATCCAATAGTTTGTTGTGGCCATAATAGAATGTTCTTAGAAGGTGTTGTCATTATTAATTTTATTTTTCTCTGTATGAATCTGAAGGATTTCATGACAATAGGAAGTCGACCTGCATTGGTTGGGAAATCTTCCACACATATTAAACATTGATTCCCCCTCCATCACTACACTGGTGTTAGCTAGTTTATTCTCGTTAGAGTCTTTATGAGAAATACAACATTCTTTCCTTATATACAACGAATTGGGAAAAGAAGTTTGCACAACATCCATATCATATACATGAACTTCATCCTATACTACAAATTGTATTTGGTCACACATTGAAATTGTTTCTTTTAGCTTGGAGATGAGACCATACAAAGAGAACAAAATTCAATTCAAAAGATTATTTGTATGGACTAAATTGATGTTCCATGGGCCTCTTGTTTATGGATCAAATGATATCAAAGCAGGTTTCAAACTCTTGGATAATATCTACAATGTAAACACTTGCAGGTGGTACCAAGCCGTAGAGAAGCATTACTTGCAGTCCTACATAAAATTATAATACCACTAATAAAGAGGCGTCCTCATGAAGGAAATGACAAGGAATACTCGAAGGTCATTTTTTTATCGATTGGAGCATAGCATTGTTGCACTAATAGAAATAAAAACACAATTGTTGGTAATGAAGGGTAACGATCTAAGCATAATGATGGATTCAACCTAGGTAAAAGAACCTTTTAAGAACCTTCCTCAATATACCTTTGATGAATTTTATAAGCACAATGGGCTACCATTGCCAAGGTATAGACAAGGATGGCCAAGGGATTTTGATTCCCATTGTAACTTAGCATACATCCAAGCATGAAGGTATGGGATTATGTGGAAAAAAATATAGCCCAAGTGCAACTCAAACCACTTTCAGCAAGCAAACATGAATTGGAAATGAAGCCATTCCCATGGAGGTAAAGGAATCTAGTATTCTTGTATAATCTTGGAATAGGGAAACAAAGACAAGATTTTTCCATCAATGTATGCTCCAACTCTCAGGGGATCAAGAAACCAAGATAGCAAGCATAACCAAAGACCAAAAAAGTATGGCTAAGTTTGTTTATGTTGCAAGAAAACGGGTCATAAGGCTAGAAATTGTTCTCTCTGTATAAGGCCAAGTAGCCCTTGTAGGAACAAATTGACTTGACATTACCAAGTCAAATGTTGGAGGCTTCACCAAAAAATGCATCCTATGAACCGATCAACCAAGAAAAAATATTGAAGAGTCAGGGTCAAGAAGAAAGAGGAATTACTTTCACTTGTAGCCCAAGCGGAAATGTAAAGTCTCTTAAAAACCATTTTTTTTTTCTTTTGAGAAATTAATGATGCATCTAGAGTAGTATGCACATATTTCTTTTTTTTTGTTTTGATTAATTACACATTGAAAGGTAAATAATTTCTATCTCCCTCCATTTCATATATATACACATTGATTTTTGTTCACAACATCTTCATAGCTTTACATCTATATGAATATATTGAAGTCTTATCATGATAAAATATCTATTTTGTTTATATATATATATATATATATATATATATATATATATAGTTAACCTTTATACTCAATTTCTAGTGGTTTATACTCAATTGTGTTTAGTTCTAGTGGTTTCTTCTGAAGGGTGTTTTCCTCTAACCCAAATTCAATATCAGGAAGTCTTATTATTAGAAATCAATTAGTTAACTAATTTCTATTCAACAGGGGTACGTATTTCTTACCAATCTCAAGGATTCTAAAGACACTATTTAATGGGAATATATATATATATCACCAAATCGTGATAAAGGTGGATTACCACCGTACCTATAGCATTAAGATTTTCTTAAATGCATTCATTTGATCGTTACCTTACTTAGTTTTTACCCTACGTAAATTTATCCACTTTTATTTGAAAACGTTATACTCCATTGTGACAAGGATTGCATGGAACACCAGAGTACCACTGTCATGGATCGTTGTCCAGTATTAAATGTTTCGCGCTAACACCTAGTCTTACTAAGTGTTTCGCGCACGTAGCTTGTTTTAGGTCTAGGCTAAGTGCTGATGTAATTAATATGACTTGTACTTACCTAGCCATGTCCATGGTTCCATTAACCTACAGTAATATTCATTAATACTGCCAGTCTCATAACTACAACCGTGGATCTATCCTTTGTTGCTATTCTGTTCATTTGGTTTAAGCTAAGCAGGCGTTTTATAGAAGTCTGATGGCAGGGTTTATACCCATGGCGATTACAGTCATGGAGGTATTCTAATTGAGTTATACAAACCATGTATTGTATTCATGTTATTTTGCTACTACTATATCCATACTCTTACAACATTTTCCAAACATTTTTATATCTCTTACTGGTGTTTCGTGCCTCTTAATCCACGTAAATTCCAGAGTTGGACAAGCGTTTATCAGTTGCACACATGATGGTAGCCTACTGTTATTTGCCAATGAACTTTCCAACCGCATAAACAGGGGTATATTTCACCCCTTTTTACTAAACATTTTGAACTCTTCATTTATTATTTTATTTTTCCCTTCTTTAATCTCTAACATAACCATTGTTGTGACAGGTGATGATAATACCTGGGTGGGTACTCTCCATACCATGGCTTGACTCTCTAAGAGAACTAAATCTAGGTGCACTGGTACGACATGGTTCGGTTTACCCTCTACCAATAGTTTAACATTGTTCACTTGAACTTCTCAAATGGTTCAATGCCATCAGTTTCCCATTGAATTACAATGGTGTGACACAGGGTTCTAAATAAGCCCGTAAATTTTTTTTTTCTTTTATATTCACACTTAATATTAACCAGGTGAGTAGAATGATAAACTCATTCTTTGCAAGAACAAAATATTGTGGCTCGACTCTGAGTCAAAATGCGACTCTTGGAGCCACTCGGTTAATACAGCAAACATTATTTTCATGAGTGCATAGCAGTCCCTTATATATTTGTTTTAAATAGATTTTCATTATTGTTTGCAACTGTGGCTATGAGCCGTGGCCATATGTGCACATAATTTTCTGGGTTTCATTTCTAAAAGAAAATCCATATCGATTTTGGATATTAAGCTTCCTTATTTGGTTAAAACCATAGTTTTTTTTTCTCATAGATTGGTCCTATCTCAACAATAGGTTTGGTATCTAAAATATTATTTTTTTGTTAATTTAAAAGAAACTCTCTTTTTCCAAATATATAAAATGCTAGCTTAGGGTTATACACTTAGATTTTGATGAAAATATTTTTAATGGATACATTCACAACACATGATATCAAATAAAAAAAATATACCAACCATCTAAATGTTGTCGCATTTTCTAGTTTATATATATATATATATATATATAAGTATGAACAACTTTGACTCTTTCCTTATAAAAGATAAATTAATATAATATTTAAAGCAACAGTCTTCACTAAATCTTTCTAGTTCATATTTATACAATATATATATATTTTTGGAAGATCAACCATCATCTATACATTATGATGTATCAATACTTATTATGCCACTTTACTGTACATTTTCATGTAGCTTATATAAAAAAAAGTCCTTGGCATGCAAATTATTATACACATTATTTTATAACACACATTAATCATACATAGAAAATCTATGAATTATATCGTTTGCTGCAATAGAAGCTAACAATGAGATGATACACATATTATTTTTATCTAGTTATAATTATTATTATAACGTTAAAATTCATTTTCTATCATGTGATTATAACTTTAAAATTCATTTTCTAACATGTTTATATTTCTTGCTGCAATATTACCATTATATAAGATAATTTAAAATTCATCTTCTTTTATTTGAAAATAAAATATTTATAATCATTTCGTATTGTACTAGTTACCATTTTAAAGGAAAATAATTATTAATTATAGAAATATATCTAAGTTTTTTTCAAAATTAGTAGATAACAAGTTTCTCTCAACCATAGAGTAAATAAATCAAGTCACTTGCTCCTATCACCCACTTAAATCAAAACTGAACTCTTTCTTAGAACCATTAAATTCAAATCCTCAAAATTACTTAGCAACATCCCCCTCCTCTATACTTGTATTTTCTTGTGTTACCAAGAAGAAGTAATAGCTTGCCTAAGTCTTTCCAAGTTATCCTCATCCCTAACCCTAGCAAATTCTTATGGCCTAACTTTGTGTTAGCTTGTTCCCTAAAATCCCACATCTTTGGGAGTAGGTTTACACTTGTCTTCATGGAAAATATTTACTATTGTTTTTTTTTATCCCTTTTCACTCTCTCATGGAATAATGATTTTCTTTTTTTTAACTAGAAGTTTGTCTCTAGTTAAATAAAATAAATTAAAAAATAATATTTATAAAAATATCCATCATTATCAATGTTTATGATGATATAATTTTATCATAAATCTTTTTCTAAAAACCTCCCACAACATAAATAACCAAAATTAAAATATTCAAATGTTTTTAAATGGAGGGACACTACATCTTTCCCCCCTTGAACTGAACATTGTCCTCGATATTCCCATATGAGCATATCATCTATGGAACATGAATGTATAGGCCTTCCTCATGGATTCCTCCATTTCCCATGTGGCCTCCTGAGAACTAAACTGTCTCCGCTACACTTTAACCTAAGCTAGGGCTTGGTTCCACACAATAGTGGCCTCCTCGGAACTAAATTGTCTCCACTACACTTTAACCTGAGCCAAGGCTTGGTTCCACACACTAGTTATCTTCGTATCAAGAATGCATAGCAGTTCCACCTAGAACTTTCCTTTTGGTTCCAGCTGGATGACATTCCAATTTACAATATGAGTTACATCATGTACATATTTCTTTAACAATGAAACATGAAATATATTGTGCACTTTTAAATTGGGTGGTTGTAATGCCATGGTTTTGAGTCCCCATATTAAATAATGTATTTTTTCTTTTATGAAATGTCAGAGTGTAAACGTCTTGAACTTGCACATAATAGATTTAGGTAGAAAATACCACACAAATTTGGAGAGAGAAATTGAGAAAGAAGAAGCAAGAGAGAAAAAATAGAAGAATTGTCATTAACCATATTCCACACTCAAAGAGTGAATAATTTACAATAGATATAAGATACATGAGTAACTAATGAACCATAGTTGTGGTCTAGAGTGATCTTAACACACACCAATAGTTATGGGAGTAAAGTGCCACCTAGTCAAGTCCATCACGTAGTTTCGAGAGTGAACTGTTACCTAGTCTGAGTTAACTAGTCTAACTAAAAAAAGGTGAACCAAGGAGAATATTAGGGAATCATGAGTAATTCCTAACATCTATTCTCTACTCAACTAATCAAAATGAAGTGAAAACTGAAGAGAAAATTGTCCTAGAGGAATATTCTCCCTAAATTTTAGGAGACCCGATAAAGACTAATAAACATAGGAAAAACCTTAGGAAAAATAAATCGTAGGTGTGTGTAATGTAACCCCAACACCCCCTGTGAACATCACTATGGTGAAAATAAAGAATTGGCCCCGACAACGAGGCCATGTGAGGTACCCAAATACAAAAGATACATTGAAATAAACCTGGAAAGAGGGAAAGCCTCATGGGTAAAATCCCTCCTAAAATTTAATGCATAAAAAAAAATGAGAAGGAACAAAAAACAATTGCTAAGCAACCATGTCCTTCACTCCAAGAAGACATTACAATAGTGCATGTTTGTGCTCGTTGAATATTTTTTTGAAGATGTAGATGTCTCCATGGATTTGATGAAGTATATGCACCATTGAAATTTCCAAACATATCCACTTTCTCTTCTTGTAATGAAGAATATTAAAATAAAGTTTGGATGAAACTTTGAAAACCATGCGGCCATTTCTGAAAAAACGCTAAAATTTTGTTGATTTTAAAATGATGTTAAACTTCACTTTTCAGACTCCGTTTTGGGCGGTTTTTTTTTAAATTGAATATTTTCCTGAGAGGAATTCATATATGCAATTTGTTTATGAAAATTGTTCTCATAAAATATCATAATTGTTTCTGATGTGGGCACCTCCCTTTTTGTCTCCTAAGATGCATACATTGCGCATGGAAACATGTCTGCATGTGACCCCTGAGATGCATTCCATATATATTCCACATGAAATTCATAAAAAATTCATAAATGGAGTAGACATTATCTTCAATTAATGGAATACAAATTTGTGGAAATACTTGTCTAGAATACTCTTCATAATAAAATGTTTGATCTTTTGATGGCTCTATCTGTTCAGCCTCCTACGTGAAATATTCAGAATATTATTTATTCCTGAATAGAACCTCTAATCTGGTCCATAATTCATTTTGAGTTGAGTCTTGTGGGACATCATATACTTGGTGGAGAGTTTCTAGACAAATAGACAAGTAGATAAATCCTATGGCCATATCTTGTCTATTGAGAAAGTCATTTTTCTCATCGACATAATCATGCTCTACTTCCATTTCCATGGTTATTTGATATAAGCCTCTACTTCTGATAAGAATTTGAATCTTTGGCTTTCACTCCAAATAGTTATGAGGCGCGAGAAGTATTTTCGGTGAGTACAACATATATTCTATCTTTTTGTTGTCTTCAATCTTTGGTATTGCAAAAAATAATTTGGTGTAGCTTTACTTAGAAAACCTCTCTGGTACCATGTGAATTTGTTGAAACTACACAAAATATATCTATCTATAAAATACTACACACATTTGTAGAGAGAAATTGAGAAAAAAGAAGCAAGAGAGAAAAAATAGAAGATTTTTCATTAACCGTATTTCACACTCAAAGAGTGAATAATTTACAATAGATATATGATACATGAGTAAATAATGCGCCATAGTGGTCGTATAGAGTGATATGAACACATACCAATATTTATGGGAGTAAACTACCACCTAGTCTAGTCTCTCAGGAAGTTACAGGAGTAAACTGCCACCTAGCTTGAGTTAACTAGTCAATGAGTCTTTAATTAACTGAATGAAACATAGTGAAATAAGGAGGATATTAGGGAATCATGAGTAATGCACTAGTCTGGTGATGATACCAAGGACAATGGGCATTATCTGGTGATGATCCCAATGTTTCATGGTGATAGTCTCAATGTAGCATCTAGACTCGACTCAACTAATCAAACTGAAGTGAAAACTAAAGAGAATATTCTCCTAGAGGAATATTCTCCCTAAACTTTAGGAGACTCGATAAGGACTAATAAACATAGGAAAAACCTTAGGAAAAATAAATCCTAGGTGTGTGCGAAGTAACTTCAAAATGAAGTGCCCAAACTAGAAAACAATTAAAGCAGTTAGTGTGCCTCGAAAATGTAATGTCTTGACCATTATTAATAATAAAATACAACGTTGGTTGACAGAAAGAAAAGGAAAAGAGTTATAGGGATCTATGATTCCACAAAAGAGGAGGCTTAAGAGGCTAAGTCATTTTACCATATTTTATTTACCCATAAATTTTTTGATGGAGAGAAGTGGTTAGATCTGCCACTTGGGGAAAGGCCATGTGGTTCTTGATTTTCAAGTAAAATATATAAACCCATATTTGGGTTGTTTGGGGGTTCATTGATTGTTCATTGTTCAAAATATTCATTTTTTTCACTCCATTCACATATTCACTCATTCATTATTTCTATTTCATCCTTGATCTTGGTGGGGAAAAGGA
Source organism: Picea mariana (assembly GCA_032191745.1). NCBI lineage: Eukaryota > Viridiplantae > Streptophyta > Pinopsida > Pinales > Pinaceae > Picea > Picea mariana. Next base: position 160,796 of record JASDQU010103726.1, read on the forward strand.
AAAATGAATTGTTCGGGAAAAAGACATTATTGTCTGGATGTAGTGACTTCTAGTGTATTCCATCCATGAATTAATGCCTTCATGCCTGAGATGCATTGGCATGTGATAAATTTTATTCATAGTTGTGAGTCTTGAGACTCCCAACATGGAGATTCTTGAATAGATGCATTGGAGCCCTAGAAAGAGGTAGATAACCTAAGGGATTGTGTGGCATAGAAGGGGGTACATTCACTTGGGTTGTGCAGGATGAAAAATAAGTGAGTTAGTGTACTTTGGATTGTTGGGTGTTGGGGAAACTATGAGAGCTTGATTGCTGATTGGTTTGGGAAGCTCAGTGACACCCTGGAATTGTCCTTATGGATTCATATCCCTAGCTCAGGGTTGACATTGTTGTTGAGACTTGCAAAAACAATGTATATGGTTGAGTGAAACACCCTTGGTCTACATCTAGTTGGTGATTTGTTTCATTAAAGATAATATCTCTCTCTCTCTCATGTGTTTATCTACTTATCTACTTATTTATGTTGTGTATTAATTATTGTATTTGAGATTCGTATGTTGTAATATGCATGCTTGTTGGATATTTTTGTGCATGATCTATTTCTTATTTATTTTACCTTGTAGCACGAATCTTGATTATTGCATGTCATGTTATCCTGTTTATTTCATTATTCTATATTAATTAATTGTTATCAAAATTTGAAATCAGTTTATAAGTGAGTTTGGAAGTAGCATGTGTGGCCTGTGGGTGGTTGGGTACATTACATATTGGTATCAAATATTATGGTTGAAACATCACATTGATATGGGCCAGAACAGGTGTAAATCAAGCATATTTACTGTTACAGATTCATTTGGTATGAATTTGGCGGAAAATTAGAGAGAAAAATACCTGAATTCATGGGAAGATTTGAGTTTTAAATAATTCAGATTGTTTGAGAAGTTTAATGGATTCGATCTGTAAAGTTGCAGAGACAGATTCTGCTTGGAAGGTTGAAAAAATCATATTTTAATGGACGTTGTAGTGCTTGGAAAAGTTCATAGGATCGATGACCGAGATTGTGTTTGATCTTGAAATAAATGGCCCAAATTCATTCTTGAAAAACTTAAAAATTGTAATGTTTTCAAAGTTTGACAAAGTAAGAAAATTGACGACTGAGATTCATTTCAACGGTTGGGAAACTTAGGTAGATTGACGGTCCAGATTCATCAAGGAAATTTGATGAAATTGTTAAGTGTTGAAATTTTTCCAAAAGATATATCCAATCGTCGACGGTCGATGGTTGGGGGTTGGCTGAATTTGGCGAAGTTATAGTTCATCAACAGATATATCCAATCATCGATTATTGATGGTCAGGGATCAATGAGTTTTGGTGAATTTTTCAAGTTCTCCACGAGACATCTCTGATCATCAATGATCGATGGTCGAGGATTAGTGAGTTTTGGTGAAGTGTTGAATCTCTCCAAGAGACATCTTTGATCATCGATGGTTGATGGATCAGGGATCAGTGAGTTTGTATAAGTGTTTGAATTCTACCAAATGACATCTTCGATGGTCGATGGCCAATGGATTGGGGATTGACGAATTTGGATGAAGTTTCATTCGAACAAAGGAAATCTCTAACCATCACTGGTCGATGGAGAAAGGAAGGTGATTACGTTTCATTCCACATTAGCATCCATGTGTCATGCCACATCATCCCGATTTATGCCTTAGCATGACATGTCATGCCAGGTCATCATCCATGTGTCATACCACAACAACATAGTTTCCACATTAGGGAAGGGATGGTCAACTGATGATGGTTGATTTTTGACAAGATTTGTGAACAATATTGGTTTTCATGGAAGATAACTGATGGATGAGGATCGGTGATTGGGCATCGATGAGATTCATGGGTGACTTTGGGTTTACAAAGAAAAGCAGTCGATGATCGATGTTCGATGATCTAACGTTGGGGAGATTAGTGGAAAGTTTTGTTTAGCAAATAAAACCATCGATCATTGATCATCGATAGATATTATATCAACGATTGATAATGCTCCCGATATGAGATCGATGATGCATATCGCACTTAGGAAAAAATATTCCACACTTTAAAATAGTCTGGAGCCATTTTCATATTTTATCCATAACTAGAGAAAATTAAGTTGGATTGAGATGAAACGTATGAGTGTTGTCCACAGAGCGAAGATCTACAAAAGTTCCAGAGAGTTCCATTGTCAATTCTTCTTAGATTGCTCAGAAAATGAAAAATAATGGTTTTAAAATATTTGTGTCAAGATCATTAACAAAGGACCACATTAAGATGAAAATATTGGAGAGATTCAAAAAACTAGACATGAAAATAATCCATGAAGGAACTAAAAAAATTCTAAGCGGATTGGAATGGGGATGCTAAAATAGGCCAAAATCCACTATTTTGAGCCACTTTTTTGAGATTTTTGAGTATTTCAGAGGAAAAGTGACCCTAGATGACAAAACTAGAAACTTTTATTTAGTAAACATTTGATAAAATCATTAATATAAACACCTTTGGTCTAGTGAAAATTTTCCATAAGTGAACAGATTGTGAGATAGACAGTTTTACGGAAAAATGGGTGTAAAAGGACAAAAAATTGCGAATTTCAGATTACTATAGTTTTTTCTTGGAGAATCATATTAAAATTTTGATTTTTGATATGAATTCTATTTCATTATTATTATATATATCTCACACAAAATTTTATCTAGCTCCTTATATATTTTCTCATGTAATTGACAAAAGTTGGCACTTGAATAAAATTGCACCAATGGAGAATATGCATAAAAAGGGTGAAAGTGTCTTTTTCAAGACGCCATAAATTTCATGTCAGAGATCAGAATGAGGCATGAGTATAATCATTCGAAATATGATTCAAAGCATAATTACATTTAATTTTTATAATTTGGATAACGATGCTATATTTCTTCATGGATTGAGTAGAAAAATGGCATGTATCATTGTTTGAATTTTTTTTTATAATATGCATAATTCTAAAAAAATGGTTACTTGCACAATTTGTAAAATTAGGGAGTATAACCATAGAATTTCATGATAATAATTCATATTCAAGAAAGGGACAAAGAAGAGGGAGCCTTTAGTCATGATAAAGAAGCCAAAGATCAAAATATCAGTGTTGATAATGTAGAGACATAATCCAATGGGCACAGGAGAAGAGTGAAACAAAAAAAAATAATAGAGACTGTGAAAAGCCTGAAAATAGAAGTGAATAGTTACAAATAAGACAATGAGAGGTTGATGAGAGAAAACAATCAGATAAATTCTCAAGTGATGCAAAGCATAAATTAGTTGCATAAGCAAGCAAGCAATGGATCACACTCAAGGAAAGAGGAAGAAGGAAGATATCATGAAAGAAGAGGTAAATATATAAGAAATACTCATTCAAGAAGTTCTAATAAAAATCATATAAATCACTCACCACCTTACTCATCAAGGAAATTTTATGCATGTAAATACTCCATAAGCAGTCTAGAGGTGTCTCTTGTTAGGCACCAAAGAAGAAGGCGTGAATTGGATAGTTTGCAAGGAAAGTTGAGGAATCTTAGGCCACCATCCTTTGATGGTTAAAGAGAAAGGGAATATGATGTTGAAGCATGGCTACTTAGACTTAGGAGGTATTTTCAATTGCAAAACTACTGATCAAACATAGAAGCCAAAATTTTCACTTACCCTTTACATGGGAAATATGCTATGTGATCGAATAATCTTAATCGAGTTGAAAACATAAATGAGAGAAAGATCACTTGTAAGCCTTTCAGGTGATATTTCCAAAAGGAGTACCTTTCAGAGCACTTCTATGACATTAAAATGCAGAAGTTATTTAAACTAAGGTTGGGAAGTATGACCATGGCATAATATGAGAAGAAGTTCTTAGGATTGTTGAAGTATGTAGGATTTATCAAGAATGAAAAAGTGAAGATACAAAGGTTTTTGCATGGACTACCTTCATTTTATAAAGAGAATATTCAATATGATGTTCGACAACACAGGTATTCCAACAGAGGACGAACACCTTCAGTAACCACTCACATAACCAGATCAAAGATCAACACACCGATGTTTTCACGTGGTAAAACCCCTACGGGGAAACATCCACGGCCCCAGCCAACGCGACTACTTGGAGCAGTTTATTAATGCAAAGAAAAAGA
>JASDQU010103726.1:171297-191145 GCA_032191745.1 Picea mariana
TTTCAATAGAAACAATCCTAACAAAAATCAATAAGACCAGTGTAGTAAGTATGAATCTAAGAAAGAATGTTCATTGGGGAAAAGAGGAAGACCACCAATCCAATGTTGGGGGTGCAAATAAAACCACCTATACAAGGATTTTCCTCATAGAGGAGATAAGGAAAATACCATGCACAAAATCCAAGAGGCTACAACAATAGAGGACATGGGAAAGATATATGTAGCCTTAGAAGATTGACAACAAGAGTACCAATTAAATATTATCTAAGTGGAATGTCAGATCATTAATCATCCTATTTCTATTTTAATTCATTCAGGAGCAAGTCAGTGTTACATTGATCCTAAAATAGTGGGTAAATTACATTTGGAAAAAAGTAAGCTTGAAAAGTCAAGTTTGGTTCAACTAGCCACTAGAACCAAAAGAAGGATCAATGAGAATCTTAGAAGTTGTCCAGTAAATATGAATGTAGTGAGTACTTATGCTAAAATGAATATCATACGATTAACATCTTATGAAATCCTAATTGGAATGGATTAGATGGACCAACACCATCCTGTCCTAGAGTTTCATAACAAGACCTTTACATGTCTTGATGAAGAAGGAAAATAGAGCATTGTTAAAGGAATCCCAATACCCATTTCTATAAGAGAGATTTCATCTTTACAATTGAAGACATGTTTTAGGAAAGGATTTCAATTGTATGTAGCCCATGTGGAAGAGATATAAAAGAGAAAAGGGCCAATCATTGAAAATTTTCTAGTATTGCAAGAGTTTGAAGATGTATTCCAAGAAATACCAATATTTTCACCAAAGAGGGAGATATATTTCTTTATTGATTTAGTACTAGGATCTTCCCCAATATCAAAAACACCTTACAAAATGAGTACACTTGAATTGAAATAATTACAAATGAAACTAGAATAATTGCTGAGGAAAGGGTACATACACTGAAGTGTTTCACCTTGGGAGGACTAGTACTCTTTGTAAAAAATAAATATGGAACATTGAGGTTGTGTATAGACTTTAGATAGTTTAATAAAGCCATTGTGAATAAAAAATACCATCTACCCAGAAATTAGGACTACTTTGATCAACTAAGAGGAGAAAATATATTCTCAAATATAGAATTGAGATCTCGATACCAACAGGTAAGAATCAAAGAAGAATACATCAATAAGACATCCTTCAAAACTAGGTATGGACATTATGAGTTTGTAGTGGAGCCTTTTAGACTAACCAATGCACCAACTCTCTTTATGTGCTTAATGAAAGGCATATTCAAAAATTATCTGGACAATTTTTTCAATGTGTTCTTGGATGACATACTTATTTATTCTAAGTTAAAGAAAGAGCATGAACATCGCTTGAGGTTGGTGTTGCAAGTGTTGAGGGAACATCAACTTTATGCCAATATTAGTAGGTCTTATTTTTACCAAGAACAATTCCATTATTTGGGGCATATTATTTCAGAATAAGGTATAACAGTAGATCCAAAAACAATTGAAGCAATTAGAGGATGGAAAACACCCAAGAATGTTTCATAAGTCATATCTTTTATGAGATTTGTCGAATACTACATGCGTTTTATAGCAGGGTTCTCTAAGATTTATCATCCAATCACTTCTTTGTAAAAGAAGAGAATTAAATTTGAATGGACAACTAAGTGTGAAGAGAAATTTAACTTGTTGAAATAATTCCTTACTATTGCACCTATTTTAAATATTGTTCACCCAAATGAGAGCTTTGTGGTATGTACAAATGCATGAAAGGAAGGACTTGGGGAAGTCCTCACTCAAAATGGACATGTCATTGGTTATGATCCCATAAAACTCAAAGAAAATGAGAGGAATTATGCCACACATGACTTGTAGCTTGTTTTCATTGTTCATGCATTGAATATGTGGATGCATTATCTCATGGAAAAAGGATTTGAATTAAGGACAGACCATAATGGTCTGAAATATACTTTTGAATAACCAACTATGAATTCTAGGAAACAAATATGGTTGGAGTTTTTAAGTGAGTATAACTTTGACATCAAGCATATCAACGTAAAAGAAAATAAATTTGTTGATGCACTCAACAAAAGAGTACATATCATGAATTCTATAGTTTTTAGTATGCATCAGTTAGATTTAAAGAGAAAAAGTGTATATGTTTTTGTTACAGATCAACATTACGTACAGGTAAAATAAACTTCACATCATAAAAATGTACAATAGAAAATTAAAGAGTATGATATTAAGGAAGATGGATTACTTATGCATAAGAATAAAATTTATGTTCCTAGTTCTAGAGAACTTAGGAATTTGGTGTTAAAAGAAATGCATAATGTTCCATATGTCGAAAAACCTGGTTACCGGAAAATAATTGCAACAACAAGAAATCAACTAACTTTTTCAGGAATGAAGAAGGATGTTGTTGATTACATTTCCATATGTATGGAATGTCAAAGAGTAAAAGTTGAGCATATACACCCAACAAGTTTTCTTCATCCATTGCCAATTCTAGAGAGGAAATGGGAAGTCATAACCATTTATTTTATAACTAAATTTCCCAGGACAACACGAAAACATGATTCCATAATGGTAGTTGTGGATAAATTGACAAATGTTTTTCATTTTGTTCCTGTTAAGATGACTCATGTAGAAACTAATATTGCAGAAATTTACATGAGATAAATTGATAGGTTGCATGGGATACCTAATGAAATTGTTTCAGATAGAGACACAAGGTTTACTTCAAATTTTTGGAGGGGTTTATTTAAAGTATTTGGTACAAATCTGAATTTTAGCACATCATACTATCCACAGTCTGATCGGAAGACATAGAGAGTCAACCAAGTAATTGAAGACATGCTAAGAATCTATGTGATGGATAAACCATCTAAGTGGTAAGATTATTTGCATTTGGTTGAATTTTCCTATAATAATGGCTATGAAATTTCATTGAATATGAGCTCATTTGAAGCTTTGTATGGTAGAAAAGGAAATACTCCAGTGAGTTGGGAAAACCCAACAGACATAGTAGTACTTGGGCCAGAATTTCTCAAGGATATTGAAGAACAGATGGTTAGAATTAAGTATAATTTAAAGGCATCTCAAGATAGACAGGAAAGTTATGCAGATAAGAACAAGATATCTAGATAATTTAAAGTGGGAAAGCATGTTCTTTTAAAATTGAAGCCCAAGAAGAGCTCATTAAAGTTGGGTAGTTATATAAAAATAGAAGCCAAATTTTGTTAACAGAAAAGTAGCAGTTACATATGTGCTTCGATGAATGTGCATAATTTATTTCATGTCTCTTTGCTGAAAAATTATGTACATGATCCTAACCATGTTATTTATTGGAATTTGATTCAGGTAGATCTAGAGGGAGACTTTCAATTCCAACCAGTGCGCATATTGGACAAAAAAGTCAAAATGCTCCAGAATCGAGTTATAGAGATGGTAAAAGTTCATTGGACCTTCTATGGTCCTAAATATGCTACTTGGGATAATGAACATGCCATGCAGGCAGAGTATCAATGAATTTTTGAATAAAACATAAAAATTTGATTTCTATTTTGTATATGCACTAAGGAAAGTGCAAAAATAAGGGGGAGAGGAATGTGATACCCTGGTTTTGACTCCCAATATTAAATGATGTATTTTTTTTATTTGATGAAATTTGTGAGTTCCCAAATAATTCAAGAGGCCAACATGCCTAGGAAATGTAATTATTTGATCATTATTAATAATAAAATCCATCGTTAGATGCTAGACAGACAAGGAAACGAGTTACAGGGGGCTATGATTCCACAAGAGAGGGGGATTGAGGGGATAAGTAAATTTATCATATTTTATTTACCCATAATTTTTTTAGTGGAGAGAAGTGGTTACATGTGCTTCTCAGGGAAAGGTCGTGTAGTTCCTTATTTTCAGGTAAAATATATAAACCCATCTTTGGGTTGTTTGGGGGTTCATTCATTGTTCATTGTTAACACTATTAATTATGTTCTCTCCATTCACACTTTTACTCATTCATTATTTATTTTTCATCCTTGATCTTGGTGGGGGAAAGGAAAAATGAATTTCTAGGATAAAATCCATTGTTGGTTGGCTTTAGTGACTCCTGGTGTATTGCAACCATAAATTAATTCCTTCATTCCTAAGATTCATTGGCATGTGCTAAATTGTATTCACATTTGTGAGTCCTGAGATTCACCACATGGATATTCTTGACCAGAATCACTGGAGCCCTCAAAGGAGGTGGAAACCACCAGGAATTTCATGGCAAAGAATGGGGTCCATTCTCTTGGGTTGTGCAGGCTAACAGAGAAGAGATTTTGTGTATTTTGGATTCCTGTGTGTTGAGGAACTTGTGAGATATTGAGTGTTGACTGGTTTGGGAAGCTGAGTGAGACTCTAGAACTATCCTTGTGGATTCATAGCACTAACTTGGGGGTGACATTGATGTTGAGAGTTAGAAAAACAATGTCTATGGTTGGGTGGAACGTCCTTGGTCTGTAGCCATTTAGTGATTTGTTTCATTAAATATAAGTTCTCTCTGTCATGTGTTTCTCTGCTTATATACTTATTTCCATTTTGTATTAATTATTGTCTTTATCTTTTGTACCAAATATCTAAATAGAAAATACAACAATAGTACAAAAGATATCTGAATACAATCACCACACAATATATATGAAACAATATAGAAAACCACCACTTTATTATATAAAAAACATTGGGGTAGGGAAACACCATTCAATGGATCCTATTATGGAAGGGATCCTTTCATGTTCACTTGCCTCTTCGAGGGGGCTTCCTCCTAACGAGCTTCATCTCCAAATTCAATACTTCTCTTCCTATCCCATTACATTTTTAACCCCTTTATATAGTGCTACTATCATCTAAGAACATTATAGAGGAGGAATATTCTAGAAGCATAGCCTTCTAAGAAGTCCTCTTACATTTATTATATCTAACTACCCATTTATTATATCTAAATACAATAGTGGGACTTATTTAATAATATAATGGACCTAGTCCACCTTACATTCAATGACCTCCACTACCTCACTAGATACCTAACATTCCATCCCCCTTATGAAAGAGTTGTCCTCAATGCTTGTTATGAGGGTGGACAACCATATACTGGGGTCCCATGGATAATTGTGGACCATAATGCTAAAGAAGACTGAAGAACCAAGGTCCCATGTAGAAAGGAAAGACACCATGCTGAAGTAGTCCAACTGCCATTGTAAACCTAAGTGCCATGTCCAAGTTATCATGTGAACTCCTCGAATAAGATTTCAGAACCCAATAACCAACTCAAAATGGGGCTCCAAATACTAACACATGTCATGTGGATCCAAATAAGAAGATCCATCCACATAGTGGAAAAGGGTCATAGAAGAATTTGGAAGGAATGATACAACTATAGAATATGCAGGATGGACACTGATAATAATCATTGGATCCCAATTTGTCAAATTTATATTCTCTATAGAAGGTGGATTAGAGTCATCAAATAAAATATGAAATTGGTTGTCATCCCAGAAATGGCAACTATCCATATACCAATCATCAGAATCGGCCTCAAAATCATACCAAGCATATATTTCTTGATTATATTCATCCATGATATTTTCCATAAGAACTATTTCATGCATGCTATCCATTGAATCTTGAATACTACAAAAAATATCTTTGAGGCCATCTATAAGGTCATGTAATGTGAGACCATCTATAAGATCATGCAATATGTCATTCAATTGGGATTTGAATGCTTCAGCCATCTGTAGAATTTCTTTGACAGCTTGAGAGAAAATAGCCATGGGAAACACCACAAAAAATATAACAAAATAAATCTCTTAAACCAATTTATCCAATGGTATTGATCTGGTAGAAATCTGAGCACCCTATGAAAATTTATGAACTCTACAATATTGTTGTCGTCACAAAAAACCCCAAAACAATAACTGATTTTAAATCAACAATATATTCACTCTGACGTCTCTGATTTGGACGATTGGTTTTTTTAAATTGGGTGAAATTTTGAGAGGAAGTTACATATAATGTTTTTTTGAAAAATTCATCCCCATATGCTACAAAAATCATAAAAATGACGTAGCCATGCTTGGAAAAAAAAAACCCTGAAATTATAGATTTTAAAATGCAAATAACTTGACTTACCGAACTCCATTTCAGACGATTTGTTTTTTAAATTAGGTGATTTTATAAGAGGAACTCATATCTACAACCAGGTTTTCAAAATTTTACACCATAACCTATAGAAATTGTCTATAATGTCATGGCCCTCTTTTTTTCCGAAGAAATAAATCTGCAAAAAAATAAAAATATTTCCCCACACTTCTGGCCAAGGTAAGTCCTCCAATACCACTTGTTATGTACCAAATACCTGAATACAAAATACTACAATAGTACCAAAGATATGTGAATACAATCAACACACAACATATATGAAAAAGTATAGAAAACCAGCACTTTATTATATCAAAACCCTTGGGGTAGGGAAACACCATACAATGGATCATATTATGAAAGGGATCCTCTCATGTTCACTTGCCTCTTCAAGGGGGATTCCTCCTAATGAGATTCAACTACAAATACAATACTTTTATTTCTATCCCATTACATTGTTTTAACCCTTTTATATAGTGCTACCATCACCTAAGAACATTATAGAGGAGGAATGTTCTAAAAGCATAACCTTCTAAGAAATACTTTTACTTTTATTATATCTAAATACCCATTTATTATATCTAACTACCATAGTTGGTGTTATTTAATGATATAGTGGACCTAGTCCACCTTACATTCAATGACCTCCACTACCTCTCTAGTTACCTAACACTTTGAGATTCATATGTTATGATATGCATGTTTGTTTTTATTGTTGTGCATGGAATATTGCTTATTTATTTTACATTGTAGAATGAACCTCGATTATTTCATGTGATGTTACGATGTTTCTTTAATGTTTCTTTATTAATTAATTGTTATCAGAATTCGAAATAAATTAATAAATGAGTTTTGAGGTTTCATGCCCAACCTGTAATTGGATTAGTATGTTATAGTGGTAGTGCAATATGTTAAGCTACTAGAACCACTCTCGAAAGTACTTCAAATGGCCCAAAGTACCATGGTGAAAATTTGGAACTCTCTCCCAATTTTAAAGAATTGTTTCTAGGTTTAACTTTTATATAAACATGATCTCGTACATTGAATTATATATGTGTTATTTTCAAGTCGAAAATTTTATTTTTTTTGTCCTGTGCACTTTTTTAATTCCATTTATCTTTTTGAACAATTGTTTTCATTTCTTTTAAAATTTCGAGACCAAAAACAATACTGTTAACCAGGTTGTCCCAACTAACTGGTGTTCCACACTTCCTGCCATACATCACTTCAAAAGGACTCATTTCTAATGATGTTTGGTAACTATTATCATATGAAAATACAACCAGATTGAGGTAATCTTCCCACTTTGTGGGGAATTCCATTACGTACATCCAGAACATATATTTCAAAATTCATTTAGTCCTTTAGGTTTAACCATCAATTTGAGGATGATATTTGGTACTAAAAATCAATTGAGTGTCCAAACGACTGCAGAACATTTTTCAAAAATTGAAAGTGAACTTCATATTGTTATCTAAAATGATAGTTTTGGGTAAACCATGCATTCCAAAAATTTCCTTCGTGAAAAGATCTGCAATGTTTATGCCCTTGTGAGTTGATTTTAGTCAAATAAAGTGTGCATCTTTTGAAAGTTTGTCTACTACTATCATTATATAGTCCTTTTTTTTTTTTCAGTTGTAGGTAGTCCTATAATAAACTCCATAGTAATCACTTGACATTTGGACTCGGGAATGGTTATGGGATGCAATAATCTAGTTGGGTGATAGTGCTTAGCCTTAACCTGATAACACTCAACATAACTAGCCAGATAATCAACTACTTTTGCTTTCATCCTTGGCTAAAAATACTCTTTCTTCAAAGATGTTATAGTATTTTGACAACCATGGTGACCTGAATAAGGTTTCTTATGTATTTGAGCTAGTATCAAATTCTTTCATTATGTGCTATTTGGAACAAAATTCTATTTGTGTACCACACTAAACATTCTTGAATGTAGTAGAGTTTTGATTTCCCTCAACAGATTTATTATTTTGACATTTTTTCCTGAATTTGTCTATGATTTTCATCTTTTTCCACTACTGATGTAATTTTTTGTTTCAAATCAAATTGTATGTTATTTCTTGAAATTGTATTTACTTTCCTACTAGGTGCATCTATTATATTAATTTATTTTTCTTTGATATGTTATATTTCAAAGTCGTACTCACTTAGGAAATCCAAGCACCTAACTTGTATGACATTCAAGTTCTTTTGGTTGAAAAAGTGTTTAAGGCTAATACTATTTGTTTTCAACAAAAAACTCCTTCCTAATAAATAGTTTCACCACATTTTCAAAGCATGTTCAATAGCAATGAATTATAGATCACGAGGTGCATAATTTTCTTCATGATATTTTAGTTTCCATGATTCATAAGAAATTAAATAATCATATTGTATTAACACTCCCCCTAACCCTTCCTTTGAGGCATTAGTAAAGACCACAAAGTATATATGTGGATTTGCTATCCTCTAAATAGGTGTTGTTGTTAATAATTTTTTTAGATTTTCAAATCTTTCTTGACATTTCTTAGTCCATTTAAATCTGTTTTTTTTTCTTTGCAAAGCGATTATTGGATAAACATGTTTTGAAAACCCCTCTATGAACCTATGATAATACCTTATTATGCCCATAGAATATCAGACATCTAACACATCCTTTGGCACTATTCAATATAGGACTTCTTTGACCTTTTCTGGGTCAACTAAAATCTGTTCTTCTAAAATGAGAGGCCCCAAATACTGCACTATATCCTGATTAAATTCACATTTACTGAACTTTGTGTACATTTAATTCTCTCTAAGTGTTTGTCGAACAAGTCTTAAGAGTTTGTCATGCTCATCTTTGGCATTTTAATAAATAAATATGTCATCGATGAACATGATAACAAGTGTGTCTAAGTACTTTCTCAACACATTGTTCATTAAACACATAAATGTAGCAGGTGTGTTTGTTAAACCAAAAGGTACAAATACAATCTCATAGTGTCCATACCTAGTTTGGAAAGTAGTATTATGAATGTCTTCTTCTTCAATCATAACATGATGATATCTTGACCATAAGTCTATGTGAGGTAGAGGATACTTGCATCTTATTTAGTTCTCTATAATAAATGCATAATCTAAAATCTCGATCTTTCTTTTTAAAAAAAAATAATGATGCTCCCCATGAAGACACACTAGCCCTCATACACTGTTTATCCATCATCTCTTGGAGCTGCCTTTAAATTTCAGTCAACCTTGGAGTACTCATATTGTATGCAATTTATACACCGATGCATATCCCAGTATTAAATCTATGGTAACATCAATGTCTTGTCTAGGAGGTAATCTTGGAATCTCTTCGAGGAATACATCGTGAAATATTTTTAGTATATGATCCTTAGTCAACAAATTTTCAACTGTTTCATCCTTCATTTCATACCTGTGCACAATATATATATTACATCCTTTACTTACATTCATCTTATTTTTCTTCGTTTACCAGATTCATCTAAAGAGTTAAAAGTTTTGTCGTGACAGTTTAAAACAACTGAATGTTTTTCCAGTGAGTCCATACCTATGAATAAATCATAATATCCTATGGGTAAGATGCTTAAATATACCTTAGTCTCCATTTTATCCATAGTTACTCTAAAATATTTTACCAATTCCACAACCTTTCATTTGTTTCCAGTAACTAACTGAACTAGGCAAGACTTTTTATGTTTGATTTTATCCAGTTTACAATCTTTTATTATTGTAGGTGAAATATATCTTAAACTTACACTAGGTTATATTAAAATGGATACATATTTTTATTAATCGTACCTTCTATATCCACCATGGAAGATTGATGATCATCCTACCAATTTTCCAAGGAAGCATTGATCTTATGAGTACATCGATCCATGTTGTTTACTATTGTTTCCTCTTGGATGTTGTGTACTATCTAATTTTTATTTTTATTTAGAGAAAAATCTCTCTACATGTGAGGTTCTTTGCAACCTCATCACTTTAAAAGTGGCCTAACTATATTATTTACCAAATCTATAGGTCTACTACTATTATGAAGTGATACATTTTTTTTTCCATTGTATTTGTTTCTCCTAACTGGTGCACTATGTAATGTTTTTCGTGAATGCTTAAATTGCTTATTCCTAGGATTAAACTTATCCTTGTTCCCTATTTTTCCATGTTTTTTTGTTTTCATACCTCTTTTTGAGCTGAGTGAAACATAACTTGGCATGCCTTGTTACTTCATGCACTATATTAGGATTAAGAAATTCAGTTTTATCCTTGTATGCTTGAGGCAGAAAGCTCATAAACCGTTGAACCTTTTCCTTCCCATATCTAAGGTAAGGTACATATATCATTATCATTATATTTACAAACTTAGTGACAAATTCCTAAATAGTCATTTGTCATAGTTTGATATCATGAAATTATTTACCTTTTTCATCATAGTGTCTTTTTGTTAAATACTTTTGTTTAAAATATTTTGAATATTTTCTAATTCATTTCGTTGCTCCTAATATTATTCATTGATTTAGCCTCCTGCCACCATATGGAAGATTTACTATTAAGTTTCTAGGCTACCATCCTAGCCCTCAAATTGCCTCGGTAATTAAAAATTTGGAAATATTTCCTCATGTTCAGAAGCCAAGATTTTGGTCCCTCATCATACTCACCATCCAAATTGGGTTGTTCGATCTTTTTAAACTCACCAAAAAGGTTCATTAGCATGCCACTTCATTTTCTTGGGTTTGGGTACAATTTTTTGTAAAGTATTGTTTTCATAGTACTCCCCACTACTCCCTTCAGTCAAAATCTATGTTTTACAACTAATCGTTGGGCGATATTTACACTTGTGTGACTCTTCATTGGAAAGTTTCATTTTAACGTTACTTGAGGTTTATCCTACTATAATATACCATATATAAGAAGTATGAAAAATAGAAATAAAATGCTAGAAATGGCAAAATAACAACAATATAACCAAAATAATCACCACAATAACACTGAAATGATATAAGAATAACAACAGAAATAACACTTTGATTCTGAGAGAAATGTTCACAGGCCTCTTTGAGGGGGAAACCTCCAGTTGAGAAAATCTATATTACAATAATCTCCAAGATAGGGTTCTCATACCCTCAACTCCTATTTATACTAAATATGTCTATCAAAAGAAGCATCTAGAGGAATATCCTTCTAGAAGCGGAAGCTTCTATTAGATCTTCTTACATTCGACTTATTCTATTTCATTGCAAGGCCTTGTTAATATTGACCTTTATTACATCCAAATTTATTGTTCTACCTATGTGGGAGTTAGCACCCTAAACTATCCTCCCCCTTAAAAAAAACCTTGTCCTCAAGGCTTGAGATGTGGAAATTGCTACAGAATGGTAGTTGGTTCCCAAGTGGCATCTGCTGGAGTTGTATCTTTCCACTGGATTAACACTTCCTTGATGGTTCTTTGATGCAGGTGATGCTCACGCTGGTCCAAAGCCACTTGTGCTTATAGCCAAATGGATCCTTCTTCGGCTAACTCAGGGAGGTTGGTTTGAATTTGGCACTTAGTTCTGATCACCTTCTTTAAGTAGGAAACATGAAAAATAGGATGTATCTTCGAATGACTAGGCAAAGCAACTTGATAGGCCACCTATACCACGGGATTGAGAACTGTATAAGGACCATAAAATTTGGGCACTAGCTTCTGACAATGCTCAGCCTTGAGGGAATTCTACTTGTAAGGTTGCAGGCAAAGAAACACCTGATCCCCTTCTTCAAATTGACATTCAGAGGGACCTTCATCTGCTTGTTTCTTCATTTGATTATGTTCCATGACCAAATTCTCTTTGAGGGTATGGAGAATAGCCTCTCAAACTAGACACTAGGTAAGTATGGCTTCTGTCCATATACCGCTTCAAAAGAAATCATGCGAGTAGTTGTACGGTATGAAGTGTTGTACCACCATTCAGCTAGGGGTAACCATTGAGCCCACTGATTTTGTTTTTTTGAGGCAAAACATCTCAAATATGTTTCCAAACACTTGTTGAAAGCTTATATTTGACCATCAGGCTGTGAGTGATAAGTTGTACTGAGATTCAATTGGGTGTCATATAGCTTGAACAGTTCTTGCCAAAAATTGCTTGTGAAAGTTGGGTCACGATCAGAAACAATAGAGTGTGGTATGCCATGAATATTGAAGACCTAAGCCATGAAAATTTGAGCACCATAGATGTTGTAAACAGGTGTTAAAGAGCGCAAAAATGAGCATACCTGGAAAGGTGATCAACAACCACCATGATGACTAATTTATTTCCTAATTTTGGTAATCCTGTAGTAAAATCCATAGAGATGTCCTTCCAAATAGCAGCTGGAATCGAGAGTGGTTGTAGTGTGCCAAGAGATTTGAATGTTTCTCCCTTGTTGCGTTGAAACACATCACATTCAGTGACAAAATTATGAATGTCCTATTTCAAACCATCCCAGAAAAAAGAACGTTTGACCCTGTCATAGGTTTTGGTGAATCTGGAGTGCCCCGTTGTAGGTGTAGCATGAAGCTCAGAAAGTACCATGGATTTAAGCTTTGATTGTTTACTTAAATAAAAATGAACTTTGTATCAAAGCTCATCATGGAGCCAAGAGCACCCTGGGGGAGATGGAGCACTGGACTACAATTGTTGGATCAGCTGCAAACTTTTGGGATCTTGTAGCCATTCTTGGCGAACATCTTGGATCCAATATGGTACAATGAAGGAAAGAGAAGAAAGGGATCCTTCATCTTCATATTTGTGGGAAAGTGCATCGACAACCACATTTTCTTTGTATTTATTTTAAATGATCTCATAATCATAGCCAAATAGCTTAGTTATCCATTTTTGTTTCTTTGAGGAGGAAAGGTGTTGTTCCAGAAAATACTTGAGGCTTTGATGGTCTGTCTTAATTTGGAAGAGTTTCCCCAATAGATAAGGGCTCCACAAATCAACAGAATGAAAAATAGCGAACATTTCCTTTTCATAGATAGATTTTCCCAAATTTCTTTCAGATAGTTGCTTGCTGGTAAAGGCCAAAGGCCGACCCTCTTGCATAACGACAACACCAATTCCTTTCCCTTAAGAATCACATTCCAAGACAAACATCTTTGTTAAATCAGGAACGTCCATGACTGGAGTGGTGCACATGGCCATCTTCAAGGTTTGAAAGTATTGAGCAACAACTGGAGTCCAAGTGAAAGAATTCTTTTTTAGGAGAGCAGTGAGAGGTGTTGCAATCTTTCTGTAATTCTTAACAAACTTGCGATAATAACCAGTTAATCCCATAAATCCATGCAATATTTTGAGAGTCTTTGGATGAGGTCAGTCTTGCATAGCTTCAATCTTTTTAGGATCCGCCCTCATGCCATCCTTGCCAACCAGATGACCCGAGTACTCTACTTCTAAGGAGCCAAAATAGCATTTAGACTATTTCAGAAAAAGTTGGTGCTGAGAGAGTAGATGGAGAACTCAATCCACATGAGAAAGATTTTTTGTCCAGGTCTTTCTATAGATGAGGATATCATCAAATCAAACTAAGACAAAATGATGGAGAAAATGAATTAAGACATGATTCATGAGGCTTTGGAAGGTGGAGGGGGCATTACACAAGCCAAAGGGCATGACTGAAAACTCATAGTGGCCCTCATTAGTTCTAAAGGAAGTCTTGGGAATGTCTACCTCTTTCATACGTATCTGGTGGTAGCCCGAACAAATATCAAATTTAGTAAATAATTGGGTGCCACTTAGTTCATCCAGGAGATCATCAATGACAGGAATGACACATTTGTCTTTAATGGTAAGTTTGTTGAGGGCACAAAAGTTAGGACACATTCGCCAAGAACCTTTTTTCTTCAAGAAAATGACCACAAGAGAAAAGTAGGGGATCGTACTAGGGTGGATAATGCCTGCATTAAGGAGTTCCTGGACCATTTTCTCAATTTCAGTTTTTTGGGAAACAGGGTGACGATACGGACAAATATTGGGAGGAAGGATTTTGGGTAAAAGGGGAATGGAGTGATCATGAACACCACGTGAAGGAGGGATTCCCTGGGGAGTGGAAAATACCACTTGATGTTTAGAAAGGATGGATTGGAGGTCTTGTGGAACCGAGGGTGTTTTTGTTACTTGTATGGCACATAGTTTAGAAATAACACCAGAATGACCCTCTTTGAGCAGCTTTTCCATGTGATGGGAACTAATGATCTCAGGTGAACCAATAGTGATGCCTTGGAACTTATATTGGTGGCCCTCCTGGTCAAATTTTATGGTTAATTCCTTAAAATCCATGAGAATGGGACCAAAAGACCTTAGCCAGTTTGGAACCAACACAATGTCACAACCACCCATATTGATAGAAAACATATGATATTTTAGATGGTAGTCACCAATTTGGAGACACACATTTTCACAACGCCCTCCAAATTTCATGGAGCCACCATTGGCAATCACGATTTGGAAATTATTGACGGCATGGATGTAGCAATGAGTCTCTTGGGCAATGCAACGATGAATAAAATTATGGGTGCTCCCACTGTAAACCAAAATGATGACCTTCTGATGCTTGATGTAATCGATTAGTTGGAAGGTTTGGGGAGCCGAGAAGCTAGTGAGAGCATTGAGGGAAATGATCGGTTCTAATTTGGGAGGGTCTGAGGGAGGGGTTATGTTGGGGGTTTCAGGTGACTCAGACACAAGGGGAGTTTCAATATCCTCTTCCGAAATATCCTCAGAGATGGTCATAAACAAATTTTGTTCCTTACACTTGTGGTCCGAGAAATATTTTTCATAATAATTATAACAAAGGCCTTTGAGTTGGCATTCAACCATTTCATCCTGGGTCAATTTTTGGATCTTTAGTGGAGCAGAGAGAGTAATGGAATTTACTGGTTTAGGGCAAGGGATAAAGGTGGGTTTCTGGTTTTGAGAAGATACAACCTGTTGTGCTTCTCTATCTCTTTTAGTAGGTTCCACCCAACTCTAAGGCTGATCCATGAGGACATGGGCCCAAATATCATCCTTGAGGCCATTGATAAAACATTCTTGGAAAAAGGCATTAGACATGCCCTCTGTCTGAAAAGTTAGGTGCTCAAAGGAAACTATAAAGTCTTCCATTGTTTCTGATTGTTTTAACTTTGTCAAATGGCCCAAATTGTTGGTGTCAGTGTCAAAGCGTTCATAAATATCTACCACAAAGTGTGTCCAAGAAATATACCGTTGACGAGACGTTTTTCCCCATTGCCACCGTTGCCAATGTTCTTGATATAGATGGATAACACCATGCCAGAGTTTGTCCAAGTCATCTATAGTTCCGTATAAAGAAAAATAATGTTCCATTTGGGCTGCCCAACTAGTGGGGTCCGAGCCATCAAATTTGGTCACATCCACCCGCAGAAGGTGTAGGTCACGTTGAAAGTGATGGTTCTGATAGTTATGGGAATGCAATGAATTTTCACCTTCAGTATGTGGAGGTGAGGAAGAGGAAGGGTTATCTGTAGGGATATGCAGTTTGGTGCAGAGTGTCGAAAAGACAAAGTCAAGCTGGGTGGTGAGGTCTTTTCTGATTTCCCCCATTGAGGACTGCATGGTTGTATTGATGGTGACAACATTGGCACTAAGTTGTTTCACTTCTTTTTGGGTCTTTATGAGACTATATTTCAAGGTGTTGAAGTGAGCTTGCAAGCCTTCGCTATGGGTATGGGCCATGAGGATGGGGGAACTGAAAAGGGGCGGGCGAGATACAAATTTTGGCTGAAAAATGATAGGTATGAATGTGATAAGGGAGAAGAGGTGAATCCAATGGAATAGGTCTCATGCAATGGTGAAACAATTTCCAGTTTTTTTTTTTTTTAACACCTGTGTAGTTATACTCTGGTGTGAAGAATACTACAGAGAGGAAATGCCCAAATTCATAACCATAAATAAATGTGTATTTCCTTGGAAACCCGAATAGAGTTGCACGGCAATAGATCTTGTCTATTTTAATATGTTTATGTTTCTGTCCCCAAGGGTTAGGTATTCAAGGGTTCTACAAACAAGGGTTTTCTTTGTTTTGTATCTCTCTGATATACGTGCAGGGTCCAACAGTAGTACTCGGCCCAATATCTCAGGACACTAACTAAAAAGGATAGACCATACCCTTAGATGTACTAACCGACTGCCCAGGTACTAGAGAGTATCTTCTCGAGTGTTGTTCTTGGTGGCACTAGAGTAGTCAGGTGGCTGATCGGTTTATCTAAAGAGGGCTTCAGGAAATCTAGGCCGATACCTACATAGGTGTTGTCTGATGTGCTACCACTCGAAGGGGTACCAACATAGGTTACAAGGGTGGCCAACAGATGCGCATTTAAGAACCAGTTGTATTTCTTGCATGTATGAATCCCTCAACCACGGGTTTATGCACATAAAAACAGATCTTTGTGGCTTAAAGACGTCTGAATACGTCTCTACCCTAAAAAAAAATTACCCACAATTTCTGCCAAGGAAAGTGCTCTGATACCACTTGTAATATACCAGATATAAAATGTATGCAGAGCATAAATAAAATGCTAGAAATGGTAGAATAACAACAATACAACTAGAATTATCACCACAATAAAACTGAAATGATATAAGAATAACAATAGAAATGACACTTTGATTCTGAGATCAATGTTCATGGGCCTCTTCAAGGGGGCAACCTCGAGTCAAGGAGAGCTCTATTACAATAATCTGCAAGCTAGGGTTCTCATACCCTCGACTCCTATTTATACTAAATATGTCTATCAAAAGAAGCATGTAGAGGAAGATCCTTCTAGAAGGAGAAGCTTCTATTAGGTCTTCTTACATTCAACTTATTCTATTTTATTGCAAGGCCTTGTTAATATTGACCTTTATTACATTTGAATATATTGTTCTACCTATGTGTGGGTTAGGACCCTAACACCTACATTTCTTAACTGTTTCATATTAGTCATGTTTTTAAGTAGTATTTCATTCAACGCTCACTTGGAGTTTATTTACAACTTTCTTCTCCATAATCCTTGTTTTTTTTCTTTGTTTCTATATAAAAAACATAATTAATATCAATACTTCATATTTAGCAAGATTTATAATTGTATATTTTTGTATATTTGTAAGTATAAATTTCTTTTTGTTTTGATCCTATAAAACCATAATGTGTGAACAATGCTATGATACCATTTCTATTGTCTCTTAAAAAACAATTTTTTTTTTTTTTTGTTTATTAAAGAAATTAATGATGAATTGAGAATATTATGCATAATTTTCTCTTTTTCTTATATTGATTAAATACTCCTATTGTTTATAATCTTTTATATTGTTTTCTTGACAATGACATGACAATGAATCTTCCAAAAATTCAAGGCCTTCACAACGTTCCATGCAAAGGTTAATAATTTATGTCTCCCTCTCTTCGATATATTAAACATCGAATTCTGTTCATAGCATCTTATGCATAGCTTCGAATCTCTATAAGTATATTCAATTCTTATCGTGCGAGAGGATATATTTTATTTCCATTCATTTATTTATTTATATATATATATATATATATATATAATGCTTAAACTTTGTTAACCTTTATACTCGTAGTACTTTAATTGTTTTCACTCTCTTCTTCTTAGAGATCAAATACTTAAGCGATTTATATTCACAAGGGGTACAAGTTGCTTACCAAATCTCTAGGATTGTAGAGACATTGTTATATATATATCACCAAATCATGATAAAGATGGATTACAACCATATCTTTAGCATTAAACTTTTCTTAAGTGTATTGTTTGATTCTTACAATAATTAGGTTTTACACTGCTTAACTTTATCCACTTTGATTGAAAATATTATACTTCCACCATGACAAGGATTTCGTGGAATAACAAAGTACTATTTTCATGGGCCGTCGTCTAGCATTAAACGTCTTGAGATAAAACCCAATATTACTAAACATTCACAAGAATGTAACTCATTTTAGCTCTAGGTTAAGTGTTTTTTCAATTGATAGGACTTGTACTTATCTAGCCACATCCATGGCGCCATTAACCTATAGTATTGTTAATCAATATTCCGAGTCTCGGAATTACAAGCCTCGATCTCTCCTTGCTTGGTATTCCATTCATTTGGTTTAAGGCAAGGAGGAGTAGTTAGAGCACTTTGACGGTAGGGTTTATACCCATGGAGATATTCGAATTGAGTTATACAAACTAGCACAACCGTTAATTCATGGTTGGTGAACGTTGAAAGACTTACGGTTGATAAAAAAATACTCTTTTTAAAAAAAAAAATTCAGTAAAAACGCCAGGCACATGCATGAAGAAACTACGAACTTCCCAGCCCATCACACAAACAGTGGCTAAATCCCACATAGAAAACAAACCCTCCACATCTCAACCACATAACCTCCACTCATAAAGGGATGAAGAATAATTACGTCTTTCATATTACTTTTGGGTAGGGTTTGAACCAGAATGGGTGCCCACGAAAACAATTCCAACGGAGAATCCACATGAGGTAGAAAATGAAATGAATGAAATCCCCTAACAGAATGAGGTAGAGAATGAGAAATGAAACGCGTTGATAACTAAGGCGGATAATGAAACTCGCGGACAGTTGAAGAATTCCAAAAGTTAATCATTTAAACTTGACAATCATATGATGTTATAGTAATTTTTTAATATGATTAGGTAAATGTTAAAAAGTAAACATGTTAACGGATGCATTTATAAATGCAAAGAAGTTATTAATAATAAAATTGAGTCATTGATTTTGGAGGATGACTAAGAATATGCCAGTATCTTCAATGCATAACCATCTGATTAGAATTTAAGATTAAAAGATCATTAATTGTGCCCATCTCCAATAAATATACGCCTTTCAAGTAAAAACCAAATATCATATTCATGTTATTTTGATACTACTCTATCAAGACTCTCACTGCGTTTTCCATACATTTATTCTGGAGTTTAATAAAACGTTTTTATATCTCTTACTAGTGTTTCATGCCTCTTCCTGAGTAAATTCCAGAGTTGGAAAAGTGTTTATCAATTGCACAGATGATGGTAGCCTACTTGTCTTTGCCAACGAAGTTGCTAACCGCATACAAAGGTAATCTTTCACCCTGTTTTACTAAACGTTTAGAACCCTTCGTTTATTATTTTATTTCACCCATATTCAATTTATGACATAACCATTGTTGTCATAGGTGATGATAATACCTGCGTGGGTACTCTCCATAACATGGCTCGACTCTCTAAGAGAACTAAAGCCAAGTGCACCGGTTTCTCACCAAGGGTACAACTTTGTTTTTTTTACCCTCTACCAAGAATTTGAGATTGTTCCTTCGAACTTATCAAATGGGTCGACACCATGACTTTCCCATTACATTACAAATGTGTGAAATAGGGTTCTAAAGAAGCACGTAATATTTTCTTTTCTTTTGATTTTATATGTTCACTTACTATTAACAAGTTGAATGATGATGATGATTAACGTTCACTAAGACTTAATTGGTTTATCTCACTTAAGAGGGTAAGTGATTACTTTTGATTCTTTAGAATTTTGTTTCTGTGCTCGAAAAGCATTAAGAGAAGCTTTCCAAGATCACCATACTTTTGTTGAGTTTAGAGGTTAGGAAGGTTGGTAGTGT
>JASDQU010103726.1:191907-209086 GCA_032191745.1 Picea mariana
TATATGTTTTTGATTAAACTCTTTTTCAACTATATTTTGTAATTATTTCTTCATTATATAAATATTAGTATTATAAGTTTGGTTTGGATGGTTTGTTTTGTTAATTTGGAAAGTTCAGAGTTTTAGGTTTGAGGTGGAGATATTTAGCAGAAAGAATAGCTTTGCGCTATGGAATCTCAAGAGGATTGTAAAAGGCGTTGGATGGAAAGATAAAGAGCAAGACAGATGATGACTCAGAAGATCTAGATGCAAGAGCCCTCAGTACCATTCGTTTGTGTCTAGTAGATGAAGTGTTGTTTAACATCGTTGAAGAAGAGACAACAACAGGTTTGTGCAACGTACTAGAGAGTGTATATATGACAAAGTCCTTGATGAAAAAAATATTCTTGAAGAGGCAGTTGTACAACTTTTGGATAAAAGAAGGTACAAAAATTATTGATCATCAAGAATGTTTTCAATACTCTGATTTGTTAATTATCTAGTATGGACGTAATGTAAGAAGATGAGGAAAAGATTGTTATGCTACTATGTTCATTTTCTGAGTCTTGGGATAATCTGGTCACAACTATGTGGTTTATCTCAACATATTTCATTGATTATGACATTGTTGTGGGAGCTTTGTTGTCTAAGGAGATGAGGAAAAGATCCAGCAAAGAAACCCCAACAACAAAAAAAACGGTGGTCATAGGTCGATATACATAAGGTGGGAAAAATAAGTGGGGTACATGAAGGTCTAAGTCAAAAGGAAAGAAGTGTAAGCAAAAATGTTGGTTCTGTGGTAAATCTGGGCATCTCAAGAAGGATTGTTGGAAGAGACAGAATGCATCCAAAGCGAACTCCACAAAAGAAGCAAAGGAAACTGATTTAGCTAAACTAAGTTCAGGTTCCGGTTTAGGTATGGTTGATGAGGTATTGTCTACTTGTGATTTTTCACTTCAACATCAACATTGGTTGCTATATTCTGGTGCATCTAGCCACATGTGTCTTCATATAAATTGGTTCTCAACTTACCAATCTATTGATGATGGTGTTTTTTTTATGGGAAATGATTTTTATTGTAAAATTTTTGGATTTGGTAGTGTCCAAATGAAAATGAATGATGGTTTAGAAATAAAATTAAGATATGTAAAGCATGTAGTCAAGCTTAGAAAGAACTTGACATATTTGGGATTTCTATATTATGATGGTTACAAGTGTATAGCTAAATGTGGAGTATTCAAGGTGTCCAAAGGAATTTTAGTATTCATGAAGGTAGAGAGGATCAAGAACTGTTATGAGGAAAATGTCTCTATGGGTAGGGGTAGACCAAAATAGAAGGTAATGATTGCATAAATCAACTCTAATCTTAGGTATGCTATATAAACAAATATGTTAGAAAGACAAGATAAAAGGTCTACCTTGTCCAGACATTTGATGAAGTCCACTATTAAGCACTTGACTCAAATAAAGACACCTGCAACTTGTCCTCAACAACCCAAAAACACAAGAATATGGTGATAATATTAATGTTTGCATATTCAATATCATAATCCATCAAAATTCATGAAAAATACACCCATGGAATAACAATTCAAATATTTGCAAGATATTAATTGGATCAGAAAAAAATATTTCTATTAAAATGTAATCAAGAGAAAAATATGAATTACAAACTTCTATGTCATCACGGTTTGGAACCAAGAAACTAAGTCCCTTCTAGCTGAGCATCCACCACTTCAATCCTCCACCAAAGGAAATCTCATCTAAGAGAGACAATGAGGTTCTCAATCAAGTAGGGAAGATCTTGGGGGTTGAACAATGTGTTCAGACTTAAAATGACAAAGGGATGCAGACTCAATATGAAGTGAATAATTTATCCAGAGTAACTTTTATATCAAATTTGAATTTTTCTCCTCTTTTCAATAGCTCGGATTTGGCCCATTTGTAGCCTTCAAGTGGAACTAAAGGTTCAATTCAGAATGTTTATAGTATATGGAAGGGCAAGGATCATGGATCCTGTGATGTGACATGGAAACCCAACACCATTTTTTAATTTTGGGCATAAATCACGATGTACATGGGATGTAGCGGCGCAACCTACGTATACGCATGTTGTACTATAGTTAGGGCGCGTATATGTGGAAAAATAATTGTTTTAGCTCTTGGATTTGCAAAAAGGGGATTTCAAGTCTACATAGGGAAATGGGAAAATGGCTTATGTGCAAGTTTGTATAGGGTGAGGAAAATATTGCTATAATAGATGCCCCCTAATGTGTGAGGTGAAAGGAGTATCTGCGATGTATGAAATACATTATAAGACCCAGAAGTGGAGTAATAGGGACCCAGATGGAAGAACTAGTTTCTCATTATAATCTGTATTGAATTTGCACACATCACTACCAATTTTGAATTACACTGCAGATCCATATGAAAATACACCAAACAATTGTCCATAGCCATGAATAGGCAATACAAAGGTGGCTACATGCCAAAGGATATCATAGTCATGAACAAGGCCCAATAAAACCGATCTCAAAATCAATCTGAAGATATTTGTATACAATGGAGTACAATTTGATCTCCCATGATCACTGAAGTCACATAGGTACTGGTCCAATGAAAGGTAGCAACAACTAAGGGAAGCTGCGACTATGAACTGATGTCTTCAAGTCTTATACACAGTCCACCAAAGGTGAAAGTCTACATTATGTGAATAAAGGAGTTGAGGTCCAACACAATGAGACTTTGTTTGATTAGGGATCATTGAGTTGTACCGTTAACAAATGCATGACAACCTACCGATAATGAAAGTAGGTATCAAGGAACCAGGTTCATTCTTACCAGTGTGAATAGAGGTGTCAGGTTTGAACACTTTAAGAATCCATCGATCAAGAGACATTTACATATTCCCAACTATCAATGGTGAGAGAACCTATCACTAATGACTACAAGCCTCTAGGTACTCATAGGACTCTAGGCCTCGTCTCCAGAAGATGAGATAAATTCGATGGAAGGAGACACGCTAAAAGGAGAGCATTAAGGAATCTCTCATCATTCAGCACGAGGTACAAAGAGGTAGGTTGATGATTTGGAGGAAATCATATGAAGAACATGTTCATGAACCAATGACCATGTGCATCTTTTGCGTGTGCTAGATGTAAGAGGTACATGAAAAAGAGCCTCTGAATAGAAGCCAATAAGGAAAATTGCTGACAAAGGCAAGGAAACCACCAATAGGGCTAATGGTATCCAAGACATTGCATGAATCCCAATGTGTGAATAGATGTCTTACCATCTTACACAAGGAAAACCACCCAGTCAACAACCAATGATGAAATGTCAACTATTGGGTTTAAGGTTACCTACCAATGAGGAAATTAGGACTAGGGTGCACAATAGAACTGCAAATTCATGTGATTTTGAGACACATTGAGGGTTTGGTCGACATGCAAAGTTAAGAGTTCTGAGGAGTGGCTGACACGGGTTGATAAACATCCTTTGAACAAGAGCATGAGACATATGGAAGACTCTGGCAGGATAGACTTAATGATGAAACTTTAAGATGAAGGAGGCATCAATAAAAATCTCCATAGGGACTAGAAGACTAACCAGTCAGGGGAGTAAACTCTCTATAATGACCTCAACTTCCTAAGGTCATGTTAAACCCAAAATTTTGATGACAAGTGGACTCAAAAATCTTGTGCTATGTTCAAATGTGACACGACTGCTGCCAATATAAGATAATATTCCCTTCTCGCCCATATTTTTTTGTCTTTTCATAGTCAAATGAATGTTATGATATATAGAAGGAAATGAGTGTAACAGGTAAGAACAAATATTTCCAGCAGTGGAACATACCTATGCTCAATCAAAGGAGGTTCATGCGGAATATGAACACTCAGGGGAATGTTTCCTTTTGGGTATATGGTGTAAATCTGCAAAGGATATAAACAAGGCTCTACTTGGCTAATGATGCAAATTGTTGAGGTGAGAGGCTTATAATGCAAAAGTGAGAACTGACAATACGCTCAATACTACAAGCAAGGGCATGATATGCAATTACATGTTAATGCCAAAAAATGTCCTTTTTCGTAAGCTTAGTCTACTTAGTTTGAAAAAGGGATAAACCTACACCAAATAGACATCCTTTCAAATCAAATTTATGAGTGTGAAAGAGACAAGTTCACTCAAAAATCTTTTTTATTTTTGAAATGAGTCGGAAAACAGCTTAAATCAAACTCGTGACCTTTCAAATCCAATTAAAGAGTGTGAAAAAGACAAATTCACTCAACCATGTTTTCACTTTTTAGACGAGTTGAAAAATATCTTAAATTAGACTCGTTGAAGGGTTTCTAGGTGGCATGTCATGGGGGAGACCAAGACTCTCATGCAGGATTTCTATGAAAGGTAAACAACTAATGAATAGATGACACAATCTTGGGAAAACCCAAAGATCTCCATGTCGAGGAGGATAAAGTTCTCGCGGAGGTTACCTTCTCCATGATATATCAGAGAAAATCTCTTACCTAAAAAGGTATGGGAGGAGGAATTGGATACCCTACAAGACCATCCCAGTCAAAGGGAACCTCTCCAAGACTTGGAGGGAGAGTAATTGGGGAGAGTAAAACTCTCTCTTGTTCATAAGGTATAGTATTAGAAATACTAATGATATTGTTGAATGATGCATCACCCTCCACAAGAAGAGTTGGATTGAACAGCGATTGCATCGGTACGACCACTTATTCAACCGTTGGTTGAATACGATGCATGACAACAAGGCTAGGAGATGCACAAACCTAAAAAATAGGAGTGGTGTCAGGTGATTATTTCATCGTCATGAGTGTCATGTCAATCAAAGGATAAATGGAGTGTAGAGAAACCAAAGATAAATCATAACCCGAAGGGCCCCTAGGTGAGGACCACGCTTCTAGTATCCCTATAGTAGCAGGGCACAAACGAGTAAGGTTATATCCTTTGCAAATACTACAAAGGAACTTGGGCTTACTTCTTACATGTCTAGGCTTTTCAACTGTATGAATTCCCCCAACGTCATTCACAACGGTTGGTGACATACTCGTAGTGTGACAAGAAGAGGATGGAGATGTGATGTCGGCATGACTCATGGTGACTAGAGTGGTGCCCCCATCATGACTTGCAATGGTTGGTTGCTGGTCTTCAACATGGAATGCAGAGGTTGTCTACCAATCCCCAACATGACTAGCAAAGGTTGGTGATGGGATTCCAGTATGAATTGTAGTCACTAGACTTGTGGCAGTGATGAGTTTTGGAATTTGAGACGAAGGTCCCAAGAAATACTAGTTTTGAGATATTACAGGTCACGACAGGTCATGGTTTACACCCTGTCCCTATACGAAAAGGTAGTATCCTCTGCCTAATTGATCCATAGAGGTTTGTACAAGAAATATCACTAAAGAAAATGTTTGTGAAGAGACAAAAGCATGATAAGGATTAGTCAAGTGAGGATATATGTTTCCCCCATGTGAAGGGGTTCTGTGAAGAAGGTATCCCATACCATAAAACTAATTCCCTCCATAGGAA
Organism: Picea mariana; assembly: GCA_032191745.1. Classification (NCBI taxonomy): domain Eukaryota; kingdom Viridiplantae; phylum Streptophyta; class Pinopsida; order Pinales; family Pinaceae; genus Picea; species Picea mariana. The sequence continues at coordinate 197,446 of JASDQU010103726.1, forward strand.
ATAACAGAGGACATATGGAGACTCGCCATGGGAAGAGTGTTCGTAGGAACTGGCATAGTGGATGAAGGATACATCGATGGGGTGTAATAAGTAGAATAACCACCCATTTTAGCACTGGATCCTAAAAAATCATGTCTAGGATTGGATTGGTAAGAGGGGATATTCCAAACCCCCAAAGTGAGAGTTTGTTGAGGGACAGGACTCCCATCAAGTCAAGGTGTGGATAGCAGAGTCATCGTTCCCCTGGCTCCAAAACTAGGATTCATATAAACATGCAAGGGAGAGGATAGAAATGGTGAATGCATGTATGACATACCAAGAGGAAAATGATTAGAGACAGAAGGAATTGACTGAGTGTCATAATTTTGCATACCATTATGGAAAGAGGACGGATTCATCCCCATGAAATGAGTGAATTTCATGGGGGAGGTAGCGGTTAAGGAGGGAGCCAAAGGAACTCTACTATCCATGATAATGAAAAATCAAGGAATGGTGTAAATTCCTAAGGTCAACTAATAATCAAAGACCACAAAAAAAGAAAATCAAAAGGCCAATATGCACACAAAGACGATAAAGTGGTTGAAAATAGGGGCATGAGACTCCTCTGCTAAATATCAGAGGTATCAGAATCAATTATAAAGACCCTCGTGGGCTTAACAACCAGTCAGTTAGATCCCCCAGAGTGGTCATCCTCCATAAAGATTGTGTTTTGTCCGACCCTTATTTGACCCAGGGTACCTGCATAATAACCCCTACAAATAACCTATGTGGTATCTAAGTCGAGCAACTAAGAAACCACGATATAATCGATGCACATGAAAATAGTACTAAGTCAGGTCCATTGTATGGGTAGGGTAACAAAGCCTGAAACCTCAAAAGAACCGCCTCTCACATAGGTAAAGATAGCACTAAGATCCCCATATATGAATAGATCCCTAGAAATATATCTGACGCTAAGAAGGTATCAGGGGGATATCCCTTCAACCACCCTCACGCGACCTCGTGCTTAACTCCGGTGTAAGTGGAGTCTCCTGATACTATCGATTCTACAATGGATTTCTCCACTCCCTTAGTCAGACACATATGTTGATTTAATAGCCTTGAAGAAGTTTACTTAGAAAATCCTATTCCAAGGCTCCAAATCCTAAGCTAGTTTGTGCACCCTAGAAAAATAAAATCGTTACTAATCAATTTTAAATTATATCGTTACTTTTAGTGGCCTTGATTACTCAAAAATGTGTGGTCATGAAGCAAGTGATGTTATGGCTCAAAAAGTAAAATAAATGAATATGAATACAATGCAAAGTCCTAACTTCAATTCCCAATAAATGATGTTCTTTTCAAAATGCAATTCTCAATTCAAATATGCAATTCCAAATAAAATGCAATCTTTCTTTACATGTACTAATATCAATGATAAGGAATCTAAAGATCAAATGCCAACAATGTAAAATGCCTTTTATTTGTGTATTTTCAATATAAAAGAATGAAAATGCAAGGATTGAATAGAAGCTTGATATAAAAGCCCTATTGTATGTAAAAAGAGATAAACCAAGTAGGATATCAAGAAGCAAACACCCAGCCCAAGATGCAAGGACAATCAAATGAAAAGCATGATGAGAAAGGAATTGCCCAAAAATTCAACCAAAGAAATGTTTTTTGTCATTCCACATACACTTAAGAGTCATAACAGAGACCCACAAAGACTCAACAATCATAAAAACCTATCCATGAATCATCAAACCCAGAAACCAAGAAACAAAGGGTGATGTACATGATTGTTCATGGGAAAAGCATGTATATACACTTCTTGTAGAAGGACATGATGTGAATGTATGCGATTGTCAGAAAAAAACCTACGTATATGTGTCAAAAAATAGCCAGGATAGGCAGAAGGCTAAAAACCTGAGACTCAATATTAACAGAGGCTGTCAAGAATTCATATGAAAAGAAACTCAATAGAAACAAGAGAAATCTAAGGAGAAAAGCACTCCAAAACCTGAAAAAATAAGATTGTATCCCTAATATGGTCGTGAATTTTGTTACGAGGAAAATCTCTCTATGGCTAGGGGTAAACCACAACAGACGGAAATGATTGCATAAATCAACTATAATCTCAGGTATGCTATATAAACAAATATTCTAGCAAGACAATATAAAAGGCCTACCTCGTCCAGACGTTCGATGAAGTCCACCGTTGAGCACTTACCTCAAAGAAATACACCTACAACTTGTCCTCAACAACCAAGAAACACAAGAATATGGTGACATTATTAATCTTAGAAAATTCAATAGCATAATCCATCAACATTCATAAAAAATTTGCCCATGGAATAACAATTCAAATATTTGCAAGATATTAATTGGACGAGAAAACAATATTTCTATTAAAATGTAATCAACAGAAGTTAATGAATTACAAACTTCTGTGTCGACACAGTTTGGGACCGAGAAACTATGTCCCTTCCAGTTGGGCCTCCACCACTTCAATCCTCCACCAAAGGAAAGCTCATATAAGAGAGACAATGAGGTTTGTAGTCAAGTAGAGAAGATTTTGGGGGCTGAACAATGCGTTCAGAATTAAAAGGAAAAAAGGATGTAGACTCAATATGAAGTGAATAATTTCTTGAGAGTAACTTTGCTCTCAAAGTTGAATTCTTCTCCCCTTTTCCATACCTCGTATTTGTCCCATTTGTATCCTTCAAGTGGAACTGAAGGGTTGAGTCAGAACGTTTCCAATATATGGAAGGTAAAGGATCACGGATCTCGTCACGTGACATGGAAACCCAACACCATTTTTTAATTTTTGGCACAAATCCTGATGCACGGAGGATGTAGTGGTGAAACCTGCGTATACGCATGGTGTACTACAGGTAGGCCACATATATGTGGAAAAATAATGTTTTTAGATATAGGATTTTCAAAAAGGGGACTTCAAGTCTGCGTAGGGAAATCAAAAAAGGCCTTGCATGCAAGTTTTCGTAGGGCAAGACAAATATTTCTATAACAGGAACCTTTATTAGCTTGAAGGAAGGATAGAAGTAAATCAAGTAATGGTATAATATGAGAATGCAAGTGACTCTCTTCATTTATGGCATCATAGTTTGGGTCATATGAGTGAGAAAGGGATTAAGGTATTGGTTGATCGTAAGTCACTTCCGAGTTTGAAGTTTCTGAATTTGAATTTTTGGAGGTATTGTGTCTTTGGAAAACAATGTAGACAAAAGTTAAAAAACAGGAAGGCATATACGCAAAGGTATTCTTGATTACAATCATTTAGATGTTTTGGGTCCATCCCCTACAGTTTCTTTGGGAGGATCCCCATATTTTGTGACATTTATAGACGATTACTCTAGAAAGGTTTGGGTCTATATAGTTAATAGAAAAGTTGATTTAATTAATACTTTTAAGAAAATCAGAGCTTTGGTTGAAAATAGCACTAACAAGTCAATCAACTATTTAAGGAAAGATAATGGAGGTGATTTCACATCTTTGGAATTTGAAAATTATTACAAGGAAGATGGGATCGAAAGACATAAAACCACGGTTTATACTCCTTAGCAAAATGTTGTTGTTTAACACATGAATAAGACTCTTCTAGAGAGAGCAAGGAACATTCTCAGTAATGACAAGATGTAGCATGAACTGTGGGTAGAAGTAGTTCTTACAACCTTCTATCTGATAAATCAATCACCATCAACTGCAATAAACTATAAGATTCCAAAAGAGGTATGGATAGGTCATTCATGTGACTTTTCAAATATGAGAATATTTGGTTGTGATGCTTCTGCTCTTATTTCTAAATATCAATGTTCTAAGTCAGATCCTACATCAAAGAGATATGTATTTGTTGGTTATGGTGATGGAATTAAGGGGTACAAATTGTGTAATCCTACTTCCCACAAACTCATCATAATCATAGATGTAGTATTTGATGAATCCTCACTCTTAAAATCAAAATTAGTAGATGTAGAAGTGAGACAAGAACAAGTATCGCAAGTTCAACAAATTCAATTTGCAACTCAGCCATATTCATAAACGGAGGAGCATGAAGAAGTTCTAGAAGAAGAACATGAAGATGAGGATGCAAAAACTATCCAGGAAACTAAGGATATTCCTTAGCCATCTCTAAGGAGATATACATGGGTTAAGAATCCTCCTACAAGGTATGATGATTATGTTTCATCTCTAGATTTGGTTTCTATTGATGGAGAACCTAATTATTTTCAGGAAGCAATTAAGGTATCTGAAAGTGCTCAATGGAAAAAATATATGAAATAAGAAATGGATGCCTTAGAGAGGAATAAAACATGGGACCTGCTGGAACTTCCAAAGGACGGGAAGATTGTCAGTTGCAAGTGGGTCTACAAGATGAAAAAGGGAGTTGATGATAAAGTTGAAAGGTATAAAGAAAGACTGGCAGAAAAAGGGTATTCTCAAAAGGAATGTATTAATTTTCATGATATCTTTTCACAATTTGTGAAGCTTGTCTTAGTTCTTGTTATGTTAGAACTGGTTGCCTTACTTGATCTTGAGTTAGAGTAGCTAGATGTTAAGACAACATTTATACATGGAGATTTAGATGAGGATATATATATGGAACAACCATAAGGGTTTGTTTGGGATCACAATAAGAGGTTTGTTTGCAAACTCAAGAAGTCATTGTATGGCCTAGGATAGTCTCCCAGGGAAGGGTACAATAAGTTTGATTCCTTCATGGTGGTCCTAAATTTTACAAGAATTTAATATGATCATTGTGTTTACTTGAAAAAGTTGAAAAATGGCATGTTCATTATTTTGGTGTTATATGTTGACGATATGCTTGTGGCAAGGAAATGTATGGTCAAGATCATGAGGTTAAAGATCATCAGTTGGCTAGGGAATTTGATATGAAGGATCTAGGAGGAAAAAAGAAAAGCTTGGGCATGGAGATACACATAGACAGGAAAAATGGTAAGTTGTGGTTATCACAACATAAGTATGTGGAGAAAATGCTTATGATATTCAGCATGAATAATGTGGAAACCATATAGATCCCTTTGGATTCCCATTTCAATCTTTCTTCAGTTTTATGACCTAGTAATGATGAAGAAAAGGATTATATGTCTCATGTACCATATGTTAATGTAGTGGGAAGTTTGATGTATGTGATGGTAAGTACTAGACTAGATATTTGACATGCAGTTGGTGTTGTGAGTCGATACATGGAAAATAAAATAAAAGAACATTGGAAAGCAATGAGATGGGTGCTTCGATATCTTAGAGGCACAACCAGTTATTCTATCACCTATGATGGTTCCAGAGACTCAATTTGCGGTTATGTAGATTCAAATTTTGCAGGTGACTTGCACAAAACGAGATCCACTTCAGGATATGTCCTTACTCTTGCAGGAGGATTGGTTAGTTGGATATCAAAGATTCAAAAAATAGTCTCTTTATCCACTACTGAGATAGAGTATATCATTGCTTCAAATGCATGCAATGAGGCAATTTGGTTACAGGGTTTGTTGGGTGAGTTTGGGAGGATGCAGGACAAGGTGAATGTATTTTTTGATAGTCAAAGTGGTATTCATTTGGCTATAAATCCAACTTATCATAGTAAGATGAAGCATATTTATATTAAGTACCATTTTGTAAGACAGGTTGTTAATGAAGGTGAAGTGGTTGTGGAAAACGTCCATACAAAACTGAATCCTGTAGACATGCTTACGAAACTAGTTTTGTTAGAGAAGCTATGATGGTGTTTGGCTTCTCTTGGCTCGTAGAAAAGGTGATGAATTAATTAAGATCATGATATATCAGGTAAATTATTTTCAGGGTGGAGATTGTTGGAAACATGGAAATGAATTTCCCATGTGGTCACATGCACATGCATGCAACTATATTATGAATGTGTATGCATGCACTCTTTTGTGAACAGATTGTGTAACTAGTGTATCTAATTATAATCATTTAGTCTATTGTTTGAGAGATGTTATATATACGAGTATACCCATAGAGGTGAGAGTGAAATGTATGTAGAGTGTTTGAGCAAGACACAATACTGTAGAGTGTGGTGTGTGTGTATAGAGGGGAGGATGGTTGTATGCATGGGTTGGAAATTGTAATTCTCCCTTGAATAATAATAATATCGATTATCATTTCCTGTGGTTTTTTCCCACATCAGGTTTCCACATAAATCACCGTGCAATATGTGATTGTTGTTCTCATTTTTATGTGTATTTAACTTGTTTATGATTTTTTAAAGTGCTTTGTTTTTCTTCGACTTCCTAACAAGTAGGAAGTCGACCTCCATTGGTTGGGAAATCTTCTAGGAAAATTAAACATCAATTCCCCCTCCAACGTTCCTTTGGTGTTCTTTAGCTTATTCTCGTCAGTTAATTTTTTATCGTCATCTCCTTTCCGAGAAATAAAACATTGTTGACTTATATACATCATTCATTAGGCAGAGAATTTTTCACATAACATCCTTATTATATACATGAATTACATACTATACTACAAATTTCATTTGGTCATGTGTGCATTGAATAAAATTCAATTTCAGAAAAGTATTTGTATTGACAGAAGGCAAGCCCTGAAAATAGTTATGGTTGCATGGTACATATTACATGACAAGTTTCTCCCGAGTTCCGAACACCATTTGGTAACATACTAACCATGAAACACTGATGGCAATACCATACAACATAAATACAATGCAATCTATCAACCAACCTAATATAGATATTATTCGAGGAAATATACTGGTTATATCAACACATTCTCGGGAAGTACATTCTTTTTTATTTTTATTTTATAGATATATATAAAAAATAAATCTCCACATACATGACTAGAGCCATGTATGTGGAGCTTAATTTTTTTTTTTAATCTCCACATACATGACCTAGAGCCATGTATGTGGAGATTAAAAATTATTTAAGTTGAAGTTATTTTTTTTATCTGGTTCATGCTTGTTTAGGGAGGTACCTTTTATACTTGTATTACTATTTCATATAATGTATATGGTTATCTAACACTGTAACTAAAACCATTTTGAAAATGTGTAGTTTTAAAGTTTTATTTTTGGAGTAGTTTTTTCCATTAATTTTATTTAAAATTTGATTATAAATTTAAGAGGATCATTGGAATAGTATATTTTGGTTGTTGAGTTTGTACAATTAAGTGTTTTAACTTAAAAAATAGGATAGGAAACACCGTTCGCACACAAAACACTATTCACACACTGCAATAACTCTATTACATAGAGTTTTCCAGGTCTAACTAATACCTAAATTAAGAGGAAATGTTCTCAACCCATCTCTAACAACTCACAACAATAATGAAGAAGTTATCTCCAACACCGCCCCTTAATTCTTAATCACATAGACTATGTTCTTTCTCTACCATCAACTTCGAGCTACTAGTTGATCCATTTAAGATACAATTGCTTCTGACCATAATTGATGTATTTGTAGGATTGATGATCCTTGACTACCCTTAAAAATAGTCCAAATCACTCTATGAACATACTTCCATCTGTCAAATAGAAAAAAAACTATGTATTTTGCGACTTATATAAGAGAGGAGCCTAGATACTGAGCGTATCCAACAATCAATCTTACAAGGTGACCTATTTCACACACACATAATGATCACAAAATCTACATATAACTAGTATTAGTTGTTCTTGTGTCATCACATCCTCCAAGAACCACAAGTTGTTCTAGACTGTAGACATAATCCAATCAATGACATGTTATTTTGGCACTAAAGATTGTTAAGAACCACGAGATTAAATTATGTCACTCTTTTCTATGAGAGTTCTTTCATCATATAATTTTACTAAGTCTCTACAAAACATGAAACTGATATTACTGCCAATTGCAAATAACATAAATCGGACTTCAATAAATTGTTGTTCTATTCTTGGGTTTTTATTCATGACTATCAATATATCCCACATCATGGAAGATAAATATAAGATTTTCAATTCATGGAGATAGAACCATTGTGGAATTGTAGTTTTCTATAATATTTCAAAGTGATCAACAATATTGCAATAAATATCTCAAATCCACCATGGAAATCACACTTCAAGTCACAATCTATCCTTGGATCAAATCATAAGATGATCTATACCATAGATCGCATAAAAAATACATGTGGATGGCTTTAATCCTCTTCAAAATGATGGCCTCCCTGTTGGAAATCGTAATTACAAGTCAGTGACCTTCACATCTCTGCCAATTTGTTATTCAGTCAATTAGGAAAACTATCAGTTAATATGAAAATAAAAAGTCGCGCATTTACACAAGCTTAGTCTTAGTGAGTCAAAAAGAGGGAGTCTTTATTAATGAAGCCGATATTTATCTTTCTTGAGTTATGATAAATAGATAGATGCGAGTCAAAGTTATTGACGTATTAAATGTTGAATCAATTTTTTACTTCTATAAGAAGTCTCAGTTGTATTCTATATAAGTCTGAGTCTATAAGAAGTTGATAGTGAGCAAGATGCAGTAGATGTAGAGATGTAGAAAGAATATATTCGTGAAGAAGAAAAAATCAACAAAAAATGAGGATTCGAAGAAGTCTGAGAGAACAGTTCTGTGTCTATAAATTCATTAGAGGTTGTTGGAGCTGAATATCATCATAGTTTTCACATTTTATATTAGCACACAATGCCAAAGTTTAGTATATATATCAAGTATTTTGAGTGTTGTCATACTTACATGTATTTCTGAGTTTTACTTTGTGATGCAGGAGCATCGCCAACTCAGTAAGCGAGCCAGCACATCAAGCGACAGTTCAGCTGGATAAACAAACCCAAATTTTGAAAAGTCATGTGGGATTATAGTGCAAGTCTTAAATGATCCTTTATGAAGGAGCGACTTTTGTATGTTGTATCAGACCTCGAGCCATATGCTCTTGTCTGAAATAGATAGGAGGCATTTAATAGATTTAATGCTGGTAGATAGGATTTATTTCCAGATTTGATAGTTTAGAGTTCGAGAGGGAAAACGGATATAGACACCCTCATTGTATCATTGTAACATTAGCAAGAATTAGGAATTCAGAAGAGAAGAGCAAGCAAAGAAGTTGTGAAGAACACCCATGCATAGATGTTGAATTAATAGAATGAAATTCTGATTCAAATTCATGGCTGGTGTTGTTTCTCTGTGTATGTTGTTTATGTGCTCATGGATGTTTGTTTTCTGGTTATGCATTTTCTTTGTATATGCTGTGCATGTGATTTCAGGTTTTAACTGAAGTCTGAGAAGAGAATAAGTTTCAATTGTTTCTCTATCTATAATGTCTCTAAATTAATTTAAACAACCATTGAATTACAACACTACAGTAAAATTTAAAAATTACTTAATCTGGCACATTCGCAATCTATTTTTCATAGTAATAAAATTCAATAACAAATTTTTATACAAAACAATGCATAAATTTAAAGAAATACCTTAACTCTAATGCTATCCGCAGCTTGCTTCCTTAGATTTATTCCTTAGCTTGCTTCTTTAGGACACCACCCAAAAGCCGACCTCCCTGCTGACTAGTTAGCGCCTAGCCCTAGGATATCAACGGATATCCTAGCCCTCCGAGCCCAAAACCTCCAGCAACCCCTCGGTGCACTGTAAATTCTACTCCAAGTTTCACTCTCGTAATTCTCTGCTCTCCCCAAATTCATCCCATCTTCCATAACATCATCCCCTTCCCCCAAACTCCTTTCCCCCTCTTATTCCTCCTTCACCGCCTTCCCTTCATTAACTCCCCCACCTAATATCTTATCCATTATTAACTACCTTATCCCATTATTAAATACCTTATCCCAATGTATTGAATACGTTATCCCTTGTGGGATACGTAACCCCATTTAATATTATATCATATTATCCACCATTAATTTAATACTTTATTAATTAATGAATTAATTGATAATTAAATCAATCATTAACCCTCATGAACCACTATTTAATAATAATCTATTAGAAATGTTATTTTAAGACATAAATACAGTTTAGCTAATCTTTTAGGATTATATTATTAAATTAATAACACTTAATAATCAAGGGTCGTTACCTACACCCACCCTTCAAGAAACTTCGTTCCGAAGTTAAGGTATCTTATGGTACAAAGAACAAGAACATGGTTCATACATTCATAACAAGTAACCGACATTATTAGTAAGTAAGTCAAGAAAACTCATACATACTAGTGTATATGTACAATAAATGTATGTGTATCTAGTACATACAATTCTCGTACATGTACTAATAATAAAACTGTCATCCTTTAGTATTTTATGTATGCATCCAATCCAGTCAGCAAGACTAGTCTTTTAAAAAGACAGCAATCAATTAATTGTGTGAGAATTCGTTTAATCACAATTTTCTGGTTCATTAATTTATTTTAAACAAATGTGGTTTAGTTACATAATAATGAATATTCATATATACACATTTTCCTTCATAAAATCCCACCACAAGATAGATCTCCATATAGTCTCAACTATTCTACTCATCCTTCCTCCCTACCCTACTTCCAACTCCATTCCTATCTGTCCTCTGTTAGACTATCTTGGAGCATCAACTATACTGACCTAACTCCAAATAGAACCTGTAAGTGGAAGTGTAGCTATCTGGACCAAGCTTCCCTAGCAGGCAACTGACACTCATCATCACACGACCTCGGGAGCGTGACTAGCACCATACTCCCATGACTTCAGGTTTCGGAGGATACACGGTGGGAAATCCCTNTCAGCAAGACTAGTCTTTTAAAAAGACAACAATCAATTAATTGTGTGAGAATTCGTTTAATCACAATTGTCCAGTTCAATAATTTATTTTAAACAACTGTGGTTTAGTTACATAATAATGAATATTCATATATACACATTTTTCTTCATCAAATCCCGCCACAAGACAGATCTCCATATAGTCTCAACTATTCTACTCATCCTTCCTCCCTAACCTACTTCCAACTCCATTCCTATCCATCCTCTACTAGACTATCTTGGAGCGCCAACTATATTGGCCTAACTCCAAATAGAACCTGTAAGTGGAAGTGTCGCTAACTCGACCAAGCTTCCCTAGCAGGCAACTGATAGTCATCATCACACGACCTGGGGAGCGTGACTAGCACCGTTCTCCCATGACTTCAGGTTTCGGAGGATACACGGTGGGAAATGCATCCACCCCTCCTAATCAGATCTAGGGTCCACCCCTACGATGGCCCACCCTACAATGGAGGATACATAGTGGGAAATGCCTCCACCCCTCCTAACAGAACCAGGGTCAACACCCTACAATGGAATATACAATGGCACTGTGTTGCTGGAGGTTTTGTCATCGTTTATTCAGTTTTGGGTAGTGTCGTTACCTGAAATCATGCACTGATCCACATATCATAGCAATGCATCCACCAATATAAATTTCCAAATACAATATTCATACCATAATGTTTCTCGGTCAGTGGTCATGATATACACTTTCATCATCATTATCCCTTGGCTATTTCATAGCCCATAACCTGCAGATTAGTCTGTAACACAAACTCATACATTTCTATGCATTATCATCATGTAATTGCATACTAGCATCATTTCACTTTGGTATCCCTGTACCGATAAGTTAACATCAAGTTTTCCAATTAG
>JASDQU010103727.1:0-26665 GCA_032191745.1 Picea mariana
TATCATCTGATTTACAGTTTCTAAGAGCACTGGCTCATTTAACTATTTGATAAGCAACCTTTCCATCGAGTTATTGTGGTATCCCATCGATCCATTTGCTAAAAAGGTATTGAATTCTTAAGTTACCAGGCATACTTAGTCTACAACCCTAAGTAGTTCCCTGGAGTGCTAACACAATATATAATGAAACATCTCGGATAATGACTAAGAGGTCCCTCTAGTTAATCCTATTAGGGCTCTTATGAAAGTTCATTGCGGTTTTGCAAGGGCGGTCCACCACATGAGGTTTTCATCAATACCTCTCAAGAGAAACTTGTAAAGATAAACTTGGATAAGAACTTGTTGAATCAACTAGGTTAGTACTATACATAATGGTGTCACCACTTTTCAATGGATATTTCAATGAACAATCACTTCTTCAAAATAATGAGGTAATAGGACAAGTGCACCCATTATCATATACAACTAAATGTGAAAATATCTTCTTAAAGGAGAGCAAGGAAGATTCATTCAAGGTTGAGTGTATAAATGTAGGAGGAAGATGTGCATCAGAGTAAAAATAATTCAACACAAGACTTAAATGATCCTTGATAGAAAGAACATGTGAGGGGCATATGATGGATGATTTTTTCTCATTCATGACGACAACCACTTCACCAAGGAATTCAGTGATAATATACAAGGACATGTATAGGAGGGCATGCAAAATTTCATGGTAGGGAGCATGCAATAATTAAGAGTAACCATATGTTTATTGCATAATTAGTCTAATTTCTTTTAGTAAAAAGAAAAATGTTGAATTTATATGTCCTAGTACTTAAATCGAGCAACAAAACTTAAATATATGATTAGAGCTACCAACACCTTATTACCAGTACCGGATCACCTGAGTACCGAATGGACGCAATTTTGCAGTATCAGAATTCTAGAAATGACTATCAAATCCCAGCACTGAACATGTTGATTTGGCCTCGCCGATGGAAGTTGCAAAAGAATATGAAGGTTTCGACAACCACTCCCCCATGAATAAGGTTTTGCATGGCCTCATGCAAAGAATGTGAGATGCTAAAAAGAGCTGCTCAGAGAATTATGAACACCTGCTAAAAACAAACCAATAGAACTAATTAAAACTAGATTTTTATTCATGCTTATAAACAAAAAATTTAGGGAAAATGTCAAAAGTTGAATTATTAGCTATGAATAAAATGGTTTGGAATTAGAATTTAGTTTCAACTTCTATTAAAAATATCACTGAATTGATCATCCTTATGAAATAGTGGTCTTAAAATATATAGGTAATGATAAAGCACGAATGCATCATTTTTAACAACTTAAGGAAAAAGAAGAATTTTCAAGAAATACGTCATGAAGCACTCCCTTAAGTGTTATATTTCGTTGAAAAGGATGCCTTCTCCTCTTTTGAAACTCTTCTAGTATCATTTATGCATTCGGAGGATGAAGATATTCCATTCTCATAAGATTCCAAACAAAATCATCATAACTTTTAAAAATAAATCTACTATAGGAACAAAAGATCTTAAACTTATTGCTTTATTAGCTTTTGACATTCCCATTTATGAAAAGTATGAAAGATAGGTTGCATTGTACTTATGTGCAACATTTATTTACCTATGCTACTCTAATTGAACAAAAGAAAATGTCCTTCAAGTATAGGAATACTTCCAGTGAAGCCATGTGCGTAACAGGGTTAGAAATATATCCATACTCAGATTTAAAAGATAAATTTTAATGCATACTGGAGTATGAAGGACCAACTTCTTTGATGATGAGATCAAACAATAAATAAAAGAGTGGTGTGACCTAATAACTAATTGAAACCATATTTCAATAGGATCACTATATTCTTGTTTCTCTTCTTTGTTTAGGTCACACTGAATGTCCTCCTCTACTATGTTATGCAGATTATCCTCTTCAAGATGATTGGCCTTTGGAGTACATACAAGATCTATTGAGAGGCATGATATGGACTCCTCAATCTCAGGTTCCACTAGTTTCTCTCCATTTAATTCTATCCATGATTCTTTATTCTCCTTAACAAATTGACAAGAGGAATCCGACGAGACTTCCAAATCTTCCTGTGGAGAGACAACTAGATTATTGACTGCTGTGAAGATATACTCTTCCCGAGAGGCGGATATCCTGGCTGCTACTAGAATGCGAGAAAGTTCTCGGAGGAACATTCTTCAAGCTCTTGATCATCCTTGAATTATTCTAGCTGGTTGATGATACCTGTTTCGCAACACAGATTAGTACTCGGGGGGTTCTTACAACACCCCAAACATGATTTATCATTAAAGATCTAAATTTTAAAACTATTTGCAAAATAAAAACACACCAAACTTGATAGGTCATCCATAAAACCAATCCAAAACCATTAAAAAAATTTGATTCTAATACTACCTATTATCGTTTACAACTCCCTGACAACGACGCCAAAATGTTGGTACAATTATTTGCATAATATATTACCAAACATAAATTATCAAATGGGATTCATAATCAAAAGAGTTGATGCACTATATATGCCAATAATAGATAGGTTCCTATGTCTGTTTAGTATAGCTTAGATAAGAAAACCAACAATAACAAAACACTTTGTTTTCAAAGATAACACTCTTCACACAATTCAAAAATTAGAAAGCAAAACTTGCAATCATGCACTCAAAAGATTTTGCACAGATAATGCCTTGTCCATTTTCAAGCTCAAGAAGTGGAAAGATGGACTTTGAATTTGTTAGCTGTAGCTAATATCCTTAACAACAACTAACAAGCAAATCTAGGCACACTTCAACAATACAACTCCAAATTTAGAAGGGAAAAATGATAACAAAACTTCTCAAGCAAACAGTGAATCAAAAGGTTCTTGCTTAGGTGACGAATCTGTTCATTAGAGGCTCATGAAATGAAAAGATGAACTTAAGATCTATCTCCTAGAGCAACTAAACTAACAAGTGGGATGTTCCATTAAAGCTCATGTATGGTGAAATATGAAGATCCAACTTTTCTTACATTACCACACTTTGCAACAAATTTGAATAGTGAAATCAAACAAAATAACATGAAATCAAAATAACAAATACATGAAATGAAAATCTACACTAACAATTTACAATAAGCTTACCAAGTTGGATCGATGGCCCTTGTTGATGCCAACATGGAAGCTTTTAGATCACCAGATGTTAACTTCTAACAGAGACAAAATCATTGAATTCAATCTTGCATTAATCTCCAACAAGTAGGTTTACAAAAAGAGTCTTTTCATGAATCCATTCTACGTCATAACAATTCTCCTTTAAGAACCATTATTACATCATGATAATTCATTTCTATTCAGACCTATGATGTCTTATTTATACATAAAATCCATGGAGGAATGAATGAAACCAAATCCCCAAACTAAGAAAACAATTTTTACAATTTTAGGAGAAATCCCAAAAATTTGTGTTTTTTAACAATTTAGGCAGATTCGAGTTATTCCCCCACCCATATCTCCCAAACCAATTCTAATTTTGAAAAAAGGCTCATAAATTACTCAATTTTTTATATTCTGGACAAAATTCATGTTTTAGAATTTCCATATCAGATAACATATGCACGAAAATCGAGGTGCAAGTTGACAGTTTGAGTTTTTTTTATAATTTTGGTAGAATCATTCCCCCTGATCTGGAGGTCCACACGTGCAATCTGGATGAATTATGACTCATGTTTCCTCATGAAAACATCATTCTGGACAAAACCCATGTGCCCGATTTTCCTCTAGAAGCTTTCCAAAATTTTGAATTATTTCTAGTACCGGATTAGCACAGGCTGGTACCGGAATAGGTGGAGCCTTGGTACCGGATCATGCTGCTTAAGAGTCCAAGTGATTAGTATCATACATAATCAAGCATTTAATCGAATTAACTCAAGAAAACTAAACAAATCATGCTTTAATCATAAGTTACGTCTTATGCACGTGAACAAGGTCATCGAGTGTATTATGGAGGAAACAGTGAATTAGATACACATGGCATAGGTAAAATAGGCTTAGTTAGGGGGTAATATAGGGCATTAGAAGTGTCAAAAAGGAGACTCAATAGTGTACTAGTTCATAATGGGTCTATTTACTAGATCAATGAAACCCTACCACATACATAGGTATATTTCTTATTCTTCAAGGAATAATTGATGAGAGACACATTCTCAAATAAATTCAAAGAGTGCTCCAAAAGAAAACTCCGCCAAAAAAGTGACTCCATAAGAAAAGTGTTCACCTCGATAAGTTGGATTCCAAATTTGTTGTCACACAATCCAATGCTAGAGGAAGTCTAGTCACTCTAATATTAGATCCAAAAAATATTTGGTGACAAAGAGAAAGACCTTCATGCCCATCTACAGGTAAGCTACCAGATCATGTTATTCCATTGTCCATTGTTTTATTTGAATGCATTGGTATTCTTGTGCTACATGCCAGTAGCTCAATGATATTCGAGGGGTATATTTATGAGCATGTAGCCTATCGTTTCCCACCCCTGATAGGTTTGTCAGGGGAACCTGTCTATTTTTACAAGTTTGGGAAATTAAATACATTGTTCTCTTATAAATATCCACTCGAGAAGAAGAATAACCCAAGCCCATCCTTGCAATTTGTTGACCTTGCAACATCCCCACAGTTTCGGACCATCCCCTCACTCCACGTCTTTAAACCCTTAGGATCTTCATCATCACTCGGGACTCCTTCCCATTTGTAGGTCCAAACCTCAAACCCTCATATGGCTACATAGATCCCTCCTAATCTTTGCTAGCAACTAGGTTCAAACCTTGAGTCCTATCCCCCAAGACCGCCTTGGGGATTTGCTGGATGGATGCATCAAATTTTTACTAGGATTCAATGGGGAAATAGTATTATCGTAGAAAATCACCTTACTATTTTCTAGGATTTCACAAACAACTTCTACGTGGAAGATGATGATGTTTTGTCTAGAATGTTTGCACATTCTCTAGAGGGAGAATCTAGGAAATGGTTTAGGAACCTTCCTAATGGCTCTCTAAAGCATTGGGCCTAATTTCATGATAAATTCCTTAAGAAATGGGGGTTCAAGAAAGATTACATATATAACCTCATCAAGTTCAACCTCTTGAGAAGGAATAATGGTGAAATATTTCAGGAGTTCACTAATAGTTTCTGTAAGCTATATCACAAAATTCCATAAATCGTTAAAGCCTCAGAACTTGTAGCAATGGTAGCATATGTTGCTACCTTCGAAGCTAACTTTTCTTTGCATCCAAAGAGAAAGAAAATTTGTGGACTTAGATACCCTATTTAATGATGATGAAGATCTGGACAACAACATGAAGGCCTCAGGTATACGTCTTAAAACCAAACAAGATCCCCCTAAAAGAGGATATTTCCAAGATAGAAGGGAGGGAAAAGAGACTAATACATATTTAGCCACTCATGATACCTTATCAATGGAGGAAGTGACTGAGATGTTGAGATCTATGGTTAATTATCTATATAAAGTCAAGAAAGGGAAATTAACACACAGATTTATAGGGCTTGCACTAAGGGTGCAAAATCAACCACTCAGGAACCAATCTCATTTCAGAAGGTCGCCCATTCTTTTGCAAAGATAGAACATGCTAGAATATCTTGATATACCATCGAACTTAAGAGATTAGGCTAACATGAGGATTCCTCCACCCCTCTAATATGAGGAATACTACGAATAAGGGGAGGAGAATATATATATATTATCACTTGGATCTTAATATTCTCTTCCATCATAATGATCATTTGAATGTGGTAAGTGACTCATTTCTCCTTCTTGGATTTGAAGGGCTCCTCATGATGGAGGAATAAGAAGAATAAACTCAAGAGAAGAATATATACCTCAGAAGAACCTATGGATCTATCCCCTACCCAACTAAGAATGGTTTAAAATAACATCATAGATAAGGTAAGAACATAATATGAACTGATACCTAGGCTAAACACCCCAAATTTTAGAAGGGAATAAATGCCCAAGAAGCTTGATAATGTAAGAAGAGAGGAAATCAAGTTTCTTGAAAGTTCAAGGAAAAACACAATGCCTGAAGTGCCTAATTTTTGAAAGCCAGTGATTCCCATCAAAGGAGAATCCAAAGAAAATGAGAATCTTAAAGGTCCCCTCATTCCAGGTAATGGAGGGAAGGCCCCTATACCACAACAACCTAATGCCATTTTGTCTCAACTACTCAACGTTTCCAAGGTTGCGTGAGTAACTCCTCATGATCCTACTTTTGATATCAAGTACACACTTAGTAAATTGAAATTTCCTATGCCTCTTTATGAAGTAATCAAGTACCTTTTTCATAGAAAGGAAGTATCTGTTTTTTTGGGATTACTGGGTAGCCCCAAGGTTCATTTTTCAACCCCCAACTAGCTTAGAATAGAGATGATTCCCCCAGACCCAATGTAATGGCTATGTATAGTGAGGCTCCCTTGTAATAAGATCATATCAATCTACAATATGATTCCCCTAAGATAGTGCCGATGAGTTTTCCCAGTGAAAATGATTAGTTAAACCCTCCCTTCTACATCACCCTAGAACTTTAGGACTTTCATCTCCATAATTTTTTGTATGATTCTAGGGAGTCTCATTCCTTGATGCCCTTAGTAATCATGGAACAATTAGTCTTGGACATCACTATACCCTATACATACCTATACTCTTTTGATTCTAAGAGGGTTCAGTTCCCAGGAATGATCAAAGATCAGTGTGTAAGAATGGTGTAGATCCCAAGCTTGTGATGATGGATGTAGTGATCATAGATGTCCCTTCCATATATGGTATGTTTTTGTCTACATTAGGGCACTTCTATGGGGGGGGATATCTAGTTTGACCTATCTTATGATGCCATTCTTGATTTGGGGGGAGAAACCTGTTGCTAATAGAGGGAACCTAAAATGAATTATGTGATCAATGACCCTAAAAAACCCACTAAATCCCCTTCCTACACCATAGATAATATTGGGAACTTCATGCTTAGCTATGAACCCCTTGCTAATAATTATTACATCCCTTTGACATGTGAAGTAGAAAGTTCTACCCCTTTAGAATTGTGGACATTATAGTTTGATGGTGCATGCAATAAAGAAGGAAATGGGGCAGGTGTCATGTTGATCTCACCCAAGGGGAGAGAGTTTCCACATGGATTCAAGTTGGAAATAAAATGTACAAACAACATGACAAAGTATGAAGCACTAATGTTGATATTAGAAACAAAAAGGAATATGGGGGTAAAACAACTTAAGATATTTGGAGATTCTGATTTGCTCGTAAATCAAGTATGAAAGAAAATCTAGGCTAAGAATCCAAGGTTGAGGTATTCGCTGATATAAAATATTGTTTTACAGTCTTTAGGTAAACCTCAGGAGGATAAGACCCCCCTGCATTTTTTAAGAGGTGCTACTCTGTTTTAAAATTGCATGTAGAAATATAGACAATGCTTGATAAGGACTAAGATTATTCAAAATAAATATTTACATGCAAGAATACCTAATACATGACCATGTATCTTATGAAAATAACTATTTACAAATATGTTACAGAGTTCATATACCAATAAAGTATGAAGATAAACAAAATGGCATTTCCATCAAAACATTCATCAAGACAGAACACAATATTCAAGAAAGGAAACAAGAAAGTATAGTCCGCAAATGGAAGAGAACTTTGAATGATTATTTCATTAGGCACAAAAAATATTATGATAGGTACACATTTGGAATATCAATCTTGAAACCAAAGTCTTTGAGATTACAATAATGTAATACCCCAAAATAGTTCTGTAGGATTCTAAAAAATAATAAATATGTCTTTTAAATACAAATTAAATGTCTTGAAAATAAAGGTTTGTGTTTGTCCTTCAAAGAGTACTAGGATGGGCCTCCTGCAAACAAAAAAATGAAAATACCTGGAAGACAAAGAGAAAAACAATAAAGGATCAACTTGGGTTTCACAGATTACTACGAAATAGAAGACAATATGATAAATGATTGTAAAACAATGGTAACAAGAGGTAGAATGAGGTTTTTTTTCTGACTCACTATGATGGAAAGTTTTTCGAAACATTTTACTTGCTTGGAGATGGCTCTTTTATAGATGTTGGTTGTTGTTGAGGTGGAATAACGACTGCAACCGTTTCTTGTTGTTCTGGCTCAATAATTTTGATTAAGAATTTTCTTAAAAAATATTCAATATATTCCCTTATCGGGGCCACCGTGATATCATGCCTTGTCTTTATCTCCAACAATTCATTATCCATATCTCTTAAATCCATGCCTGATTGGTTGAAAATGTCATCTACTTCATCATTTATGTTGATGTATCTGACTAGCCACTTCTCAAATTCTTCGGAGAATTATATTGTTTCAATGAATTCATTTTCCCAAGCAATCTTTAATACATTAAATTGTTCTATTAATGTTTCTTTAGATGAAATAATTCTATCCATTAATATACTTGGACCATGAAGTTATTTCGTGAGATCAACAAGCTTAAAGAATAAGTCATCTCTTTTGTTTTTCAAAACATCTAATTCACTTATCATTTCTCTCAAATTTTTAATCCTCTTCAACCAACATGCAATGATTTGTTTCATCTAGGTATTTGAAGGAAGGTTTTTCTCTCTTCTGTGGATATTGCTTAAGCTTGAAAATCTAGTTGTGAATGTACCCACAATGTCCTTGCAGAAACCTTCATCATTCTCCAGGTCCTTTTGAAGATATTCTTTAAAATTTGTGATTCTTCTTGCAAAGTTAGAGACATTATGAGCAAGATCCCAAATTTCTTGAATCAAATATATCCTTTTCAGGATCCTATCTCCAACATATTTTCTTATTGCTTGCAGTAAACTTGATGAACCTTTATATTTGTTACTTCTTTCCAGGATATATAGTGAGTGTTGGTTGAATTGCATTTAAAGGTTATGGAAATAAATATTTTGGAATTAAGTCTCCTAATTCTTTTATTCTTTGTTTCAATTTATTTTTTTCCTTTTCCATATTATCAATAGATTGTTTCATAGATTCTATGGTTGCATCGTGGAATTGTACACTTTTTTATGGTGCAACCCCATCGAAATCATTTGTTGATTTACATTTTTCTGCTTACTTTTTAATTTTTGTATTAACTTTTTCAATTAACAAATTTTTGGACACTTGATTGTAGGACACATGGTGCAAAGTTAGAGATTTCTCTTCAAAAATATATGTTTCATGGGTAAATAGGGCTTCAATGATTTCTCATATTTCCAATAGTGTTTGCTGAAACCAATTGGGGTCTTTGATAAGCTCATCCACATCCATAGCTTGTGGGATTTCTTGGGTTTCAGGTACGCTTAACCTCGCTTTATGGGTATCCCTCTTTATTTTTGTAGAAGTATATACAATATGGGATTTTTCAAGATTTTTGTCACCACCATTTTCTGAACTCCCGACTGGTGTTTTTCTCATCTTAGTACCACTACTCCTATGCTTTGTTCTTATCGAGGTTCTTTTCTGGGAAACAATTGGTGAATTATGATTTCTATTCACTACTTCTTTCCATGATGTTGATATACTTCATTGGTACTGATTAATTCTTCTATGTCATTTAAATTTTGGTCGATTGTAGTCTCAGGGAGATCTATATTATCTCCACCACCCTCTTTGAATTTCTCAATTTTGGTAAATTAGGAAGAATAACCAATTGTAGCCATGTGTAGCAAAAATATCATTTGGGTTGAAACCCTCAACAAGTTTAGCTTCCTTCAAGCCGAGCTGGTCAAGATGACTTGCAAGTTCATCTAAATGGGATATGTGTTTTACAATGATTTCTCCAATTTTCCAAGGTAGAGGAATACACTTCTTTTTCCTCTTCTCATTGAAGAAGTGGGCTCGTGTTTTATACTTCTTGCAAACTTCCTCAACAAATACTTCTTTGGTACATAAAACGAGAGAAGAAAAGGATTCTCTTCACATCCAAATATTCTTAAAATGATGTAATCATCACTAGTATTAAAAACTCCTTTCCTAGTGAGAAATGTGGCGACTTCAAGTGATAAACTCGACGTGTCAGGGCCAAACACTAGCTTTTTGAACTCTAAAATAAAAAATTTGTGAACTAGGTAGAAATTATACTAAGCTTTGTGCCTATAAAGGGATGATTTTCCAGAAAAAGACTGGTTCTGCTTTATAATCAATGCTCATTCCCCTAAAATAATATTCAAACACATGACAACAAGCTATGGGGAAAATAAGGTAGGATGTCATATAAAATTTCTGAGTCTTTTTTCAGATTGCTTAATTGAAAAAAAACTTCACTAGAAATAATGTGGCCTCAATATATGATGATGTTTTTATGTAGAGAAAAGTGAAGGACATAAATAATATTTTTTGGCACAGATGTCATAGATTGCAGACCAATAATATGAGCAAATAACCATGCAAATTCCCTGTATGGGTCTTTCAAGGAACTTACCTCAATCTTGGAACACTAACATTATTGTTTGGGTTGACCATATAATTACTAAGAAATTTCTCTCCTCCCTTATGCTGTTTGAGGAATTCATCAGCCTCTTCGCCCTTGAATTGCATGGTGGGTGTGGGAGGCCGAAACATTATGGTGAACATTGAAGGATCTAAAGAAATGGGATGTTGTGCTTGAAGTTGAATTATTCTTTTCTTCGAATTAAATTTCTCTGCACACCACTGAACAAGTTTTCTGAAATCTATTACCTTTGGAACACAACTAGAAAGGGATATTCTTGAAGTCCAAATAAGGTTTTTCCTTTTCTTAGTTAGAGATAGGGCCTTGTACTAATTGTATGCTCGCGACCACTGAAACTCTTGATCCTCACACCTGAGTGTGTTTAGTGTATCCCCATAATAGAATTCCTTTCTCTTACTAAACATATTTTATTTGCTTTTATCTTTGGCAATAGGTGGCACCACTGTTGATATTTACAACTTGACATATTAGGTCTTACTTAATTTTACCACATATTGTATTGAAGGTTTAATCACTGTAAATATTATTTTAAAGTTGTCGACCTATACGATGAGATTTGAATTTATTACACGGGTTACATGATTTTCACAAATTTAATAACGCCATTATTCTCTCACAAGTGGCAGATAATGTGGTAGGGAAAATAAATGCAATGGGAAGTGGTAATGTGATGTTGTGGTAGATGAAAATTAGTAAGTATGGAGGTACATAACAAGGATTGGAAAGTGTTTTATGTAGTATGCAAGACCGCGGGCGTGTAGGTCTAGGAGAATATGGGGATGATGAAGGTAGAAGTGAAAGAATCCCACACAAAAAGTAAGGAAATTGACTAAGTACAAAAGATGGTCATTTTGCGGGTCACATAAAATAGAAGTGCATTTTGTACATTGCGGGAGTGCGGGTTGACGGACATGCGGGTTTGTGGATATAGGAAAAAAGGTAAACAAGACAATTAGTTGTCCTGCATCCCTATTTTAAGAAAATAGCTAAGTGTGAAAGTAAGAGAGAAAGGTGCATTTTAGAGGACGCAGAGGTAAGAGGTGCGATTTGTGGGTAGTACGAATGTGGGTCTGTGGATTTGAGGACGTATGGTTTTGGGACATGTTGTATACCCACATTACTCGAAAATGACTAAGTATTGGAATACTTGAGAGATGAACTAAGAGACTAAGCTACATACATGGGTTTGTGGGTGTGTAGACCTAAGAATTTGATGATAGAAAGGGTTAAAACCTACATTTTAAAAGGAAAAAGAAATAAGTAAATAGATTCAAGAAGAAAAGAGAAAACAAAGGAAAAAATTTAAGGATAAGTATATATGTGCAAATATTGATCACAGATGTGGATCAACAATAGTATAGGCACACAATAATGGATGTGATGGACTATTTTTCTAATGATTTTGACATACCTCCATCCCCCAGGAAAATAAACAAAGAATTGATAACCTGGCCCATTTGGTTATAAATTTCAAACCAACTAAATTTGTGGATACCATCTCTTATTCCATTTAGGTTATGCACATAGCTACCATCCTTGATAAATTAAAGCAATGTCAGGTGTTCGAAGATGATAAATAGATCAAATGTCATGACTTTGATCAACGAATATTCAAATTTGAACGTATATTCAAATGAGGAACGAATATTCAAATTTGAACATAGATTCAAATGAGGATGAAGATGAGACAAAGTTAGACATTGATTAGTCAATAGACCTATCACAACCCGAAATATTTAAAGGAAAATAATTTATACAACTAAAAACAAATTCATACCAAGAGGGTTGGTTCTATTGGAGATAGTTTTCAACTCAAAAAATGTACCTCTGAAACCCTACATGAAGCCATAACCATTAGAAATGGATGACTACAACCTGGACACATAAGTTGATCCAAAATTTATCAAAATATCAAAGACTTTGTCACCTAAATAAAACTATAAATATATTTAGTTGTTTAAATAATTTGAAGATATCTTTGTATGGAGGTATGAAGATCTTAAGACTATTGACCCTCTTAAGCATGGGAAGTTTGACAACTATGGTTGAGCCCGTATGTCATAGAAGAAATCTGTACCCAAAATCCCAACTATTTTTGTCTAAGTAACCTAAAGGGAGATTGATTTGATTGTGCTATCAATGATATGCACTTGAAACACTTCATGCAATCTTAAGTGCAGGTCCGTGAGATGGCCTCTGGAAGTTCCACCCTGTATCATAATATTGTTTTCAAGTTGTTTCAATTATGTACTTTACGTCTTTGCCTTCTATTTTTTAGGTTCATGTTTTCATTTAGGCTGTAAACAATATTTTGACTCCATGGCCCATTGGATTAAGTCACTGATCTACCTACCTAGAAGTATGGATATTGGCACAGGGAGGAACCATCCCAAAGAAGGAACCAATGTTATCACCTTGTTGAGGCTACCATTACCTTTTTGAGCCCAAAGAAATTGCATGGTCAACTACATTAAAAAATAAGCTTCACCTTCAAGGATTTCAAGATTTTTTAGGGTGCCCTCATACTTATCCAAATTCCTTTAATCTTTGAGTAGTTGGCATACTTCAAAAATGTCTAAAAAATTAGTTTTTTTCCTTCATTCTTGAACTTTTTTCTAGCATGATTTCCAAATCAAGGTCCATTTCTGAATTCCCCCCCTTTGTACTTGTTTGAGTGTTTTCTTTGGTTGATTTTCACATCGGGGATGATTTACCAATTGACCCCCCTTTGCACTTGTTCAAGTGTTTTCCTTGGCTAATTTCCACATTAGAGCCAATATCCCAATTGACCCCCCTCACACTAGTTCTATGATTTCCTTGGCTTATTTCCACATCATGGTTGATATCCCAATCATGGATCCATTTCACTTGTTTGATGATTTCCTTGGCCTATTTCCACATTGAGGCCAATTTCCCAATTGGGACCCCTTCTCACTTCCTTAGTGTTTGCTTGACCTGATTTCATAGTTCAAATAAATGATTTATCTTCAAAGGAAAAGTGAAAATACATACCATAGTGGGAAAAGTGGCATGAAAAAAAAAGACACGTGGACAACGTTATCTCCTGCCATGCGGATTTCTAGAAATATAGGTGGTTGCATGGGAAGAAAACACATGGAAAATAATTCCCACATCAATAGAGATTCCCCACGTCATCATAGAATATTTTCTAGATTGTTCAAGATGTTTGCAGAGGATGATTTCTAGATAAGGCTTGAAGCCCGCATTAGGCCACTAGCTCACTTCCTTAGTGTGATTCAATTAATTTCTTGATTGGGCCTAAAGGCCCCATCAAGCCCTTTTCTCACTTAGTGTTTTCTCGATACAATTTCAGAGTTCAAACAAAGGATTTTTATTCAAAGGTAAGGTGAAGATTCATACCACAATGAGATAGGTGACACGATTAGAATAAGAAATGTGGATGGGGATCTCCATGTTGACTATGTCACCAATTTCCATATGGATTTCAAGAGATACATGTGGCTATATAGGAAGATGACACATGGACCAAAATCTGCACATTAGCAGAGAATCTTCAAGGAATATTTTGTATGTTGTTCAAGGTGTTCGTGAAGGTTGATTTCCAGACTGGGCCTGATGATCCCATCCGGTCTTTGGCTCACTTATTCAGTGTTCAAAGCAGTTGATTTCTCAATTGTGCCCAATGACCCCATTGAGACCTTTACTCACTTAGTGTTCCCTTGGCCTAATTTCATAGTTCAAACAAAGGATTAAATCTTCAACACAAAGTGAATATCCGTATTGTTATAAATAATAGGTGTGCTCGTTTAACCATAAAAAATATAGCAATATTGTCACCCAACCATAGGCTGAAGCCACCCTTGAGAACCTTAACCTTGATAGACAATAATTCCAGAAGAAAACACTATGCCTAATATCCAATCAATGTCGCGTACCTCTCTCCAGAGCTATCACACAAGGTAGAAAGACCAAACCATAACCAATATAAAGTACAATCCTAAACCAAGAATACAGGCTACAGTAGTTGCAGCTACTCTCTAGACTTGCGCACTTACTCAATTTCTGTAGTGTGCACTCTTACATTTCTGTAGTTGCGACTTGTGTGTGTCAAATGAGATCTGGCGCCCTGTATTTATACTGCTCCTCCTTAGTTGTCTGGGTTGACTTCTCATTCTGGAGGCTAAAAATTCACTATTAAATATTTCCTTTAGACGACTTATCTTCTAGGGTTATGTCCAATGCTTTAGGGTTTCTTCTTACTTCCCAAAATATTCTATTCTTGTCAGGGTTACACGTGGAGGTTAATACCTCCCGCAACTACCATAATATCAACACTCCCTCCTAGCTAGGGAGGTATTGAGCACAAACATACCATTCAACTAGTAGAATCATCATAGCCATACAAGCTATCTCATGATTAGATCTCGATCACCATCATCACTATCAGTATTATCTAATAACATCAACTGCATCATCTCTCGAAGCCATACTCCATCTGAGTAATCATGAATGATGTTGAATAATTCACTCACTCCACAGAGTGCTACAAGAACCATTCTTCTAATCCAAACATTTTTCCTAGAAGAATAACTATTCCAATAGATGTTGGAAACCACGCCATGGGCTACAAGGACTATTCTTCTAATCCAGACATATGTCCTAGAAGAATAAATGTCCTAGACTATTTTCTCTCTGGAGAATGTCTATCCATCAGTACACTGACTATCCATCTAGCTGATAATCATTTTCAACACTACTGATAGTCTACATGGAAATCATAACAATGTCATTCAATAGAACACAACTATGTCTATCCATAGTAGTACACAACTACTATCTAGTGGTACACAACCACACCAAGTAGCACACTACTACTTAATCAGTGACACATAGTCACAACCAGTGGAACACATTCACCACAATAGCATACATATACTTGTCCAGAGACATACAGTCTCCATAGAAATCATACCATCTAATATCAACCTGCATAAAACAATCTCATGATATAAACTGAGTCATCTGGGTCATTCTTCCACTCACATTTGTGAGGTCTAGAAGAGCATCTACCCTTAGAATGTAAAACATCAACCATGGGCTATCTGGACTATTCTTTTCAGGAATAGAAGAATAACTATCCCTGATTTTTGAGCCTAGACCATTCACCTAACTGGGCCATTCCTCCGGCACTAGTCACAGTGCAACCTGGAGAGAATGAGTCTGCCCTAGGGAATGCATGTCCCTGATTGTTGAACATGGAACATTCACCTAACTAGGCCATTCCTCCGGTACTAATCATAGTGCAACCTGGAGATAATGAGTCTGCCCCAGGGAATGACTGTCCAGACCATTTCCTAATGGAAATGACTATCCTACACCAACCTCCAAAATGGACCATTATTAGAAACTGTGAACTTAGAAAGAATGATTGCTCGATGAGGCAGACCATTCTACTTGACCACTACTCAAAGTGACTACCAATAAGAATGATTTTCCTAGACCATTCCCCCACATTGTCCACAAGGGGAATCACTGTCTATGGTACATCAACAATCTATTGAACCATTCTCATTACGAAAATGACTGTTCAATCTGGACCATTTTCTGAATTGGAAAATGCATGTCTGTCAGAAATCTTAAACCACTTTCTGAACTGGAAAGGAACTGCTTATCCTCGACCATTTTTCGAGCTGAAAAATGATTGTCCATAAATCAATAACACATCAGTGCTCCCTCCCAACCTGGGAGTAATCTCTTCCTTTTTCAATAAGGAAGTCATCTCTTCCTTTTTCAATAAGGAAGTCATCTCTTCCTTTTTCAATAAGGAAGTCATCTCCACGAGCCCCAACTTATTTCTTAAGTACTCAACTTTTTCATCTTGGAAAAAGTCTTTACTAAAATATTTTCTATCTGCTCATCTGTGGAGATATATTGGATAACCACTTCTCTTTTATGAAATTTATCATGGATAATGTAATTCTTGATCTCAATGTACTTCGATCTATCATGGAACATTGGTTTTATTTGAAGGCTTCATATAACTCTGATCATTACAATATATCATGGTTGAATTCGACACTTCTGTTTCCTACTAGCTCATGACATCGTGGCAAGTCTCAAATTGAAACATATCCAAGTAAAACTTCTTTTGTCATCATGAGAGTTCTCCATAGATTAGAAATCCATCATCCTAGACTTCTGAGTAATTATTTTGATATACTATCTCTGTCATAGAAAGTTTTCACCACGCTTCTGCTATATATGAGATACTCTGCATCAAGTTGTTTGAATCCATACAAGGTCTTCTTATATCTGCATACATGGGTCTCTTTCTGGTATACTTCAAGAACTTGAGATTTCTTTACATAAGATTCTTCCTCAAATGATCTATTAGGAAAAAAATATTTTACAACCAACTGATGTAAACTTCAATCCATGGATACTACAACAAATACAATAGCTCAGATATAGGTGTATTTGGTTTATGGGAACAAGTTGTTATCACAGTCTTCTCCTCCTTCTGGAATAACCTCTAGTTCTTAATCTTGCAATTCTTCCATTCACAATACTTTTTCACAATTTCTTACATATATTGTTCTTCATCATAAATTCCATTTCTTCTGCTTGATTGCTTCTAGTGGGTTCAAACCAAGCTGACAGTCTTGTGATTCTCAGTATAATAACTGGTTGTTCTAGATTTTCTTTCTCTCTTGGAATATTCATGTTCTTCCTCATGTTTCTTTATAGCTCTTAGGTCCATGGATTTTTCTATAGATTCCATGCCCTAAAGATTCCAACTTCTTCCTTTCATCATAGGATCATGGATGTAGATGGGCAACCAAGGATACTTTAAAGCTTGTTTTTGAAGAAGAATTCTTCTAAATTCAAACTGAACACATGTTGCTTTTCATAGCTGCTACTTTCAATGGGAACATGGATAGATACTTCATAATCCTCAATGGATCATATTATTTAGGATTATCTCCCTCCTAATCCTTGCTTCATGCATGAATGCATGATCTTATTTTGGAATTTTGTAATCATCTCCCTCCATCTAAGATAGTCCACGCTTCCATCTACATTCTTATTGACTTCTACAAGGTGACACAAGTTTTTTTCTAATTTCCTCTATTTTGACTTCTTATGGGTCTCTTTAGGTTTGATTATGATTTTGTCTTATCTGGAAGTTGTTACTTATATAATAACTTCCATAGGAATTGTTACCAAATATTGTCAACATGCTTCATCTTTTCATGTGTATTGCTTGACTTGTAGTCATTATAATTGTTATAACCTAGGTCTGCACCCCTTCTCTTTTACCTCCTTTACCCTATCCACCCATCAATTCTAAGTTTTTTGGTTGCTTTCTTAGCTCATTCTCTATTTCTTAATAATTCGACTTCATGGCCCCTAGTTTTCGTTGCTTATTTTGCACCATCATTTTTCTTTCTCGAAGAGAATCACATGTCCTGGTTTGAGTTTCGAATACATGTCATCATAGTTGCCATTAATGGAGATATACAGGTCCATCGAGTTTTTGTGTGTGCAAGAGACATCTAGGTACGCCAAATCCATTGTAAGATCAGTACGCCTCCATAGAGAAAGGCAACGAATCAGAGCATTCCTTGTCAGAATCGAAATGCAAGCAAATAATATGTTGACTTGATTGACGGTGAAGATCTGACAGTCAGATTAGATCGACAGTTCCTATGCATTCGAGATTACAAAGCATGAAAAAACATGACATTTTGTCACAATGTGCCTAAGTCTCGCATTGATCGCCATCGACGACAACCCATATCCTCCAGATCAAAAATCCTTATCCCATTTCAGACCCCCCCCCTCCAGAATCTTTCCAAACCACCACTCATACTGCCAATCTACTAACACAACACGTGTTTCCTACTCACACTCCCGCTATCGCTCAACTCTCACCACATGTTCCCCCGACTACTTTCCATTCACCTATCACCTCCAATCACATTCTCGATTCCCCTCTCCACATAATCTACATCCACGTAATCCACATCTACTCGTACCATATCCTATTGTACGCTCGCCTCCACATCTCCCTCCATGACTGTTGAGCCAACAAACATTCCAACAAAACTGTTCATAGGTACAGATGGCAGCTGGCGGGGTCGAAACGAAGTGCACCTAATGACCGAGAGCTCTGTCACAGACAGATGGTTATGTCTCGATCTTAGTTACAGATCACTCCATAAATTCAGTAAAGGAGCATAAGATCTTCTGATACAGTTAGTTATCCTCTAGAAGCATCAAACAACTCGCAATCATGCCAGGGATCGATACAAAACTTTGTTTCGTCACTCTTAGTTTTTCAACCAATCACAGTTCCTCCAGCGCATGCATCAATTCAATCTTCGAGACAATAGAAGTTTTTAGTTAATCAATTCTAGAGTTATTTTAGGTTAAATTAATAAGTGGTCTTCTGTGTGTGATAAGAACCACTCTGCTGATTAAATACAATGGGAAGCATACATGATGTACTCCATGCAATGTTTTAGTTAAATTAATAGTTTGTTCTACAAACAATTATCTAGAGTTAGGTCTCAGTCCCAGATGTTAGGTCTTAGTCCCAGATGTTCGAAGAACCTTTGTGACTCTGTTAAATATGAATTCTTTGCATGTTTTGAGGGGTTGGGGGGTTCTGGAAGGAAAGTAGAAGCAACAAATGGATTGGACTTGCTCAGTTAATTGTAAAGTTTACTACCTAGTGAATATATGTTGATGAGAATTGTGTTCTCTTACTAAAATATTTATGTGTTGATTCTTATCTTAAATGCATATTTTGTGATGCATGCGATGTACATTTTCTTATTCTGATAGCTATTGTTTTTAGTTTATATTTTGTTGATTATGCAACCTGTTATACAACTATTGTTCAGTGAAAGATCTATTATTTTTCAATTTGTTGAATGATTTGCATCTAGATATTTTTAT
The DNA here is from genome assembly GCA_032191745.1 of Picea mariana. Lineage (NCBI taxonomy): Eukaryota > Viridiplantae > Streptophyta > Pinopsida > Pinales > Pinaceae > Picea > Picea mariana. The sequence goes on from JASDQU010103727.1 coordinate 19,482, forward strand.
AGGTCTTGAGATATTATCTTAAGTCTTAGTTTCTGCACAACAAGTGGTTCATTGCATTGCTTCTTGTTGTTGTCTGTGTGTGTCTTTTCATACCCTCAATTTTCATTTAGCACCCATACCATTAGCAAAGGAGAACCTACTTTTTCCCTGTGTGTCCTGCCCTACCAGAGCACCATCTTTGAAAACATGTCTTTAAGCTTACCAACAAAATCAAATTATTAAGGAATATGCATTTCAAAATTGATAGGTGGCCTAACTTTTCCCTTTAGCAGTCAGGTGCAGACCTTAGGACCAAAATCTTCTGGCGTCGTTGTTGGGGAATGGAGTAAAGGAATATCTTTCCCTGGGAGAAGGAAATTGATTAGATATGACCTTTGATGGTGAAAAAATATTAGACAAATAAAGACTACCATCTTTCACCTAGCGACTCCACTGAGTAACATTTAAGAAATAAATACTGGCGCCTAGAAAAGAATTCAACAGAATCAAATATGAAAATAGCAAAGCCATGAAGGCTCATTCTAACCCTAAGAATAACACAATAGTCTCTGAGCCAGAAAGGCAACTAACAAAATCCACTGTAATTCAGAGATATACTTCCCCCCTCAAGCGTAAAGATGCACACAAAGAGCCTACATCTAATCAAAATCAATTTGAATTTTCTAGCCCTGAGAATCATAACTCCAAAGAAGCTCAAACATCTCCAACTCCTGATTCTACCTCATCATCCAGTCCTGCATCCACCCCTGTATCTCCCATAAATATTCATATTCCTATTATTCAAGCCATGGTTGTTAATAGGATGGATGCCATTATTGTTGCCAGATACAGACCCCTAATGATTCTTGTACGATTACATGCACTCTCAACCACATATTACATGAAATATTTACCAAGGTATAATGGGGAAGGTGAGGTTACTAGTGAGGAACATCTAGTAGCCTTTTACAACTTTGTAGATAACTTTAACATTGATTATGTAGATGTATGAATGAGGTTGTTTGTGCAGAGTCTAGACGGGGAAGTAAGAAAATGGTTCAGGGGTCTTTCTCCAGCTTCCATTGCAGATATTGAGGCATTGGATGAAGCGTTCATAAAGCAATGGGGAGATAGGAGAGATTATCTCTACTACACCACTGAGTTTGGGGCTCTAAAGAGAAAGAATGGTGAATCTGTTTCATATTTCACCAAAAGGTTCAATAAGATGTATGGTAGAATTCAAGATAAGATTAAACCAACTAAAGCCTCTTCCAAGATCACTTAAGCCAATTCATTTGATGCATATTTGTCCCTCCTTCTGAGAGAGAGAAGATCAACCACACTGTTGTCCATGCATGAAGCAACCATTGAGGCTGAATCTAATATTTTGGCATCAGACATATTAAAGACCAGATCTAATAAAGATAAGAAAAAACAGAGAGAGGATCCCCTTGCCTCCTCTAACTCGGCCACATCTGATCCGAAACTTGATGAAATGACCAAAAATTTGAAGGATCTAACTTCTGAAATATCTAAGCTGAAGTGGGAATCTAAAAAACCAAACATAGGTTTTCAAGGGGCTGGCAGTAGAAATCAAAATCAGTTCAGGAGGCCTAATGACTCCCCTCAAATAATGCAGAAAGAAAGGAGAAATGATGATGATCAAAGTGTAGTGCCTCCTTTTCAAAACAATTAGATTGAGGAGATGGATGCAGACAATGATGTTGTGGATGTTATTGTTGTTATTTTCAATGAAACAAATTATTATACCAGCCACTTAACACAACAAGAATATGAGGTAGCACAATTGTCAAATCAGTTTGATAATCAGACAAGTGAGGAGGGAGTTATTCAAGGCCAACCGAAGAACAAAAATTATTTGAGGATGAGAGCAGGGGCTCCCAAATCTACTACCTTTGATCAAAACAAACAGGCTGAAGTCCCTCCCAAGCCAAAACCAAGTAAAGGTATGTCATCTAAAACTTAGCCACTGCCCCCATCTAAATCTGCAATCCCTGAAATAAAGGAAGCTGATAGGCCACCAACCTCTTTCAGCCTAGAACATGAGTCAAGTAAGATCAAGATCCTTGTGCCTTTGATAGAATTGATGAAGAATGAACCTTTCAAAAAATCTATCATGAAAGTTCTGCAACCAACTACTCCTGGTGTATCTTCTGATGTAATAAGTCCACAGGATGAAAACCCAACCATTACTGTGGGTCTACACATTGAGGATGGATCTGATGCTTCTCCTCCATTATACATATCTTTGAATGTCCATGACAATATATTGCATAAATGTCTTATGGACTCATGAGCCTCTCACATGTCATGCCCAAAGTTTTTATGGAAGAACTAGGTCTATAGATCACCAAACATTACCAAGACATGTACTCTTTTGATTCTAAGAAAGTGAAATGTCTAGGACTGATAAAGGATATGGTGCTTTCTTTGGAACAATTATCAATGAAGAGTGTAGTGATGGACATTTTTGTGGCTGACATTCCCCCAAAGTTTGGTATGCTCTATCCAGAACTTGGGCTAAGAAGTTTGGAAGATCATTACAAATGTACCTCACTTATGCCACCATTCCTGTGTTTGGAGGTGAACATAGGAGTCTATACAGGGAGGTAAGGTTAGCCTAAATTGTTAGTGACCATAAGAACCCAAGCAACCACCCAATTTATGTTGTTGAGGATAAGATTGGCTAATCTGTATTTCATTTAAATGATGATGAACCTGAAATATCGGTTAGTCAATGCAAATATCATCCACTGACATGTCAACAAAACAAAGTATCGAAGATGTACTTTGATGGCTCTTCATCAAAGGAAGGATATGGTGTAGGTATACTCCTCATTTCCCCTTCAGAAGAGGTAATCACACTCTCTTATAAGCTGGAGTTTGAAACTACTAATAATATAGATAAATATGAAGCTATGGTACTAGGATTGAGAGCTGCCAAAGACATGCCCATTGACTATCTAGCAGTTTTTGGTGATTCTGTGCTGGTCATCAATCAAGTGAGGAACATCTATCAAGCTAAACAATAGAGGCTTAAGAAATATAGAAACGAGGTATGGTATCTGATCAATAATTTCTTTCTGACATTTAACATATCTTTCATTCACAAAGAATCAGGAGGAGTATTTTCTGGCCTTAGTTGCCAGCACTTTCAGGCCTCCCATTGGCCAAAATATTAAATATTAGGTGGATATCAGGCATAGAACATCCATACCAGACAACATAAATCACTAACAAGTATTCAATGATGATCTAGAGCTACAGATATTTCTACATACCATTGATGAATTCTCCAATATCTCAATTCATCAAAAAAATCAAGAAGGTGAAAGTGAGGAAGATCAACAAACATCTCATCTTTTGAAGACAGTAGCTAGTCATGATGTTGTGGAGCTGAAAAACAATCACATTCCAAGAGGACTAGTGCCATTGGAAAGGTTGTTTGACATTAATGATGTTTACAGAGGGGTTGACATAAAAAATCAATAAGAAGAGATAACATATTGCAATTTTGGGACCACTGAGAATCCCAAGATCATCAAGTTGTCCAAAGAAATAGCTGCAAAACAAAAGGGTAGGTATGTCAATCTCATAAAAAGGTTTGCTAATATTTTTATGGTCCTATGAATATTTGAAGACATTTGACACTAACATCATCCATCACAAGATCCCCCTAAAGGCTGGCTCCAAGCCATTCACACAGAAGATTCGACAATTTAATCCCATGTTAATGTCCATAATTGAGACAGAGATGAAAATAATGTTGGATGCCAAGATTATTGTACCATTGAGGTACTCAAACTGGGTGGCCAACTTAGCACTTGTAAGGAAAAAATGAGGAGATACACTTGTGTGTTGATTTCATAAATCTCAACAAGTGTTCTCTAAAGGACAATTACCCCCTCATGGATCATATTTTAAAAAGGGTGGTAGGTGCACACATAATTTCCTTATTAGATGGATACTCTGGTTATAACTAGATAGCAGTGTGTGAAAAGGATAAATAAAAAACAACATTCACCACCCCATGGGGAACATTCATGTATGAAAAGATGCACTTTCGGATGATGAACATAGGGGCCACTTTTTAGAGGGCCATGGAAATAGCCTTTGTAGGGGAAAATGACATATTTTTGGTCATTTAATTGGATGACATAACCATTTTCTCCAAGTTTGATGATGAACATTTGCAACATTTGGAGCAGGTTTTCAAGAAATGTAGGAGGTATGGAATATCCCTGAACCCTAGAAAGTCTCACTTTGCCATGCCAGAAGGAAATCTACTAGGCCACATCATATCGACAGGAGGTATAAAAATTAATCCAAAGAGGGTTTGTGCCATTCAAGAGATTGATATCCCCAAAAATAAAAAAGTTTGTCCAGTCTTTTATTGGTAAGATAAACTTCCTCAGACATTTTGTGCCAAATTTTGCTAAAATTCTGAAGCCTATTACTAATATGTTGAAGAAAGATGATGTGAGAAAATGGTCCTTGGAGGAAAAATCAACATTCCAAACAATCAAGTAGGATTTAGTTGAAGCCCCCGTATTAGCCAACCCTGACTATACCAAATATTTCTTCATCTTATCTTTTGCTTCAGAGGAGACCATTGTCATTGTGCTACTGCAGAAGAATGAAGAAGGAAATGAACAACCCATAGCCTTTTTTAGCAAAGCTCTCCGAGATGCTGAGATGAAGTATGATATATTAGAGAAACATGATTATGCACTGGTCAAAGCACTCAAAGCCTTCAGGGTTTATGTGTTACAGTCTTGCATAACAACCGTTTTTCCTAGAAGTAGTGTCAAAGAGATTCTGGTCTAGCGAGACAGTGAAGGAAAAAGAGGGAAGTGGATTGTCAAACTATTGGAATATGAACTACACATAAATCCCACCAAGATGATCAAAGGACAAGGACTTGCCAAATTGTTATCAGAATCAAAGTGTAAGGTGCTATAATTGCATCAAATCTTCACCCAATCAGAGGCACCCATCATAGAGCCTGGACAAGAGAACTTACAAGTATTTGAAAACTACTCCTCTTCACCTTGGTATAAAAACATCGTCTATTTTCTGCAGCATTTAGAATGTCCACCATATGTGAAGAAGACAAAGGCCATGTCTCTCAAATTAAAAGCTATCAAATTATGCATCTCAAACCAGAACTTGTATTGGAGAGATACTGCTGGCATCCTGTTAAAATTCCTTGATTAAAATGAGGCCAAACAAGTCACATCATAAATGAACAGAGGAGTATGTGGAAAAAACCAGTACTGGAAGGCCACATCTCTCAAGATACTAAGGGAAGGGTACTACTGGACCACCCTTTTCCTTGATGTATTTGTTATTGTCAGGGCATGCAATGAGTGTCAAATATTTGCAGGAAAACACAAGTTACTATCACTACCCCTAAAACCTATCACTGCCAGTGGTCCATTTCAGAAATGGGGGTTAGAATTCATAGGAGAGATAAATCCACCCTCCATTGGAAAGCACAAGTGGATTCTCACTGCCACTGATTACTTCACCAAGTGGATTGAGGCTGTGATCATCAATTTCCTGGAAACTAATATTTTTTCCAGATTTGGTTTCCCCAACAATCTTGTACCAAAAAATGCCCAAGAATTCAAGTCCAAAGCCATGATTGACTTCTGTGGAAGTCATAACATTTCCTTGACACATTCCACACCCTATTGCCCTCAAGGAAATGGCCGGGAAAAATCATCAAATAAAACTCTCATCAAGATTATCAAGAAGTTACTGGCTGAAAACAAGAAATCCTGGGACTCTAAACTCAAGTATGCTTTGTGGGCTAACCGAATCAACACCAAGAGATCTTTGGGAACCTCACCATTCCAACTTGTTTATGGCATAGATGTTGTTTTTACCACTCAGCTTGGTATACCAGTCCTAAAATTATTACAGGAAGAGATTGAAGAGCCCAATGACATCCAAAGAAGAATCTTCTAGATTATAGAAGTTCAACAAAGAAGATAATCACTGGATCAGAGGACTGAAGCATACCAGAGCAAGATCAAATCAGCCTTTGACAAGAAAACCAAGAAGGAGATTTTTCAAAAAGGTGACCTGGTATTGAGGTGGGATGATAAGTCCAAGCAAGGTAAGTTTAACAAGCTCTAGTTCAGCCCTTTAAAGGTGGTTGAAGCTTTGGACAATAATACGTTTATCTTACACAATCTAGACGATGAAGAGATCTTTGGAGGCTCAATAAATGAGTGTTTCCTAAGACACTACTTTGTTTAAGGATGAGGGAAGATCCCTCTTGTACCATAGATGCTTTCCTGTTGTTTCTAATTAGTTAGTGTGTGTGAATAAAGACTACATAGCCCAATAAGGGCACTGGGGTGTAGTTTCAGTTTTCAGTTCAATAAAATGCACGACCGAGGCACAATAGAAGATACACAAGGCTGATAGACAGTAACAAAGGTAAGTGATGGAAGGTAAGAGTAGTTATTTAATCCTAGGGCACTGATCTACAGTTCTTAGCACCTCATAGGGATGAGCTATCCCCAGTTGGAGCCAATGTTATAACCTAGGTCTGCACACCTTCCCTTTTCCCTCCTTTACCCTATCCACCCATCAATTCTGAGTTTTGTGGTTTCTTTCTTAGCTCATTCTCCATTGTTTAATCATTCGGCTTCATGGACCCTGCTTGTCTTTGCTTATTTTTCACCATCTGTTTGATTTCTTGAAGAGGGTCGCATGTACTGGTTTGAGTTTCGAATACATGTCATCATAGTTTCCACTAATGGAGATATACAGGTCCATCAAGTTTTTGTGTGTGCATGAGACATCTAGGTTCGACAAATCCATTGTAAAATTAGTAAGCTTCCGCAGAGAAAGGAAACAAATTGGAGTAGTCCTTGTCAGACTTGAAATGCAAGCAAATAATATGTTGACTTGATTGACAGTGAAGATCCAACAGTCATATTAGATCGATGGTTCCCGTGCATTCAGGATTAAAAAGCATGAAAATACATGACGTTTTTTCACAAGGCGCCTAAGTTCGGCGCAAATCACCATCGATGGAATCCCATCTCCTCCAGATCAACGGTCCTTATCCCATTTCGAACTCCCTTGAACTTTCTACATTTAACGTTGGGGGTGGGGGGGGTAGTTGAAAAAGCGGTTTCCCCATGCTCGGGCCCACCTAACATGGC
>JASDQU010103727.1:34440-54093 GCA_032191745.1 Picea mariana
TCGTACAGTAGTCCAACGAGACCGAAAAAGGGTTAAACTATCTCTCGAAAGACACCCTTTCTGACCTTTTAATGAGTGTGAAAGGAAGCAAGGTCACTCGACAATCTTTTCATATTTAGAGAGTCTGAAAAGGGTTTAAAGGAGACTCCGAGGGGGTTCCTTTTTCGTGTGTTTGTATCCGTACGGGTCCGAAAAAGAGATAAAAGTTTACCCGGTTACATTCTCATATTATTGAGCTCGAGAACGAACTAAGACTGTGCTCATAAGTGTGACAAGGTGAATAATCCATCAGGACTGCCAGGAAGCTTGCGATGCTAGAACTACAAACCAGAGATTAGTGAAGCCAACATATTATTAGACAAACCCATAAACGACCATACCCTATGAAAAATGAAAATTTATAAATAACAATTCATTGAAAACTTCATTTACCATTTCATTTTGCAAGGATTTTGGAGTGGTGGAGAATCTCATTTTGAAGCAAATCTTGTTTTTCTCGCTGCCAGAGCTGCGGTTCACCGTTTTTCTTGCCGTTCGGACCAGGTAGGTGTCCATCTCTTGCTCTTTCAAACACATGGTTTCACATTCATTTTAATGGCATCATTTATTTTAAAATATGAGCCCTAAGTTGCCCCAATTAGAACCAAATCAGCCTCTTTGAAAATTAATGGAAAAATGGGACTCTTTTACAAAAAATGTTGTAGGAAAGGATGGATAAGATGCCAACGCCCTAGTAGTCAATTAGATAGGTCGCTTTTGGTAAAAGAGACCATAAAAAACTTCCCACGTTCCCACGCAGCCCCCAAAGGCGTTTTGAATTTTTAAAACATTTTTATTATTGTTTGATGAATGTTAAATGCTTAAGAGAGGGCGTGGTGGTTACTAAGAGTGTATGGTTACTTTTAAATGATGTGGGCATCTTATTTCATGTTTTAAATTGCTTTTGAAAATTGACGAAATTGCCAAAACGTGGAAATAATGATTTTCTTTATTTGTTTTTTGTTTTGTAGGTAGCTTTGGCAATCATGATTGAATGGAAGAAAAGAGAATATGAGATGGATGACTTAGCCGCCTTGCGGAGTCCTCGTACACGGGCCACCTTGCAAGCTTGTGGTTTTCTCAAATTCTTCAAGTTGCAAAAGATGAAGAAAGAGATTTTATTGCTCGAACATATGATTGGCCTTTGGTATGTTGCAGAACAAGGATTTCGTATTGGCATGCAGCTTTTAACCATTGAGTTAGAAGGTGTGTATTTTCTGACTGGCCTCTCAAAAAGAGGGATCCCCATATCTTTTACTGGGCAGAGGGCGTTACCCAAGCAAGTGGACGTGTATCTGGCACGCCACTGTATCCCGGGAGCAAGACTGGTAGGGGGTAGAATCCCTATCAAAGATATTCGAGAGTTGCTCCTCCGGTCTATATTGTTTGCTATCACGAGCGCGACCGACAGTACGAGTGCACATCTGGCATCAAGATCGCAGGTGGCTTACGGTGTTCAGTGTCTGGAGCCAACACTGTTGAACTGGAGTGCAGGGTTCCTTCGAAATGTGAAGAAACAGATTTCACGGTGCAGGACTGGACAGAAGCAGTTTGGTTACAACTCATTTTTGGTCTCATTTTTTCTAGAGCGCATCCCCCAGATGCAGCCTCAGATAGCGCTAGCGGTGCGACCAGTGGATGAACCTAGGATGGAGAGGTGGACTAGTCTGTCTCCAAGGCTAGTATCGGAGTCAGAGTTCCATTTCTTGCCTGGCTGAGATGGTAGTACCTCTGGATAGAGGACTTCCCTTATGCTGAGGTAAATTTCCGCAAGAGCATGGACTTGATTTTGCCTGTGGGGGAAGACTGGGATGAGTCAGGTAAGAGATTGAGCCATACCTTGTATATTTTTTTGTTTTTTAAGTTTTTGATGTATATATTTTTTTTGGGTATGTAGAAGAGTTTTAACAGATGTATTGTTTCCAACATGCAGACAAGGGAATAGTGCGTCCGGCTGATATACCAGTACCAGAACGTCACGGGGGTGTCCCGGTCGCAGCAGATCCGACAATACCAGCAGTAGGTCTCCGGGAGGTTGAGAGAAACCTCCAAGGCCTTACGATGGGCATCCCTCCTCTGCGGAGGGGGGGAAGTGCCTTTACATCTGCAGAGGCACACTGTGGGAGTACCAGAGAATATCAATTCTCTATTGAGGCACGTAGTGCGCGTGGTGATGTATTACTCGCAGCACAATGTAGTGCGGGGAGATCAGAGTCTCTCCGGTGATCATATTTTTTGTATGTCTTGTCAGGCGACATTGTATGGGTGGAAGACCCAATATTTTGCTCTTCTACATACTTTTTGATGTAATACAAACATTTCAGTCACGCCATATATANCATGATGCGAATGATTTGTACATGATGATGTCTGTGATGTGTTTTAATTTACATGTAATGTACAATTTTGCTTTCCTTAAATCTTATATGTGGGAAAGATACCGATCCATGATATAATTAGCTAGTGAATCTGAAACACTATTAAGTTCTCTTGGAATGTGTCTATATTCAATGTAATCGAACATTCGTTCAAGACGGTGAACTTGTAAGTGGAGACGTAGCAGGATGGGACTACGGATAGCGTAGATACGGTTGAGTTGATAGACCACGAGTTGGGATTCTAAGTAAATAATGATCCGAGAAATACCTAGAAAGGAGGCTTGGGTCAACAGTCCAATGACAGCATGATATTTTTCCATATTGTTGGTTGTTGGTCCTAAGCAGATACCTCCTGAACTCACCACCTCGTCAAATTGGTAAATAACCCATGCTGCCGAAGCAATGTTCCGGGTATGTCGGCTAGCACCATCCGCGAACCCAAAAAAGATAGGAAAGGAAGACGTCATCTGCACATGAAAACACAAGCACAGTCATGAGTGGCAACGGTAACGACTCGAGTACGCAAAAGAAATAAACACACCAAACTAAAATACAGTAATGTACAAAGTACAGATGCTAGGTGATCTAGGCATAGTACTTTTTAAGGTAAATCCCGTTTCAGGGCTCTCCCAGGGAAATTCCATCATGATCAACTAATTCGTAGGCACCTCTATGTAGGACATGTTTCACGATGTAAGGACCGTGCCACATAGGTTCTAACTTTCATGTTCGCAATTTATTGTGAGCTTGGTCGTAAACGAGGACTAAGTCTCCTTCTGCAAAAGTCCGTGGGTGGACGGATTTGTCATATTAACTCTTAATTCGTTTCTAATGTGCCTCATTAACGAGAGCAGCATTGTGACGTGTTTTGTCCAGTTTGGATAGGTACAAGAATCGTTCTTCTTCAGCAGAAGTATGAGGCAGGAGTTCTAGTTTCAGTTTGAGTGATGGAATCTCACACTCGATTGGTAGGACGGCTTCAATGCCATAGACCAACTGGAAAGGAGTGAATCCAGTTGAAGTTTTCACAGAAGTGCGATAGGCCCAGAGAGTGGAGAACAGTTGTAAATTCCACGATGTCTTGTTTTCCCCTATCATGCGTTGGATCATGGTTTTTAGGACTTTGTTGATAGCCTCAACTTGTCCGTTCGCTTGAGGGTAGTAGGGGGATGAGTTTTCATGGAGAAAACCCAATTTGACATGTAACTCGCTCATCATCTGGTTTTTGAAGTGTGCACCATGGTTAGTGACAATGGCACGTGGTACACCAAAATGAGTTATGATGTGGTTGAAGAGGAATAGAGATGCAGTACGGCCATCATTTAGGAAGGTAGGCATAGCCTCAGCCCATTTGGTGAAGTAGTCGACGGCGACGATGATGTAACCGTGCCCCCCGGCTGAGATAGGCTTACACTGCATGAAATCAATACCCCATTTGGTGAAGGGGTCGATGGCGATAATAGGGTGCAGCGCGGTAGGGTGGGTGCGTGCCTTCTTGTTGAAGATTTGGTAGGGTGGGCATTTTTTTACGGCCTCGATGCAATCTTTGAAAATCGAGGGCCAAAAGTAGCCGGCACGTAGGATTTTTTGGGCTGTGGCCATCTCGGAAAGCTGACCGCCACAGGCGCCAAGGTGACAATCATTCAAAATGCGTTCAGCCTCCTCGTGAATTAGACATCGCCGAAGGATGGTGTCAATACCATGACGATACAAAGTGTCGTCGAGGATGATATAACGGCGAGAGTGGTGACGAATGCGTCGACGCTCTTCGCGAGAGATGTTTGGCTGAAAAACGTTGGGTTTGAAGGTAGAGGAGAATGTCTCTATACCAAGGATCAGATGTGTTGATGAGGAAGAGAGATTCATCAAAGAGAGAATCTCTAGGTTCAATGCTTTCATCGGCACGGGGGAGAGCACAGATGAGCTCGACAAACACAGGGATTTTTTGGCTTTAGCCTTCGTAAACTCAAGATCGAATTCTTGAAGAATAATGATCCATTTTGAATATTTTCCCGCAAGTACTTGACGTGTCAAGACGTGGTATATAGGTTTGGAGTCTCCGATTACCGTGGTGGTGCGTAATAATATGTAGTGGTGGAATCTTTGGATAGCGATGACGGCTGCCAGAGCCAGTTTCTCAACATGCGAATATCTGAGTTTGGGTCCAGATAAACTCTTGCTCAGATAATAAATCACATGTTCTTCGCCATTGGGGTCTTCTTGGACTAACACCATCGCAATGGTGGAAGTAGAAGCGGCCAAGTAAAGGATATAATCCTTTGTATATTCGGGAGGATGTAACAAAGGAGCGTGGGTCAAAGCGTTCTTGAGAGCGTCGAATGACCATTGGGAAGTGTCATCCTAGATGAAAGGGACGTTCTTTTGCAGTAACCGCATAAATCCTTTAGTGATCTCGGCATAGTTGCAGATGAAACGACGAAGAAAGTTTGCTTTGCCTTGCAAACTTTGGAGTTGGGTTAAGTTGGTAGGTGGGGGTAAGGCTAGGATGGCCTTGATCTTTAAGGGATCCACTCTGATCCCATCTTTGGAGACAATGAAACCGAGGAGTTGACCGGATTCAACAGCGAAAATGCATTTGTGTGGGTTCAGACGAATACGATAGAAGCGACATCGAAGAAAAATTGCCCGCAAGTGATCGACGTGATCGGATTGATTAGATGAATGGGCAGGTAAATCGTCGAGGTAAGGTTCCGCGATATGCTTGATGTCGTGGAAAGCGTACGACTTGGCCCGTTGGAAAGTAGCACCAGCATTTTTAAGGCCAAAAGGTATCTTTCAGTAGGCGAAAGTACCCCAAGGGCAGATGAAGGTTGTCTTATGTTGGTCAGCAGGAAAGATTTCAATCTGTTTATATCCAGAAAAACCATCCATGAAAGAGAAGATTACGCTCCCTGTGCAGTTATCGATGATTTGATCGATGAAAGGCATAGGGTAGTTGTCCTTGGGACAAGCTTTGTTAAGATCTCGATAGTCAATGAAAACACAAATGGTCCCTTGTTTCTTGGCAACTGAAACAAGGTTGGAGACCCATTCAGTCAAAGGGACGAGATAGATAAAGCCAGATTTTAGAAGTTTTTCAACTTCTGCCTTTATAGCTGCAATTTTCTTGGGATGAACCGGGCGGAGTTTTTGTCGAACCGGTTTTGCATCAGGGTAAGTCTTGATTTCTTGTACGACGATTGAAGGGTCAATCCCTGGCATTTCCTCATAGCTCCATGCGAAGACATTGCAGAATTCCTTGAACAAAGCGGTCAAGAGACCACTTCGTCGGGTGTGCAATTAGCACCAAGGTTAATATTTTCCACGACACCTTCTTTGATTGAAATGTCAATCGTGATCGTAGTAGAGATGTTACCCATGTTCCCCTCAGAGAGAGTATCTTGTGTGAGGATGGGAGATTGCGGAGCATCGGTAACATCAAGAGGGAAGACAGAGCGTATGTCTTGGTGAATTTCTTCTAAAGGTGGAAGAAAAGAGGATCGATGGTGGTTATCATCCCAGGGAAGATCGTCAATGCTAAGCATTTCCATAATAGATTCGTCCGAAGGAAAAATTTGGGAAATGTAATCAACGGTAGACGACAGGGAATCCAACCACGAGGGCACCGAGTAAGCATCGGGTGCCAATGAATGTGAAGTGTTCGAAGAGGGAGAGGTAGATTGGATAGCTACGTATGCGGCCTTGGCTGGGCTAAGTGGCATAGTGTCACTGAGCACATCGAATTCCAGTGGACTAGGCATAATCCAAGGGTCAGATGATTCCAAGGATTGATAAGGCATAGTCGAGATCATATTGACGGCAGCAATATGATGTGTGGTAGGTGGAAGTGGTGTAGGGAAAGTACCCATGAGGCTAGAATATTTCAATAAGCCAACACCAACGCTTTCATACGTAACTGGGTGGTATCCCAAAAAGGGAATGTTGTTGGTAGCAGGGGTGCGAGCGTCAGGTGTGCAGAAATCAAGCTGATCGATGGTAAAAATTTTGCCTTGATGGGGGAATTGTACACATCGAAACACCGACGAGGCGACAACAGTCATAGCGTAGAACCAACTTCTTCCGAGTAATAGGTTGTAATCGAGGGGAGCATCGACCACCTCGACTTCAACGGTAACAGTCTTGTTGCCCAACTGAACGGCTAAGGATTGTAATAATCCGTGAGGATGAAAACCTCATCCATTGAAAGCGCGTAACATGGTAGTGGATTTGTTGAGGGCAGGTGATTTCAAACCTTTCCAACATGCTAGAGACATGACACAGGTAGAGGCTCCCTCATCCAGGATAGTCCGGTGGATTTATTGATTGTGAACAACAACATCGATTTGGAAAGCTAGCTGGTGGGAGAGTCGTGGTTGATGATCATCTACATTAAACGTGAGGTTGTTTGATGACTTAGGATCAAAAGTGTCGATAGCGGCTAAGAGCGTTCTACGTTGGCTGGGAGAGTGTTGTAGAACTTCCAAGGTGGACATGGCACACGGGGCTTGGGCCAAATCTTCTACAATGTTGTAATTTTGGGCAGCCCGTGAATTAGGATTGAAGGTAGATTTCCGGATGGTGCTCTTAGGAGGGCGTAAGATGGAGTCAAAAGAATGTTTCTCAATCTGGAGTGGCCCGGATGGATGGCTAACAGATGGAGGATTAACAGAGGATGGTAACGAGTCTGGTGAAGAACCGTTAGCAATCTTCGACTTGTCAGGTTTAACTAGTGTGTCATATGTCGTAGAGTGAGTGGTTAGATTAACTCCGTTAAACATGTAAATGTGGGCATTTTTCGAGGCCTCATCGTCGGGTTGGTTGGAACTTCCCCCCAGCGTGGGGGTTTTTGCAACCAAAGATTGTTGCTGCGGAAAAGGCTGAGTAAGCACAGCGGGTTGTGAATTTCCCTTGAAAAGTTTGGCCACTTCATCGCGATGTGGGTAGTCTCGAGTGTAGTAATTGTCACCACAAATGAGACATAGGAATTTTGGTTTTCGTTGTGGTTGTTTTCCTGCAGCAGGGGTTTGTGGTTGGGTTTTGGGTTGTTCATTATTATTGTTTTTCTTTGGTTTGTTTCTCGCTTTCTTCTTGCCCCCAAGCTGTTGTGAAGGGGTTGATTGGACTGCATTCACATCAGAGACCTGAGTTTGAGGGGGGGTAGAAGAGGGTGCGGTCGAACTGGGAGCATCCGTGGAAGCGGGCCGCTGAATCGTTCCAGTAGACTGGGTAGTAGATTGGGTTTTGACGGAGCCAATAACTCCATCCGCATGCGAAGCAGTCGATGGTTTGGATGGATCGTTAGTGGCACGGGTAGCGTTCGATATCAACTCGTACAGAGTACTAGATTATGAATAGACTAAGTCTAAGTACTGAGCTTGGGCGATGGCTTCTTCCTCGGTGACTACACCACCCATGGCAACATCACGAGCGATCTGGGGTAACAATGATTTCGTGAACCATTTCGCTAACAATTGGTCAAGAATGACCGCTTTGATTAGCCTTCGTCTTCGTCTCCATTCATGAATATGGTCGGAGATGTGTACAGAAGTTGTCTGACGAAGGGAGGTTAATAGTTCAATACCCGTTTCGTATCGAATGGGTAGTTGGAAGTGTGTGAGGAAGGACATGGCGAGGGAGTTGAAATCGTGAAAAGATGCACGTGGTAATTCAATATACCATTTCGCCGCGGAACCTGTAAGTGTTCGTTGGAAAAGACGCAAACGAATCGAATCGTCCATGAGGGAGTTGGATGAACACCACAAATGGAAAGTCATCACATGGTTGTTTGGATCTTCTCTGGATTTTTCGTCGAATTTTGGGATATCAGAAGGAAGTTTAGCTGGAATAGCTGGCCAAACTGGAGAATGATAAATAGGATCATTCGTTAACCGAGACAAGTCTGGAAGATCTAGAGTAGCTAGAAAAGGTAGTTGTCGGTTAACCTGTGGGTAATGTTGGTGTGGGAGAGGGACACTAGTGGGGCCCATTACCGGGTTATGTGGATAATTATAACTAGTGGGCCCTCTTGTATGAGGTTGGTTTTGACCAAGGTACACAGGATTTGAGGTGTTTTGAGAAGCATGTGTGAGCGGAGGATAACCGGATGGGTTTTGTGGGTTATAGGTTGTGTTAGGCATTTGTCCATAGGGAGGTTGTTGCGGAATCTGAGAATTTGGTCCAGCCGAGAATTGTGGGTTTCCTTGAGAAAGGATGTTCCACGGATTAGGTACGATGGACACATTTTGTTCGTATGGTTGATGGTAGACTCCGACTTGAGGCTGCCCCCCAGCATGAGGGTGCCCCCCAAATGGAATTTTCCCTCCGGTGGGAGGATGCCCCCCAGCATGAGGGTTCCCCCCGAATGTAATTTGTCCTCCGGGGGGAGGATGCCCCCCAGTTTGAGGTAGAGTTCCCAGGATTTGAGAACCAGACGTAAATAACTGACCGGTGCCGCTGAGCGGATTAGGACCACCAAGACCGGTCCCTCCGGGTTGTTGGATAGGTATGGAACTTCCCGGTATAACTTGGGTAGTAGTTTGGGCAGTGGTGGCAGTGGAAGCGTTCAGTGCCCTGAATCCAAAAGGGAGTGTAGGTCGTGGTGTTATAGGTGTGCTGATCGGGGCTTGATTAACCACCGCGTTACCGACGGGGATAGTCGGAATGTGCGGGACCATTGTAGAATGGGCCGTCTAGAGGGGAATAGTAGACCTTGGGCCAACGGACGACATGTTTGGACCAACGGGTGGTGTGGCTGTAAAAGTGGTGGTACCGGTAAAATGATTTGGAGGTAAGGTGTAGGAAAAAGGTGCGTCGGCACCTTCCCCTGTTCCATAAAGATCTCGCACCAAGCGTGGTGGACTCCGAACAATGTCTACGGTCCAAAAAGGGTCATCGGCTAAAGGGTGTTGAGGAGACCCAGCCGGAATGTCAAAAGGATTGATGACGACAAATTCACCAGCAGAATTCAGTTGGAGGACACGTCGTTCATATCCCTCTGGAATGCGAAAAGCTTCCAGAGATTCTGAAACAATTCGAAAATTCTCCAAAGGAGTGGGAACTTCTTCCTGGGAAGTTGTAGTGTTTTGAACCTCGCTCTGTTGAGTATATTCCTCCATGGAATGAGGGGGTAAAGGGGTGTTTCCTTCCATATTTTCTGGAGGAAGTCCCTGTAGCTTCCGCGAGTGGCGTGGAGGGTCGATGTTGGCGAAAAAGAGTCGGCTAAAGAGATCTATGGCCAACTAACGAAAAGAAACAGCACACGCTAAAAAAAATCTAAGAATCACAACCAAGCAAACAGGACCTTCTTTTGATAACCGTACTAGTTAGTGATGAAATCCAATGTCGCGTGATCAAGTCCAGAAGGGGCGGGGATAGGGTGGAGCAGTTACAATGGCGACCTGCTTAACAGACTTATGCCTTGGTGCAAGCTTCCATGCAGTAATTGTGGATTTACCCTCCAAGGAGCACGAGTGAGTTTGACCAATGTCTGCTCCAGGTACAGTGAGACTTCCCGTCACCGTCACCTTGTGTAAGACCCTAAATATTATGGCCACTAAGGTTACTAATTCGCAGTCAACCCCTGGGTGGGAACAGTCAACAGTCCGATCCGAACGTACGGGCAGGGTATCGAGCCTGAAATCAACTAAAAGGCTTCCACGAAGTAATTGTGGATTTACCCCAAAGTGATCCCCATAATACGATCTGACCACCACAATTAGTTAAACCACGGAGGGTTAGTCCCCGTAGCTCACTCGAATGCGACCTCGTGCGTAACCCCTGTGTGAGAGGGGGATCCCAGGCAGACTTATACGATGATTGGATTTGACTCTCCCTAACTCAGGATGCTACTGTTTGTTTTGGAAACTTTGGAGAGTTATGCTCACAACCTAATCCAAAGTACTAAGCCTAGTCTGTTGTTGGTGGAGGATCCTAGAAAAGAAAAAGTTCTAGATAATTTTTAATTAGCGTTGATTTTGTGGATGTTCTTTACGCAAAAAGGGGTGCATGGAAGTGAAACGAATGGAATTATGACTCAGTCCCAAAAATGCATCAAATATGATAAGCATTCATTTCTTTTCGATGAACATCTATCTAAGGGAGAGAGAGAGTTCTTTTCACTAACAAGCACTAATAAGGAGTATCCTCAAACAATTCTTTTTCTCAATCAAATCCTGATGTGATGCTAAAACTTTTGAGATGCCTTCTAACATGCACAATCAATCATGAAGATGCTTTTTATTGTTTGCATATGAATAATGATCAATTCAACACAATGCTCGTCTTGCTAATTATCTTTTTGTATGAATGAAAATCAAACTAGCACAAGCAAAAGTCATACAAACAATACACCCTTTCGTTGCAATCAAAACGAAAAGCGAAAGAAAATAAACAATCAAAGAGAAAACAAACTTCACACCCAAAAGAAAGAGTTGAAGAACAATGATCTTGATTAAAATCAAGATGAAGAGATCTGTAGGCCTTTGATGACCTTCACCAGGGTTTTCCATTCAGTTGATGAGGAGAAAAACAACGCATGGGTTTCAAACTTCAATCAACAAAAAAACTCAATAACAATAGTGAAGAAGGTTGCAAAATCCAAATAGTAATACATTCATTCTTCAAAAGGACAGATGTCAAGGATGGAAGAGAAGAAAAATTGACTCACAAGGTTTCCCAGCAGGAGAGACACAGAGGCAAAACCCTGAAAAAGCAATTCTAGAAGATTTGTTGGCCAGAAAGAGGTTGGCGCTCTGTTGCCAAAGGCAAGGAGCATTATATCACTCTGTGCAAGGCTATGAGGAGCGTTGGTGCTCTGTTAACACAAGGACAAGGGCGCCAGGTTCAAAAACTCCCAGAAATGTCAAAAATTCAAAAAATTGCAATTCAATTTCGACAATTAGGATGAGTATGATGGGGTAGGGAGCCAATCAGCTCATGAAACCAATCAAAAGAGGAGTGAACCAGGTCTGAAACAATCAAGGGGTAAAACTAGGTCAATGAGGAGAAATCAAAACAAGAAGTTTCGATTAGAGGCTATCTCCCCAGTGGAGTCGCCAGTTTCTGTTGTAGGAAAATCTCCCTGTGGACAGGTAGATGACCTCAAAGAGCTTGACCTTAACTCTAAGACAGAAAATGCTTAACGTGGACACTGACTTCCTTTCAAATCTATCTAAACTAACACATGAGAAGGAAGGATAACAGAAGTACCTCTTTATCGACGTTTGTCCCTGCACGCTCCGAGTTGCGCTCCGATCTTTTGCTCCTCGCTGAGTCTTGTAGACAAACAAGATACGACCACTTCCTACTCTATTGATATTAGCTTGAAAATAGATCTATCTATCAATGATAAGTTCATGTAACATCAAACACAAACTAGAAAGAAACAGGCCAAGCGTGTCATATTAATGAGAATAACGACAGCAGTACTTACAATCGTAGATGCGAATGTGACAGCTTGGTCAAGTCCCCTTCGTCTAACCCTTGCTCGAAAGATCCACAACCTGGATGGCAGCAGCTTCACTGATCACTCTCCTTGGCTGACTGTGTGTTTCCTATGAGATCATAGGTTTCATGCAAGCAATTCTTCCCCCAATTAGCTATGTTCCAGCACCACTTATGAGATCATAAGTTTGGTGTAATTCTCCATTTCCCATTCCCTTTCACCATTAGAAAGCTTGCTTATATAGCTTTGGAGAGGCTTTAGCCACTTGAGATATCCTTGGGGAAGTTGAGGATTTGCCTCCTTCAGTTGAGGATCTGCCCTAAGATCATGGTTGGACTAGGAATTCGAGCTCAACTACCTTCCAAGAATGAAAAGATGCTTCCCCCATTCATCTCAACAGCTTAACAACTGCCCAGAATAGGTAGCGCTCCCTCAAAAGGACCATCAGAGTGCTGTAGCGCTCCCTAGTAGGCTTTAGGGGGGTGCCAACGGTCTCAAAATCTATAGCGCTCCCTCAAAAGGGCCAGGGGAGCTTTATAACGCTCCCTGACAGTGTAAGGGGGAGCGTCGGTGCTCCGAGATAGTGTAAGGGGGAGTGCTCCCCTCCAAAAACTCATTTTTTGAGGTGCTTTCAGATGGCAAAAGGTTTGCAAGCTTGCTGACTCATTTCTCCTCTTCCAAATCAAATGTTTGAGGTGTTTCAAGTACCCTTCTCATGTCGTTATAGGCACGACATAGGCATCATGGCAGTATTCTTCCCTGACACTTGCGACACTTGTGAACAAAGTGCGACACTTGCGACACTTGTAATGATGACACTTGTGACACTATCGAAGTGAGTAATTTTGACGTGTAACACCTAGAAAGTCTCACTTTTCCATGCCAGAAGGAAATATCCTGGGCCACGTCATATCGACAGAAGGTATAAAAATTGATCCAAAGAGGGTTTGTTCCATTCAAGAGATTGATATCCCCAAAAATAAAAAGGTTGTCCACTCTTTCATTGGTAAGATAAACTTCCTCAGACGTTTTTTGCCAAATTTTGTTGAAATTCTGAAGCCTATTACTAACATGTTGAAGAAATATGTTGTGATAAAATGGTCCTTGGAGGAAAAATCAACATTCCAAACAATTAAGCAGGCTATAGTTCAAGCCCCTCTATTATCCAGCCCTAACTATACCAAAGATTTCTCCATCTTCTCTTTTTCTTAAGAGGATATCATTGTTGCTGTGCTACTGCAGAAGAATGAAGAAAGACATAAACAACCCATATCCTTTTTCAGCAGAGCTCTCCGAGATGCTGAGATGAAGTATGATATATTAGAGAAACATGCTTATGCACTAGTCAAAGCACTCAAAGCCTTCAGGGTTTATGTGTTACAGTCTATCATAACAACCTTTGTTCCTAGCAGCAGTGTCAAAGAGATTTTGATCCAGCCAGACAATGAATGAAAAAGAGGGAAGTGGATTGTCAAACTATTGGAGTATGACCTGCACATAAATCCCACCAATCTGATCAATTGACAAGGACTTGCCAAGTTATTATCAGAATCAAACTGTAAGGTGCTAGAATTGCATAAAATCTTCACCCAATCAGAGGCACACATCATACAGCCTGGACAAGACAACCTACAGGTATTTGAAAACTACTCTTCTTCACCTTTGTATAAAACATCGTCAAATTCTGCATCTCAAACTAGAACTTGTATTAGAGAGATCCTGCTGGCATCCTGTTAAAATGCCTTGATGAAAATCAGGCCAAACAAGTCACATCAGAAATGCACAGAGGAGTATGTGGAGGACACCAGCGTTGGAAGGCCACAACTCTCAAGATCCTAAGGGCATGGTACTACTGGCCCACCCTTTTCCCTGATGTATTTTCTACTGTCAGGGCCTGCAATGCGTGTCAAATATTTGCAGGAAAACATAAGTTACTATCACTACCCCTAAAACCTATCACTTCCAGTGGTCCATTTTAGAAATAGGGGTCAGACTTCATAGGAGAGATAAATCCACCCTCCAGTGGACAACACAAGTGGATCCTCACTGCCATCGATTACTTCACCAAGTGGATTGAGGTTGTGCCCACCAGGAATGCCACTGACAAGGTGATCATCAATTTACTGGAAACTAATATTTTTTCCATATTTGGTTTCCCCGACAAGATTGTAACAAACAATGCCCAAGCATTCAAGTCCAAAGCCATGATCGACTTATGTCGCAGTCATAACATTTTCTTGACACATTCCACACCTTATTACCCTCAAGGAAATTGCCTGGAAGAATCATCAAATAAAACTCTCATCGGGATTATCAAGAAGTTATTGGCTGAAAACAAGAAATCCCGGGACTCTAAACTCAAGTATGCTTTGTGGGTTGATCGAATCAACACCAAGAGATCTTTGGGAACCTCACCATTCCAACTTGTTTATGGAATAGATGTTGTTTTTCCCACTCATCTTGGTATACCAGTCCTAAAATTATTATAGGAAGAGATTGAAGAGCCCAATGACATCCAAAGGAGAATCTTCCAGATTATAGAAGTTCAACAAAGAAGAGAAGCACTGGATAAGAGGACTAAAGCATACTAGAGCAAGATCAAATTAGCCTTTGAAAAGAAAACCAAGAAGGATATTTTTCAGAAAGTTGACCTGGTCTTGAGGTGGGATGCCAGAAGGGACGACAAGTCCAAGCACGATAAGTTTGAAAACCTTTGGTTTGGCCCTTTTAAGGTGGTTGAAGCTCTAGACAATAATACATTTATCTTACACAATATAGACGATGCAGAGATCTTTGGAGGCCCAATAAATGGGCGCTTCCTGAAACACTACTTTGTTTAAGGATGAGGGAAGATCCCTCTTGTACCATTGATGCTTTCTTGTTGTTTCTAATTAGGTAGTGTGTGTGAATAAAGACTCCATAGCCCAACAAAGGAACTGGGGTGTAGTTTCAATTTTCAATTCAATAAAATATATGGCTGAGGCACAATAGAAGATACACAGGGCTGGTAGACAGAAACAAAGGTAAGTGATGGAAGGTAAGAGTAGTTATTTAATCCCATGGCACTGATCTACATTTATTAGCACCTCATAGGGATGAGCTATCCCTAGTTGGAGCCAATGTTACAACCTAAGTCTGCACACTTTCCCTTTTCCCTCCTTTACCCTATCCACCCATCAATTTTGAGTTTTGTGGTTGCTTGCTTAGTTCATTCTCCGTTGTTTAATCATTCGGCTTCATGGCCCCTGCTTGTCTTTGCTTATTTTTCACCATCTGTTTGCTTTATCGAAGAGGGTCACATGTCCTGGTTTGAGTTTTGAATACATGTCATCATAGTTGCCACTAATGGAGGTATAAAGGTCCACGGAGTTTTTGTGTGCGCAGGAGACATCCAGGTTTGACAAATCCATTGTAAGCTCAGTACGCCTCTGCAAAGAAAGGCAACGAATTAGAGCATTCCTTTTTAAACTTGAAATGCAATAAAATAATATGTTGACTTGATCGATGGTGAAGATCTGATAGTCAGATTACATCGACGGTTCCCGTGCATTCGGGATTACAAAGCATGAAAATACATGAAATTTTTTCACAAGGTGCAAAAGTCCCGCACTGATCGCCATCGACGACAACCCATATCCTCCAGATCAACAGTCCTTATCCCATTTCGGACCTCCCCCAACCTTTCTACATTTAACAGTGGGGGGGGGTCCGGAAAAGTGGTTTCCCCGTGCTCGGGCCCACCTAACATGGCACCTCCTCATGATTTCGGACCCACCCCCCTCTTTAATCCACTTACCACCTACCCCCCCCCCCTCCAGAATCTTTCCAAACCACCACTCATACTGCCAATATCCCGACACGACACCTGTATCCCGCTACTGCTTAACTCTCGCCACATGTTCCCCCGACTACTCTCCATTCACCTATCACCTCCACTCATATTCCCAATTCCCCTCTCCATGTCATCTGCATCCACATAGTCCACATCCACTCATACCATCTCCTATTGTACGCTCGTCTCCACGTCTCCCTCCATGATTGTTGAGCTGACAAACGTTCCAACAAAACTATTCGTACGTACAGATGGCAGCTGACAGGGTTGAAACAAAGTGCACTTAATGATCGAGAGCTCTTTCATAGACAAAGGGTTATGTCTCGGTCTCGGTTACAGATCAATCTAGAAATTCAACAAAGGAGAGAAGATCTTCCCATACAACTAGTTACCCTCCAAAAGCATCAACCAACTCACAGGCATGCCAGGGCTCAATATAGAACTATGTTTCTTCACTCTTAGTTTTTCTGACAATCAAAGTTCCTCCAGCGCATGCATCAGTTCAATCTCCAAGACTGTAGTAGTTTTTAGTTAATCAATTCCAGAGTTATTTTAGATTAAATTAATAAGTGGTCTTATGTGTGTGATAAGAACCACTTTGTTGATTAAATCCAGTGGGAAGTATACATGTTGTACTCCATGTAATGTTTTAGTTGAATTAATAGTTTGTTCTACAAACAATTATCTAGAGTTAGGTCTCAGTCCCAGATGGATGAAGACCTCTGCGATTCTGTTAAATATGTAGTCTTTGTATGTTTTGAGGGGTTGGGGGGTTTTCGAAGGAAAGTAGAAGCAACAGAAGGATTGGACCTGCTCAGTTAATTGTAAATTTTTCTACCTAGTGAATATATGTTGATGACAATTGTGTTCTCTTACTCAAATATTTATGTGTTGATTCATATCTTAAATGCATATTTTGTGATGTGTGAGATGTACACTTCCTTATTCTAGCAGCTATTGTTTTTAGTTTATCTTTTGTTGATTATGCAACCTGTTATACAACTATTGTTCAGTGAAAGATCTACTATTTTTCAACCTGTTGAATGATTTGCCTCTGGATATTTGTCTAGGTCTTGAGATATTATCTTAAGTCTTAGTTTCTGCATAATAAGTGGTTCATTGCATTGCTTGTTGTTGTTGTTTGTTTGTGTCTTTTCATACCCTCAATTGTCATTTAACACCCATACCATTAGCAAAGGAGAACCTACTTTTACACTGTGTGTCCTTCCCTACCAGAGCACCATCTTTGAAAACCTGTCCTTAAGCTTACCAACAAAACCAACTTATTAAGGAATAAGCATTCCAAAACTGATAGGTGGCCTAGCTTTTCCCTTTAGCAGTCATGTGCATACCTTAGGACCAACATCTTCTGGCGTCGTCGTTGGGGAAAGTAGTAACAAAATATATTTCCATGGGAGAACAACATTGATTAGTTATGACCTTTGATGGTGAACAAAGATCAGACACAGACAGACTGCCATCTTTCAAGAGCCTAGACAGAGCTGGTTCGCTCTTTTTTTGGACCTCCCCGTCGGTTGGGAGCTCTGGTGCAGCTCTAGTTCCTTCTCGTCTTGGCTCACTCTCGTTTTAGTGCATTCTATCTGTATTTTTATCCACCCCTCATCAACAATGACAAGGAAGCAAGGCAGGCCTCGCCAAGGCTCGGCCTGGTACACCCACAAAGAGCAGAGGCAAAGGAGGAAGAACCTGGAGCACGCTCTGTCGATGGCGACTTCCATTCTCCGACAGAGGGCACGCGCTGACCAATTGGCACTACACGCCATTATCGCTGAGCCTGGGACATAACGTAGCATTCATACCATGGAAATTGAGCCTAGAAGCAGTCTAGAGGGAGGTGTTGCGGACGAGTTTCCAACCTGCTATGTTGACAAAATGTCGTACCTGGAGGACTTAGCGACCACCCTAGAACCCCAAGCCATGGTGCCGGATATATAGGCTAGCAACAGTCCGAAAGGCGAGCCGACAGACGAATTCCCTGTTTGTACTGTTGAAGAGATACCGTGGACGAGTGACTACATCCCCACCAGCCATGCTGAGAAGGCAACAAACGAGGACAAGGCTTAGGACAATGCATGCGCAGAAAGGAATGTGGATGAGACCAAAGCAGGGATGAAGGTGGATGCGGTCGAAGCAGGACTGAATGTGATCGAGGCCAGAGCAGGGACGAACGTGGACGTGGGGAACAAAACCTTCAACGAAGCAGGGAATCATGACGTGCATGGTCCACTCCTCCATGCAAAGCATCTGGCTTTGGTATTTGAACTCCGAGGCCACATGGTAGACCAGGAGCATAGATCCCTTCTCATGGGACAACGTCTAGACTTGCTCCTTGATGCATACTCCAACGCTCCAGCAAAGAGGAAATGTCCATTGTGTGCGCAGTCGTTCGCCATCCCAGCCAGATCCATGTGGAAGAAAGGCAAGGGCGATAGGTCATCGGGTATCTAAGTTCTCCTATGCTAGTTTGCTTTATGTTTAATCATGTTGTTGCTACATGTAAACTTGAACTATGGCCATCTGTCCTGGTTTCCTTCAGGCAGGACAGAGGGCAAAACAGTTTTTAGCTTACCCTCCTAGACTCATCTCACTCCAGACTATGTTGGTTTCCGGTAAAACGACAGCATTTTTGGTGGCTCAGGATGACCATATCTCTGTGTATTTTGTCAATGTTTCTCTGGTAACTTAATATAGCAGGTACTATCTTTTTTACTTAAAAAAAAAAAACAAAAAAAAAAAACATGATGGATCTCATTATTGCTGCCAGATACACGCCCCTAGTGTTTCCTATAGGCTTACATGCACTCCCATGTAATATTTACCAAGGTATAATGGGGAAGGTGAGGTTACTGTTGAGGAACATCTGGTAGCCTTTTACAACTTTGCATATAACTTTAACATTGATTATGCAAATGTATGGATGAGGTTGTTTGTTCAAAGTCTAGATGGGGAAGTAAGAAAATGGTTCAGGGGTCTTCTTCCAACTTCCATTGCAGATATTGAGGCATTGGATGAAGCGTTCATAAAGCAATGGGGAGATAAGAGAGATTATCTCTACTACATCACTGAGTTTGGGGCTCTAAATAGAAAGAATGGTGAATCTATTTTAGATTTCACCAAAAGGTTCAATAAGATGTATGGAAGAATTCCAGAGGAGAGTAAACCAACTAAAACCTCTGCCAAGATCACTTATGCCAATGCATTTGATGCAGAGTTCTCTATCCTCCTGAGAGAGAGAAGATCAACCACATTGTTTTCCATGCAGGAAGCAACCATTGAGGTTGAATCTTTGGAGATCAACCATTGAGGCATTTCTCTCTCTTGTCTTGAAGGCACGAGGGTTTCTTAGATATTTTGGAACATGCTAGTATGATTCTTGCTTGTTGGAGCTCCTTGGTGTTGGCTAGGGTTTTTCTTGGTTTCCCCTAGTTAGGGTCTTGGAGAGATGAGGATTCTACTAGCATTTGCATGAGGCAATAGTATGCACATTGAACTTATCTTTATACATATATATGAAGTTTTCAACTGTCCAAAATTATCTTATTGCATATTTGATTTTCAGCTATCTATTTCTTCACGGTTTGGTAATTTCCAACACTAGTATGTCTTGTTGATTTGACATGAAGTTGTTAAGTGATCTATCATTAATCTTGAAGAATGTAGGGTAGATTATTGTCGAAATTACAATTGTCATTAAATGAATTTTACATATGTTTTATGTGCGTCCATGATAAGATTACCCTAAATGGGTAAAACTTGTCGGTACACTTTGGTATGTTTTTTCTTGGATTACCTTGTTGATTTGGGATGTTAAGAAATGAAATATTACCAATTATCATTATTGTTTATTTATTTCATAGTATCCCTAATGCTGAAAATTCATAAGGTTAATGTCAAAAAAAAAAAAAAAAACTCTAAAAAAAACTGAATTTTAAAATTGCATT
>JASDQU010103727.1:69575-103035 GCA_032191745.1 Picea mariana
TATATATATATATATATATATATATATATATATATATATATATATATATATATATATATATATATATATCAAGTGATGACACTTTTAGATTTAGGAGTCGATTTTCAATGTTTTATTTGTGGTGGTGTCAGTGGTCAAGGTCATAGTTTCAATTAGGTCATCATTTTAACTACAAAAAGAAAGTGGTGCTACTAGTAGCATCACTTTTCGATTCAAGGGTCAATTTCAAGGTTCTATCAACAATGTCTGCAATATCAAGGACACGATTTTAAACAAGTCACAATTTTAACCACCTCAAAAAAAAGGGTGCTACCAGTAACACCACTTTTTGAAATAGGGGTAGAAATGCAACTTTGTTAAAGATCAAGACCAAGGGTGAGAGAATCTCGTGTAGAGGTCATCATAATGTTTTTTGTTACTAAAAAAGGGGCCATGCAATGAGAGGAGTCCACAAGCTTAAGAATCCAGAAAAGAAGCTCATGAGCCAAGGAAAAACCTTGGCCTCTTATAAGGCAATGTGACCGCAAAACCAAAAAACTTACCAAAGAAACAAAGGACTACTTGAGAAACCACCAAAAAATACCACGATGCTTGTTAGGAAAACCAAAAGGGATTGTCGAAAAAGCTCAAAAATCATTAGCAACCAACTAAATCAAAACTTAAATAAACCAAAGTTTTTTACCCTCTTTCAAATGGATGGCCATGATGAAAATATGAGTAAAATGAAAGCCTTTCTTAACAAAACAAAAAGCAAATATGAATAAAATCATTGCTCTAAATGCAAAAGGATAGTGAAAATTCCTCTGTGATGCATGGTTTTCCAAATAGTAAGCTCAAATGTTCAAGAGCTAATAATAGAAGCTCAAGACATGAGATTTCAAAACTAGGAGGAGGGTCTCTAGCTATTACTATACTCAACAGAGCTACTAGGATTGATCATGAAGATAACGAATGGATCTTCAGAATAAGACGGAAACACTTTATTGTTGTCGCAAGATACCTCAATTTTCGAATAAAAAGGAAATTAACATCACAAGCGCTCTGATACCATATTGAAATCACTCATGGGCAACCAAAGAGTGAACACTACAGAGACATAACTCACAAGTCAAAGATAGAGACAACAAGATCTACATGGTAAAACCCTCAAAGAGGGAAACATCTATGGGACAACATAAAAGTTGTATCAATGCTCAAGTAAGAAACACTACTCTCAAAGAGGGAAACGTCTATGGAACAAAAACAAAATTGTAACATTACTCATGCTAGATCATGCAATGTACTCTGTCATATAATGTCACACCAACGTCTATGGAACAACAACAAAATTGTAACATTATTCATGCTAGATCATGCAATGTACTCTTTGTCATATAATGTCACACCAAGTCTAGCCATCATCAACAAATAACCCCTCCATGATCGTTAAATATATATCATTAAACCAAGTAGGTCTTAAGCAATCCAAAATAATGTCTAATATCCTAACATCACTCAACTTTGAGCTTTATATCAACTTTTCTCCTATGGCTTCCTCCATATTATCTCTTTTGATCTACCACACCATATATATTTAGTGAAGCATTGGTCTCTGAAGGGCATAAACGGATTATAAATTAATCTCTCCTTGATTGTCATATACGGGTTTTGAGCTACATCGCGACTTTCACTACTTACTACTAAATCACAATAATTATCGCTATTGTAAACAATGAAATTTTAACAAATGTTAGTGTCCCTTGTTAGTGGGCAAGAGTGATAATTATTGCTAGTGTAAACAATGAAATTTTAACAAATGTCAGTGTTCCTTGTTAGTGGGAAAGAGTGGGTCTGTTATTTCATTTTATGTTTTGGTTAATATCTTTCACAAAATGGATACGACCCTTTTTACTTATATCCACCTCTATCCACCTCAAGCACTTATGGAATTTTCCACCTACAACGTGTATAACATTGCATTTGATTATGGAATCACTCTTTGTTTGATTAACTAGAGGAACTTATATCTTTAAAATACACTTGCAAGTTAAATATGGAAAACACACATTCTTTCAAGAACGACACAAATCTAAACATTCTTTCAAGAACGACACAAATATAATGGGTCATATCACACTTCCAATAATAAATGATTATTTAACAATTATTTTTCTCTAATAGGTTTAGTGACAATTGTTTGTTATTTTGCGGAGTTTTATGAATATCAGTGTTGTCAAAACAAAATGTGATTGCAAATGCCAAGAGAAAATAACAGCAAAGGTTCCATCAATTAGACATTTTGCATTCTTATTTGCATGCATGAATTAAAATTATAGTGTTTCCCACTATACTCACGTGCTGAAGTGAAATTTATTTTGATACTTGTCTTTTCTTTCTTCTTCCTTGATGCAATTCCTCTTCACATACACATACATTGTTAGATGAGACATTATTATGAAACTCTTCCCCACAAGTGCAAGGATGTTTGTTATGGCTGGTGTGATTATTGATCTTCGTATAATGACAATTATGTAATAAGTAATGATAATATCTAATTTAAGGTCAAAACTTAGTCAGATGTCAAATTGACACATGAGATCCCTTGTTTGTGGGACGAGGGATCCCCTTCATGTAGCCATTTGATTGCTTAGTCTATGGAGGTGTACATAACCTATTTCTCTTTGACTTCGAACCCATGACCTCCAAGGAGAAAACAGATGCTTTGAATTGTTAGGCTCACTCAAATTGTATGTCAATAAATGATATATACCAAATAATACACCATGAAAGAAAATCATAATAGGGAGAATTGCTCTAAAGTAAAAAACGATATAGCGAGATAATATTCTTAGATACTCAAAGATAGAAATATCTAATAAATGGATTCAACTATGTGTACTCTTAAGAGCGTATTTCTCTTGAATTTACAATTTTTTCATGTATTCTCATGTGTACCACTATCTTGGCCTACCTATTGTTTAATTATGCAAGTGACCTTTAATTTGGCTAAACAAAACACACCACTCAAAGAGTGCATTGAGTAGGTTGACAAGGGAAATGTGGTATGCATTAAGGAAAAGTACTACTAATAATGTACTTGACAAGGAATGATGTAATTGTGGTATAAATTCTCTCAAAGTACTTGGTTCGGCTCCTTACATTGTTAATTGTGTGAACAATATTTAGTGTACTATAGAAGTACTTACACATAAGGAGATTGAATGTAATGAGATCTAATGAAACAAATAGTAACAATATATATTGTGATATTGTTATCTCAAGAATGTGTACTAATCTAGTATATTCTAGCAAAATAAGCATACACTAATGCAAAGAAAGATAAACCTAATAACTAATGAACACAAATAAACAATAACACAACATATGTTAGACGTTGAAAACCCTTACAATCATCCAATAATTGGTGTAGATCATTTACAATGAAGTACATCTAACTCTTACTCATGTTAACAACAAGCTAAGGGGTTATTTATACAAAGTAAAGTCAAACAGAATCAAAGAAGGGAACATGCTTGGGTCCATATGTTAACTAAATACAACACATCCATGACAAGAAATATATAATAAAATAAGTGTGTATGGTTAGTCTCCCTGAAATAGTGCATAAATGCCACAAGAAAAGGGCTTGTCCAACCCTTTCAGACACCTCTTACTTAAATACTTTTAATTCATCAACTCATTAGTGTGGAAAAAAAGTTAGAGAGACTATGCATTAATCCTCTATGATAACATTGCCTCACATAAGGCACAAGATTTTATGTTTGTTACCTTGTATTTGTTAGAATTCGATTGCATCTCGGGTCTGGTCTATTGTTTACACAGTTATACACATTTACACAATTGAACTATAAACATAAACACACTAATATGCCTAACTACATTAGCATACAGGAAAATGAAAATCTAAAAATTAGATCATACACAGGTACACATGAATTTTATGCCAAAAATCATTTTTCTTAAACCAAGAACCAATGGGCTCTTGTACCGGGGACAATGGCCCAATTTTACAAAAGAAGAATACCAAATCCACTTACAAAAACTCCTAAAACCCTCCATGGTTTTTCTGTCAATGATGTTATCCTAAGGTTGAGGGTTAAGGCACCCCTTTCCCCCTCAAACCCTTCTCTTCCTCTGCAGCTCCTTGCACAAGTATGGCCCTTTCTTAGCTGCTCCAAAATTTCCCTTAGGGTATTGTTGTAACAACCCTCCTGGATGTCCTCAATCTCCCCTCCAAGTTGACCCAAAAGTCACTCCAAGGAATTTGTTGTCACAACCCTATTTCCTGGTTGTTATAACGGTCCCAAAACATGTTGTTTGTTGATTGTAATGAGTCATTAATATTGGTTGTAATAGCCCTAAAATTATATTTTTCAAGATCACAAAGGTTGTCCCAAACAAGGGTATTTTAGAATTGTTGTACCAACCCTTTGTACCTATTGTAGCAACCACTTGTCTATTGTACAAACCTCCTATACTCCTACAATTGTCACAAAAATTACCCCACAACCTCTTCCTTTGTTGGTTGATCTCCTAGGCCACCCACAGTTACACTTTCCTTGGCCAAAAGGCCTCCAACACTAAGTCGTTGTCCCCTGCTACTAGGCCAAGCCTCCTAGGGACAACAGTTACCCTTTTTCCATCCCCCAATAGTTGTCCTAAAGGCCTACGTCTTCTCTTCTAGGGTGTAGCATCCTTCCTTGGACCTTCGGCTACCCCTCCTTGGCTAGTCAAACCTCCTCTTTCCCTATTGTTTCCCTCCTCTTCAAAAGACCTTCCAAAAACAATAACAAAATAGCAAGACTAAGACCTTTCAGCCTCCTCCATGGCTGGAATGAGGTCACCAAACAGCTGGACTGAAATCACCAAGCTCACTCCACACTTGTCTCCACAATAATGAATTGTCACAATGACCTTATGTCCTTTTATACAATTCTAGGGGTCAACTTAGAATCCCCTCCACAAGTCAATATCAAATTAGGCTTTCTTTGTGGGTGTGAAACCCCTACACAAGCCCACAAATCCCATCACCAAACCCATGAATCCCTGGCTTTATTCCAATGGCATTTTCACCCAAATGAAAGTGTGATGTGGTTCCCACGACAATTCCCACGTGCTTGGAACCTAGGCCACGTGAGAATACCTTCTCGAGGATACAAAAATCAACACTATTTGACAGTAGCCAAAGCATTGAGTTAGACCTAGTAAAATGTGGGATTGGTGGCTCACAAGATAATGGTGACACCATCCTTTCTAAACATTACAAGAGAATGCAGATAAAAAAATTAGATGACCTCACCCAAGGAAATCAAGGTAAACCCAATGGCTCTAAATGAACACTCCAATGGCAAGATATTAAGCAAGAGATAACATGGACCAAGATGAATTCAATTACTAGTCTACTAGAATCATGTTAGCTTTTAGGGTTACTCTAAAAGTGTTAACACCATGCTTGAGGGTGTTTCATTTGATGTGGGGTGAATTTTGTGTTAACTACCCTTGGTAGTACCATGATGGACATACACATTGAAAACATTTTTCTCACGGATTTCTATACATTTACTTTATGCTTCTATGATGCACTTCCTTAGGAGGTTGGAGACATATGTGGCATGGTGAAATTCTTCATGAGGTCCACATATGGAGAGTTTGGTTGCTTGCTTGAGAGGACAACCCATTTAGAGGATCATTAGGCATCCACAAGGGCATTAAGTCCTAAATAGAATGGGGAAATTTTGTTTCTTGCATGGAGGCTTGTGCTTGACTTGGAGGCACTTGGGTTAAGGAGTGATCATATAGGTTTGGTGGACCCGAAGGTATGCATGGCTTAGGAGGGAGCATTGGATCATTGAAATCCTTTAGAGGAGGAGCATTTTACACTTCTTGTGGGGAGAAATCACCTTGACCCTTGTGAGATTGGAATTGCATACCTCAGAGCTAGACATGTGTCACTTAGAGTTTGAGGGATTCACATGTGAACTTATATAGTGATTAGTTAGGTTGTTTGTTGTAGACATTATCCACTTTGTTGTTGTTATCCTCCCTCACCTTTTATATAAATAAAGGGAGAGATTTTTTTCATTATCATATTGTGATCACATACTTGTATTAGAGATGTGAGAGCCAAAGTGAACTTGTCTCTTTCACTTGCACTCTTCTTCATTATACTTTTCTCTCTTTGTCTTGAGCACTAGGGTTCTTGAGTTGATCCAAGAAAAAGACTAGGCTTAGAATTTTCCCTAAGAAGGAAAGAGAAGTTATGATTTGGGATCAACCTTAGAGGAGAAAATAGAGCACTTGTTCATGTGGTTATTGTGAGAGAAATACACTTTGGTTTTGTGGTATTTGAAAACCCTAGTACTACTTGGAGTGCTTGAAGTGGAGAAGATAGAGGGAGATTATCTTGTTTTCTCTTGTACACTTGTGTGATGAAAGTGTAAGTGGAAAATATGTAACATCTCACTCTTACGCACACATGATTTGACTTATTCTTTGAGGACGCTTGCATGCAAGTGATCCGGTTTAGTATATGGTTGTATGTTTCGCTTGTGGATTCAGATGATGATGTTGTTGGACTATGATGTTATGTTATTTGATATCTATGTATAGACAGGTGCTATTGACGGGTTTCTCCTGAGTGTGTAGAAATCTTGACAGATTGAGGATGTTGATGGCATCAATGGACCCCCTTGGACCCCAGATCGAGTCAGGGAGTGCACTGTATATGGTTTGGGTATTTCTATTTATGCATATGTGACATATGATTGGGTATATTATGATGTTTTTTATGGATCGTTGACAATGTTTCGTTGATGGATGTAGACTGACAATTGCTTGCTAATCAGACTTACATAAGGAGAAAAGGGGCCATGCACAACAACCAGATATTGAGCCATGCACAAAAACCAGATATTGAGAGAGAGGTGTGGCAGCAGCCCTGCCACGGCCTACTAGCACTCTCTCCATGCCTCAAATTGTAGGTTAACGATTACCTAGTTCGAGAGACCCACGATGTTGTGAGGAAAGACGGATACAGTCCCTCACGAAGATTCTAAGGGGCACGCAATAAGGCAATGTCTTTATTCCTTGAAGGCCCTTAGTCTCTCACAAGGTCCCCTGATGGAGTATTGACTCCAAGGTTTGGATGACTACCAAAATCAGTCAAAGACGACTAGCACCCTTAGAGCATGTAGTGTGTCTTGAAGGGCACGTCACATAAATAAAACATGAATAAAGGTGAGTGGCACCTTGGATCACGTAGTGTGTCTTTAAGAGAACATCACATTTTTAATAAAGGTGAGTCAATGAACCTAGGTGTCTAGAAAACAATAATTTTTTTGACATGGCCAGCCTTAAAATAAATATTAAATGAGTAATTTTTATTAATTATGAAATTCCCTTAAAAATTCTAAGCCTAGTTAAAAATTAAGCCTAGGTCTAAATAGGGTAAGAAGACTAAAAATTAAATAATCAATTAACAAAAGGGGGATGAAGAAAAATCGAGTTAAGAATTAAAAGAAAAATATTTTATCTAAAAATTTAACCACTGATTATGTGAAAGAAATGTTAAATTGGAACTTAGACAAGAAATGAAATGAATGTAAAAAGGAATGTGGAAGCATAGAAAGGAATCTAGTCTAGTCTAACTAAAGAAATTTCTTAAATTAAACACAATTAAGTTTTAGAAACACGCCAGTCATTAAAAATGAAATAGAGGGAATACAAGGACATCTAGGAGTAATTTTAGGAGTGTTTTTAGGATGGGTGAGGGAATTTGGAATTTAATTAAATTAAATAAGTGAATTTATTGGTGCAACTAAGGGAACGAGTAACAAGTGTACGGGGGGAATAATTCCTAATTAATTTTTAATAAAACAAATTAAACGTGCAATGAAAAGTGGTCACTAAGAAAAAATATATAAAAGTAATGGATGAAAAGAGGAATGGATCATGACTAGCATGTGTAAGGTTATGCTGCCAGAATTTTTTTGGCTGATTTTTCTTGTGGGACTTGAGATACCCATCTTGAAAAAGAGAGTGGTAGCTCGACCTTGCAAGGCGAGCTGGGAGCTAGATTTTCTCTGGTTTTATGTGTGTGGCCCCTTTGCAGCTCGGAGGGCTAAGAGGAAAGAAGAGTACCCCTAGCATTGGTATGGAGGTACCAATGAATTCATCACAGTTAGAAAGAGAGGAGTTGGACAGAGCGCAAGCACAGGAGAACATCTTCACTTCACCATCGGTTACAGAGACAAATTACTAGTCGCTACCTCTAACTCAATCAAACTTTCAATTTATGTTTTTTATTACCTTGTGATTTATTTTAGTGCTATGGTTTATGGCTATCTATCGATTGATCATATGTTTTAAAATTTGAGGGGTAAATTGTTTGAGGGACTGAACAATCCTTGAGCTGACAAAAATTTCTTGAGAAAACCTAGGAACAAGTGCTCGATGAATCTTTATTGAATGTTGCTTCCATTTGTTTTGCGCTTTCCTTTAAGGCTTTTGGTTAGGAAAACAAAAGGTAACTTGTTGTCTATAAAGTTAAGCTTTGCGCCTTCAACCTTTATGCCTAGTGCCTTGGGATCTTAATCTCGGCGGTTTTGGGAGCTGGGAGCACTGCGCCTTCTTACTTAGCCAGCGAAATGCATCTCCTTACCTCTTTACATTGAACAATCACCAGCAAAGGTTTTACCTTTGTGTTGATTCTGGAGTGTTTTTTCTTTTCTTTTCTGCATTTGCCCCACAGATTTTCGCCTAGATTCAAGTTCCTTCATGGCGTTGTATGCCCCTTCAATCATCTCTGGTTTTTGCTTTAAATCTCACCTTTCTCCTGGCGTTTTCGTGTGCCCTCTGCTTGTTGCAGCGACAATTTTCCCAGCCTGGGGTTCACTCCTGGATTTTATCTCTTGATGTACTTGAGATTCATAAACTTCCCTCGGCAAATCGTAAAGGGGGTTTCGTCTGCGTTGAAGTAGTCACTTGCCCAACAACTCTTACTCGTTCTCTGCGTGTTTATTGAGGGGTGAACTCTTACTTGAGCCTCTACGTTTTAATTTTATCTCTGCATTTTGGAATAGCTTTCGCCCACACTTTCTCCCTCGTTGACAGATATTTGGGTTGCCAAGGATCCCACACCCTTGCTCCATCGTTGTCATAATTTCGGGCTGCCAGGGGCGCCCACTTCTTGCTCACTCCAGAGACTAATTTCGGGCCAGCTCTGCGCCCCCTCTTGCTCATCCTCGAGACTATTGGGATGGCTTGCGCGCCTCTCCCTCTGCTCGCTTTTTCCTGGGAAGAATCCAATTTTCTGAGAGCGTCATTCCTGGACAGTCTTCGTCTGTATGGTGTGCCCTTCCTCTTCACTCAGTTGACAGAGCTTCTGACTGCTTGCGTGCCCTCTCCTCACTCGACCCTTAGACATAATCAGGGTAGCTCAGATGCGCATACCTTCGTGGATTCCTGGGAGATTTCTTATCTCAGAAAATTTCATTTTGTGAAACACGGTGAGTGCGCCCTCCCTGGCAAATTTCCTATGGTCTTTAGCTTAGATTCATGACGCCTCTTTAAAACTTGTCTCTAATGTGTGGTAAAAATTTGAATGATCTATATTTAAGGGAATCGCATGGATCACCATTCATTCCTAAATCGAACCAATTTTTTATAAAACCCAAAACCACATATCACAACGCTGAAGAGGTTTCTAGTGGGCTATAGGTTCTAATTGTAATGCGATGAATGTCACTACTGGTCCTTTATTTTAAAGAAGGGAAGGATTTCATAAATTGGAGGGTTACGATCAGATCTTGAGAATGATGAGCGGGGTTGTTATAAACTGTTAGGAAATCTATTTTTATATTAGAAGTATCGAGTTACATGTCATTTATGTTAGAGACATTGTTTTTACTTCCTAGTTATTAACCCTCGTGTTTTTATAATTTTAAAGGACATATCTTTGTAATACACATTCCAGCTAAGGATGTTTGGTGGGCTTGTGCAAGATTAAAATGTTATAAGATCCTGAAGACATCACAAGTGTCATTCTACAACACACTTGTGATAGGTTGAGTTACCTTGTGGAACTAGAGAGTGGAATTTTATTTAGCTTTTAGAAAAAAATTATGCCCCAACTGAAAATTTTAGAAGGAACCATCTCGAGTAGGGAAGGATTTTAAATGGTTTGTTGGGTTAGGATGGAGATAATAATAATAATAATAATCTATTTTTAAGGTCACGGCCAAGCCAGCACACCAAATTGGTGTATGAGACCCCCTTGTTTGTGGGACAAGGGACCCCCCTTCGCCCAACAATTTGACTGGTAAAGTCTACGAAGGTATACATACCCTACCCCCCTCTGGATTTGAACTTGTGACCTCTTAAGAGGAAACACATGTTCTTAACCATTAGGCCCACTCAGAGATGTTAGTTTTGTTGCGTAATGTTAAGGATGTATTGAGATCTTGACCTTCTATCCTTTGAAGTGTCATTTTTCCCTTACTTATCTTGCAGTTGGAATATGATGAAGTTTGGTAGGAGATCCAGTGCGCCATTAAAATATTGTTGTTATAGATTAATTAAGAAATTATAATCTCTTGCGCCTTATAAAATAAAGATGAGTTCACTTGAAATTTAAAACAATGTGGTTGTATGATTGATTGAGCTTTTATATTCTCTCGCATCATTTAACATAAGGTCGATTCCTCGACACCATGAATAAATCGATAGTTTACTCTTGCACATTGAATACTTAATGAAATGAAGGATTGTTTTAGACATTAGAATTTTTGCGCGAATGAAATTTTATGTGACGGTTGATTGCATTTATGTTGATGGTTAAGTGGTTTGATTGTGTAGCTTTATGGACTAGAGCTGACGCATAATGTTTACACTTTTGATTACTTGTGTGTGTTGCAACAACGACGATGCATGATTAGTTTAGTGAAAGTTTACTTGTGCGCCTTAATTTCAGTGGGCATGTGTTTGCTTCATATTTATTCTCTTGAACCTTTGAATTTAATGTTGACTAACCTTGTGTCATGAATTTAGGTCGATATGTGACTGGTTTAGAACTAGTTTTCCCTTGTGCCATTACTTAAGTTGACTTGTGAATGTTCTAGAATTGTGTACTCTCGCGTGCAACGAATATTTAAATGATGATGTATTATTGATAATGATGATGGTTTCCCTTGCTCCTTGGTTAATTGGTGTTTAGGATTGATGAATTGATGAAATGGATGATCGTAGATGTTGTTGATTTAGCTAGTTTCTTGGATATGATTGTGTTAGTGGGATGTAGACACCTCCTTGTTCCTCAGAACAGTCGTCGGCCCTAAAATCTTAAATGGTTAAAATCAATTGGAACATGGGCTTGAGTGTTTCTTATGTGTCCTGGAGGTCATAACCTTGCAGGGTAGGTTGGGGCGGCTAGTCATTTTATATTCATTATCAAATTGATTGTTGTTGTAAATTTCTTTAATATATTTGATGTGTTAATCTGCTACGCTATGTATTTTTATGTGTCGTTGTCCTTCAATGACACGTTGAATGTGTCGTTAGTGATTTCCATGATGAGTAGTTGGTACTGCTTTTACTTATGATGTTGATTAGGAGATGTTGTGATCATTGTATTGATGTTTATTAAAAAAAATACCTTTATTCTTTGATTTTCTTAGGCATAACAGAGGGGTGTTACATATGGTATCAGAGCAGGTTCAACCCTGCGATTGTGGATCGTCACGCCTTCCATTGTATTATACTTTTGATTAATAACTTAGCGTTAATTAAAATTTTAACCTGACCATTGGATAATCATGGTTAAAGGATGTCGCAGAGGTTCACAATGTGGTGCTAGGGGAGGAGGTGTGACATCTCCAAAAGCGCCTGCGCCCTAGGGATCTAACCCCCAAAGGGAAGAACAAGTCTTTGGGCTAGAGCCAATTGTTGTAAGGGATGTGGTTGGTCTGACAAGGTCCTTCGAGGGAAATGTCAGAAGCCTTGATTAACCATTTAGATAGAGATGAGCCTAGGATGCATGTACCCCCTGAGGGCCCACAACGTACCCAGCTGATACTGGTAGCATTCACAGGGAACTAGAGAAGGTCAAGTTTCCCGAGTTCTTGGGTGCCACGGACGGCGCAGCCGCCGAGGCACGGTTGGAGAACTTGGCAATGTGCTTTGCACTTTGCGACTACACCTCCAACATGAAGGTCTGCATGGAGGTATTTCACCTAAAGGGGAGAACTCTTCTCTGGTGGAAAACGCTCATGCCACAACCAAACATGGTCATCGAAGACGTGTCATGGGAACTGTTCGAGGAGCGGTTCCGGGAGAGGTATTTTCAGAGAAATTAATTAAGCGCCAGCTCAATGAGTTCAACGCCTTATAACAGGTTGGTCGTACGGTGCCCGAGTACGCGACCCGTTTCATGGAGCTGCTTATGTATACTCCACATCTGAGAATGGAGAAGTTGAAGGTCACCAAGTTTGTGATGGCCTTAAACATCAACATTCATGCAAAGGTGAGGATCCTAATGCCTCAGACGTTGCACGATGCAGTCCAGAAGGCCCTCATAGTTGAGGAAGAGTTGATCAGCGAGGGTCAGGGAAGGACACCTGCGAGACTGACGGGATAGATGATGTCTAGTGCGTAATAGCATTAGACTCAAGATAAACTTTCTTTAAGGTATCGAGATATGTCGAGAGGATTTGCGCTCATGATACCTCGATGATCGGCTCCCCAGCGGGGAACTCCTGATAAGGGACCACCGCATCAGCAGCAACAGTCATTAGGCATGTTGAGCAGAACAAACCATGGTTTCAGGCTGGTGGGCCAGCAGCTTCTACTTYGGGGACCAAGAGTATTGGACCAAAGACCGGATGATCGACATGTGGAGAAACACAATACCAGTGCGATTGTCCAGTTGAGRGGGCCAGAGCGGCCGGATCAACAGGACCCACTACAGTTGGAGATTTGGGCAAGGCCCACCGGATTCAAGCGGCAGTGAATAATCGTTAGGCCTAGCACTAGTCCACTGACCTCGAGACATCAAGAACATTCGTCGACCAAACTTTTGTTTTTGGATAGAACTAGGTACTACAGAAGATCATGCGCAAGGATGCAAGATATATGCATTCTTAGCATTGAACGACAAGGAATTGGCAGAAGGATTAGAAAACCTTTCGGTAGTACGAGAGTTGCGGACGTGTTCCTAGAAGAGTTACCAAGTTTTCTGCCAGAAGGCAAGATGGAATTTACAATCAACTCAAAACCTGGAACTAAATCGATAGCAAGAACACCTTATCGGATGTCGACCCTTGAGTTACAGGAGTTGAAAATCCAACTGAAGAAGTTGTTGGACCTAGGACTTACGTCCAAGTGTGTCACCTTGGGGTGCGCCTGTTATTTTCATACGGAAGAAGGATGGGTCATGGAGACTCTGCATTGACTACCATCAATTGAATGAGGCAACGATCAAGAACCAATATTTGTTGCCAAGAATAGATGATTGTTTGATTAAATGAAAGGTGTGACATTGTATTCGAAGATCTACTTGAGATCAGAATATTGAAGATACAGATCAAGGGGGAAGACATTCCTAAGACCGCATTCAAGACGAGGTTTGGGCATTACGAGTTTACCATTTTACCATTTGGACTGACAAACGCCCCAGGGGTATTCATAACCTTGATGAATGGGGTGTTTTGCGAGTACTTGGACAAGTTGTTCAAGTATTCATTGACGACATTTTGATATATTCTCAGATGAAGGAAGAACTTGATGAACATTTGTGTTCGATATTACAGTGTTTACGAGAAAACAATTTATACAGGGAACAATCAAAATGATCTTTTTATCAATCAATGATTCATTATTTGGGGCATTTTATCTTCGACGAAGGCATCACTGTGGATCTAGAGAAGGTAGAAGCTATTATGGAATGGCCTGCGTCGATGAACATACCAAAAGTACGTAGCTTCATGGGTTGACTGGATATTATCGACGGTTCATCGAATTTTTTCGAAGATAGCAAATCCGATCACGAAATTATAGATGAAAATCAAGAATTTTGTGTGGATCGAGACATGCATGGAAGCTTTTTAAAGGCTCAAGGAGTTGTTGACGAAAACACCGGTACTAAAATTCCTCGACATGAACAAGGACTTTCGACGCATCCAAGGAAGGATTTGGCGAAGTCATGATGCAAGATGATCGGGTGATCGCTGACATCTCAAGGAAGTTAATAAAGAATGAGGAGAACTACGCAATGCACGATTGGGAGTTTTTGGCCATTGTGTATGCCCTGAGAGTGTGGAGACATTACATGATTGAACGAAAATTCGAATTGAAAACAGACAACTATGGTTTGCAACACATTTTTATGCAAAGTGACTTGAACGTGCGGCAAAGGCGTTGGTCGGAACTGCTTAGCGAGTACATTTTTGAGATTACCTACATAAAAGGAACAATGAATAGAGTGGCAGATGCATTGAGTCAGAGACCATGCATATTTTCAGTGATACCTCTTCAGATGAATCTTCGTGAAACTACTCTAACTATATAGTGCAACGATGACTGGTATAAAGAGGTTAAGGAAAATATTGGACGAGACAACATGTTGGTACCAAAATTTGAGGGATTTACTATGGACAACGGTGGATTATTGAGGTATAATAATTGGATTTACATACCTCCTAATGATGAGTTGAGAATTTGATCTTAAGCGAAGCTCATATAGTAGTGTACATGGCTCATCCAGGAGTCACGAAGATGAGGGCAAACCTTAAGCCCTTATTCTTCTGGAAAGGAATGAAGGCGTACATAGTTAGATACATGGCGAGATGTCTAGAATGTAAACAAGTTAAGGATGAACATAGACATCTGGCCGGATTACTACAGCCATGTGTTATTCTGAAATCGAAATGGGAAGTCGTTTCGATGGAATTTATTGTGGGATTGTCACTGATGGCAAGGAGGAACGACTCAATTTGCATTGTAGTTGAAACTCCGATGAAGAGTGCACATTTTATCCATGTGCGTACGACATATCAGGTGCCAGAATTAGCTGGAATTTTTACTAGCGAGATTGTAAGATTGCTTGGTGTGCCTAAAAGGATCATATTCGATCAAGGATCGGTGTTTACAGGATGATTTTGGACTAGTTTCCAAGAGGCCTTGGGAACCCAACTTAACTTTAGTATAGGTATCACCTGGATATAGAAGGGAAGACAAAAGGAAAAACCCAATTGTTGGAAGATATGTTGTGTATGTACATGACGGACAAACAAAAGCATTGGGAAGAATTCTTTCCACTAGTAGAGTTGCATACAACAACAACTATCAAAAGAACCATTAAGATGGCGCCATTTGAGTTTTTACAGGCGATTGTGTCGAACGTCTTTGAGTTGGGATCGGATTAAGGATAGGGACATGGTAGGACTAGAAGCGATCCAAGAAATGGAAGAGAATGAAAACGATAAGACAAAGGATTAAGGAAGTGTAATATCGACAAAAGAGTTATGTTGATGTGCATCGTGTTGGCTACAACAATGAAGTTGGCAACTGAGTTTTCTTGCGGGTGAAACCGCACTAGAGTTCGATTAAGTTTGGAAGGAGTTTTAAGCTCTCTCCTAGGTAGTGGGACCTTTCAAAGTTGTGCAAGGAAGGAACTTGTGGCCTATCGATTAGTCTTGCCTCATTCTTAAAGGTGTATGCTCGATGTTTATCTGTATTTGTTTCGCGACATTATGTTAGTGATCCTATGCATGTGATTGACTTGAGTTCCTTGCAGGCATCGGACGAGAGTAAAATCACAACTGAGCCAATCCACATTCTGGACCATCACATCCGACAGCTACGACATCAAATAGTCGATCAGGTCAAGGTCCAGTGGGATAATTATAGTGCACACTCGGCTACCGGGGAGGACGCATATGATATGCGCCAACAATTTCCATTTTTGTTTGGTAGTTAGACATTTAGATCTTGTCAGATACTTTATTTACTGCACACATATGTTGTGAAACTCCACGACAAATTTTAAAACAAGAGGGGGTGTATATAACATCTTGTTCTTGCGCGCAAATGATTTGACTTATTCTTTAAGGACACTTGCGTGCAAGTAATCCGGTTTAGTATACGGTTGTATGTTTTGCTTGTGGATTCAGATGATGATGTTGTTGGACTATGATGTTATGTTATTTGATATTTATGTATAGACAGATGTTATTGATGGGTTTCTCCTAAGTGTGAAGGAATTTTGACAGATTGAGGATGTTGATGGCATCAATGGACCCCCTTGGACCTCAGATCGAGTCAAGGAGTGGACTGTATATGGTTTGGGTATTTCTATTTATGCATATGTGACATATGATCAGGTATATTATGATGTTGTTTATGGATCGTTGACAATGTTTCGTTGATGGATGCAGGTTGACAATTGCTTGTTAATCAAACTCGCATAAGGAGTAAAGGGGCCAAGCACAACAACCAGATATTGAGGGAGAGGTGTGGCAGCAACCCTGCCACAACCTACTAGCACTCCCGCCATGGTTGAAATTGTAGGTTAAATATTACCTAGTTCGATAGACCTACGATGTCATGAGGGCAGATTGAGATAGTCGCCCACAAATATTCTAAGGGGCGCACAATAAGGAAGGGTCCTTAATCATTAGAGACCCTTAGTCTCTCACAAGGTCTCCTGATGCAGTATTGACTCCAAGGGTTGGAAAAATACCAAAATCATTCAAAGGAGAGTGGCACCCTTGGAGCACGTAATGCATCTTGAAGGGCATGTCGCATAAATAAAACATGAATAAAGGCGAGTGGCACCCTTGGAGCACGTAGTGCATCTTGAAGGGTGAGTCGCGTTTTTAACAAAGGTGAGTCAATGAACCTAGGTGCCTATAAAACAATAATTGTTTTGACATGGTTGGCCTTAAAATAAATATTAAATGAATAATTTTTATTAATTATAAAATTCCCTTAAAAATTATAAGCCTAGTTCTAAATAGGGTAAGAAGACTAAAAAATAAATAATCAATTAATAAAAGAGGGATGAAAAAAAATCAAGTTAAGAATTAAAAGAAAAATATTTTATCTAAAAATTTAACTATTGATTATGTGCTAGACATGCTAAATTGGAACTTAGACAAGAAAGGAAATGATTGTAAAAAGGAATGTGGAAGCATAGAAAGG
This sequence comes from Picea mariana, assembly GCA_032191745.1. NCBI lineage: Eukaryota > Viridiplantae > Streptophyta > Pinopsida > Pinales > Pinaceae > Picea > Picea mariana. The sequence continues at coordinate 86,769 of JASDQU010103727.1, forward strand.
AATCTAGTCTAGTCTAACTAAAGAAGTTTCCTAAATTAAACACAACTAAGTTTTAGAAAGGCGTCCGTCATTAAAAATGAAATATAGGGAATAAAGGGACAACTAGGAGTAATTTTAGGAGCACTTTTAGGATGGATGAGAGAATTTGACATTTAATTAAATTAAATAAGTGAATTTATTGGTGCAAATAAGGAAACAGGTTACAAGTGTACGGGGGGAGGATACTTCCTAATTATTTTTTAATAAAACAAATTAAGCGTGCAATGGAAAGTGGTCACTAAGAAAAACTCCATAAAAGTAATGGATGAGAAGAGGAATATATCATCACTGATATGTGTAAGGTTATGCTGCCGAAATTTCTTTAGCTGATTTTTCTTATGGGAATTGGGAAACCCGGCTCGAAAAAGATAGTGGTAGCTTGACCTTGCAAGGTGAGATGGGAGCTAGAATTTCTCTAGTTTTGTGTGTGTGGCCCCTTTGAGGCTCGGGGCGCTAAGGGGGAAGAAGAGTACCCCTAGTGTTGGTTGGGAGGTACCGGTGAAGTCGTCACGATTAACAAGCGAGGACCTAGACAAAGTGCAAGCACGTGAAAACATCTATGCTTCCTTCACCATCGGTTACAAAGACAAATTCTTGGTCGTTGCCTATAACTCGATCAGACTTTCAATTTATGTTTTTTATTACCTTGCAATTTATTTTAGTGGTATGGTTTATGGATATCTATCGGCTGATCATATGTTTTAAAATTTGAGGGGTAAATTGTCTGAGGGACTGAACGATCCTTGAGCTGAAAAAAAATTATTGGGAAAACCTAGGAACAAGTGCTCGATGAATCTCTATTTATTGTTTCTTCAATTTGTTTTGTGCTTCCCTTTAGGATTTAGGTTAGGAAAACAAAAGGTAACTTGTTGTCTGTAAAGTTGAGCTTTGCGCCTTCAACCTTTATGCCCATCACCTTGGGATCTTAATCTCAACATTTTTTGGAGCTAGGAGCTCTACGCCTTCTTCCTTAGCCAGTGAAATGCATCTCCTTACCTCTACGTTGAACAATCAAGAGAAAAGGTTTTACCTCTATGTTTCTTTTGAAGTGGTTTTTATTTTCTTGCCTACGTTTTCCCCACGGTTTTTTGCATAGATTAAAGTTCCTTCATGGCGTTGTATGCCCCTTGAATCATCTCTGGTTTTTGCTTTAAATATCACCTTTATGCTGGCGTTTTCTTGTGCCCTCTGCTTGTTGTAGCAATAATTCACCTAGTCTAGGGTTCACTCCTAGCATTTATCTCTTGATGTACTCAAGATTCATAAACTTCCCTTAGAAAATCCTAAAGGGGTTTTCCTCTAAGTTGAAGCAGTCAATTGCTCAACAACTCTTACTCGTTTTATGCGTGTTTATTGAGGGGAGAACTCTTAATTGAGCCTCTGCATTTTGATTTTATCTGTGTGTTTGGGAATACCTTTCTCCCACAATTTCTCCCTCGTTGAAAGAGATTCGGGCTGCCAAGGTGCCCACACCCTTGCTCCATCGCTGTCAAAATTTTGGGATGTCAGGGGCACCGACTTCTTTCTCACTCAAGAGACTATTTTTGAGACAACTTTGTGCCCCCTCTTGCTCATCCTTAGGGATATTGGGATGGCTTGCGTGCTTCTCCCTCTGCTCTCTTTTTCCTTGGAAGAATCTGATTTTCTCATAGCGCCATTCCTTTCCCTTCCTGGACAGTCTTCGTATGCACGGTGCGCCCTTCCTCTTCACTCAATTGACAGAGGTTCTGACTACTTGCACACCCTCTCCTCACTCAACCCTCAAACTGAATCAGAGTATCTTAGATGTGCATACCTTCAAGGATTCTTGGGCAATTGATTCTCTCAAAAAATGTTGCTTTATGCAACAAGGTGAGTGCGCCCTCCCTGGCGAATTTCCTATGGGATTTATCTTAGATTCGGGATGCCTCTTTAAAACTTGTCTCCAATCTATGGTAAAAATTTGAATGATCTATCTTTAAGGGAATCACATGGATCACCATTCATTCCTAAATCGAACCAAATGTTTATAAAAACCAAAATCACATATCACAATGTCGAAGACGCTTCTAGTGGGCTCTAGGTTCTAATTGTAATGCGATGAATGTCACTATTGGTCCTTTATTTTAAAGAAGGGAAGGATTTCATAAATTCGAGGGTTACGATCGGATCTTGAGAATGATGAGCGGGGTTGTTATAAATTGTTAGGAAATCCATTTTTATATTAGAAGTATCGAGTTACATGCCATTGTTGTTAGAGACATTGTTTTTACTTCCTAGTTATTAACCCTCGTGTTTTTATAATTTTAAAGGACATATCTTTGCAATACACATTCCAACTAAGGATGTTTGGTGGGCTTGTGAAATATTAAAATGTTATAAGATCTTGAAGACATCACAAGTGTCATTCTACAACACACTTTTGATTGGTTGAGTTACCTTGTGGAACTAGAGAGTGGAATTTTATTAAGCTTTTAGACAAATGTTATACCCCAACTGAAAGCTTTAGAAGGAACCATCTCGAGTAGAGAAGGATTTTAAATGGTTTGTTGGGTTAGGATGGAGATGTATAGTTATGTTGTGTGATGTTAACAATGTATTGCGCTCTTGACCTTCTATACTTTGAAGTGTCCTTTTTCCCTTACTTATCTTGCAGCTGGAATATGATGAAGTTTGGTAGGAGATATGGTGCGCCATTAAAATATTGTTGTTATAGATTGATTAAGAAATTATGATCTCTTGTGCCTTATAAAATAAAGATGAGTTCACTTGCACTGTAAAATAATGTGGTTGTATGATTGATTGAGATTTTATATTCTCTCGCGTCGTTTAACATAAGGTCGATTCCTTGGCGCCATGAATAAATCGATAGTTTACTCTTGCGCATTAAATATTTAATGAAATGAAGGATTGTTTTAGACATTAGACTTCTTGTGTGAATGAAAATTTATGTGACGGTTGATTGCATTTATGTTGATGGTTAAGTGGTTAGATTGTGTAGCTTTATGGACTAGAGCTGACGCATAATGTTTACACTTTTGATTACTTGTGCGCGTTGCAATTACAACGATGCATGATTAGTTTAGTGAAAATTTACTTGTGTGCCTTAATTTCAGTGGGCGTGTGTTTGCTTCATATTTATTCTCTTGCACCTTTGAATTTAATGTTGATTATTATTTCTTCATGAATTTAGGTCTATATATGACTGGTTTAGAACTAGTTTTCCCTTGCGCCATTACTTAAGTTGACTTGCGAATGTTCTAGAATTGTTTACTCTCGCGCACATTGAATATTTAAATGATGATGTATGATTGATAATGATGATGGTTTCCCTTGCTCCTTGGTTAATTGATGTTTAGAATTGATGGATCGATTAAATGGATTATCATATATGTTTTTGATTTAGCTAGTTTCTTGGATATGATTGTGCTAGTGGGATGTAAACACCTCCTTGTTCCTCAGAACAATCGCTAGCCCTGAGACCTTAAATGGTTAAAATCAATTGCAACTTGGGCTTGAGCGTTGCTTATGTTTCCTGGAGGTCCTAACCTTGCAGGGTAGGTTGGGGCGAGTAGTCATTTTATATTCATTATTGGATTGATTGTTGTTGTAAATTGCTTTAAGATATTTGATGTGTTAATATGCTACATTATGTATGTTTATGTGTCGCTATCCTTCGATGACGCGTTGAATGCGTCATTAGTGATTTCCATGATGAGCAGTTGGTACTATTTTTACTTATGATGTTTATGATTAGGCGATGTTGTGATCATTATATTGATGTTTATTTCTTAATGCAAAAAAAAAWTTACCTTTATGCTTCGATTTTCTTAGGCGTAATGGAGGGGCGTTACAAAAGAAAACTTTTCAGTGTGTATTCTTTCTTGTTGTAGATCTTTGGTGGAGCAACTACCTTTGGTTGGAAGTGATTTCCTAKCTAGGAAGAGTTGGTGGCTAGGGTTTTCTATTTATGGTGGATTCTCTAGCTAAGGTTTGGAGAGCATGACTTGTACCAACTTGTATTAAGTTGTGGGCATGTACTTGTTAGTTCATCTTGTATATATATGAATATTTCCTTGTTGCTTAAATTTTGTGTACTTACATATCTTATTTTCAACTTATGTTTTCATGATGATTGAGTAGTTTCTTGTGTTTATAAGTAATTTGACAAACATATAGAAGCTAAGTCAGCATATTTATGGTTGTAATAAATATGGTGTCCTAAGAAAGAAACCATAGCTCAAGCTCAAAAGTGGCTCATTTCCTTGTTGATTTCAGTTTCCCAAGTATTAGAGACAAGTGATTTAGACATTCTAGAGTTTATGTCTCAGGCATATGGTTATACAATAAGCTTTCCAATTGAGACGTGTTACCCCCTCAAGGGTGACAAATTTTAGATACCCTCACAAGGGTGTCATATTGTTGCTTGCATGAGATGTCATGCTCATCTTCTCTAGATACATATAGAATTTCTCTTGATCTCAACAAATGTATGGTCATACTAGCTCAGTCGTGGTATATCTCACCTTCATCCCTCACTCCTTAGATGGAAGATGGACTATGGATGGTACAGTATGGATTTAGTATGTTTAATTTGGATGTGAGGATATAACTTCTTAGCTCATCATAGAAATGGTAAATACCTAACCATATATGGTGGAACTTCATAGCATTACATGGTTTTATTATTTTCTTCGTGGAAATGACTAGCATTATTAGGATAGTGCTTCCACATCCTAACCATGCTATTCATTTCCCACCTCCCCTATATCATTCATTCCATCCATATAAAAATTATATTCTAGTCATGTATGATTTCTCAAAAGTAAAAATAAAAATTCAATAATGATAAAAGTTTGAATCAATAAAGACAAAAAGGCTAAGAGGTGAAGAGTTAAAATCAAAGCCAAAAAAAAATATTCAATAATGCCACCCCGCTATGAGGCCAATGCCCCTAGTCCCTAACTTGTCTATGAATATCCAAATAAAAGGGACGTGTTTGATAAACTAGACACTTGAAGAAAAATGATTAAAGGGGTAGTAAGAAACAGCGTCGAGGACATGTAACTCAATGTTAAGCTCCATCTTCAAGGATATTATGTATAAAAAACCCTAGCTCATGAAAGCTAGATGGAAGAATAAATGAATAAAAATACCTATTCATGTCTAAGACTTTGAGGGTCATCACATGAACTCATTTCTCCTTCCCTTTCATCATTATTATTCCTCTTTGCATATCTTTCTCCTAGGTACTTAATAAATATGGGTTGTCTTAGGACTTGATGCACGTATAAAGATATATTATTCCCCTTGGTAAGACTTAGGCAAGTATTAAAACTAACCCCTATTTGTTAAGAGATGTCACCAAGTGCTACCATTTAATGGCTTGCTAAGAGGCTAGACCCATCACTTCAAGTGGGTATTGTGCATTGGGATACATGTACCATGCCTCTGGATATGACACCCCATTGGGATCCATGATGTCACATTGGGATCCATGTACTCATATATGATCATATCTATAGACATCGGGATCCATGTACTACATTGGGATATGTGTCATTGCATTGGGATCCATGACAATGCATCAAGCCATGATAAGTGTCTGAACATGGAATAAATTTTACCTGCTCGAGGGTCTGGTTTGATTTGCATTTAGATTAGAGTATTTTGTGGAAGCCTTAATGTCCTCTTATGAATGTTTCTTGAAAATAAATCGTCCTCATATAAAAATTTTGGAATATTGCATAGGTTTTCTTTTGATTTCGTGTTTTGAGTGATTTTTTTTTTTCATAATTTGTCTTTCTTAATAATCTCATTATCTTTGTCTCCTCGAAAGTTTTTTGGTGATATAAAATTAGTCTCATTTTGACTCCGGGATCAAAATTTATGGCATGTTGAAGTTTTGAGTTTTTTAACTGTCATGATGAGTTGGCATGATGATGTGGCAACCCATGTAGAAAACTTACGTGAAAGGGTTGACAAGGCAAAATTTGTAGGTGGCACTTCCACGTCACCACCACATCAAATTTTCAGGTTTTAGCATTTGATCATTTTATTTTATATATTATTTTATTTTATATTATTATTTTGTTTATATTATTTAATATATTATTTTTAATTATTTATTAATGTTTTTCGGGACTTCGGACGATTCAACTTTCAAATCTTATTCATACATTTTTTCCCCAAAGAACAAAATCCCTGAAGCTCGCGAAATTATGTAACTATTTTATATATTATGTTATTTTATTATGCACAAAATCCCCGAAGCTCACGAAATGAAACAATTATTTTATATTATATTTTATTATTTGTTTTATATTATATTTATATATTTTAAATTCTTCAAAACTTCGAGTCTTCAGGGGTTTTCGATTCTCAAATTTTATTTTACCCGAATCCTGAAGTGCATTATCTACCTAAGACCCTAAATTACCTACCCATCTACCCACCCCACCTATGACCCTAAGACTCAACCCCACCCACCTAACACCTACCCACTCCATCACTTACCCACTACATGTCTATTTAATGTATTATATTTAAATCTACATAAGACCATAACTTACCTACCCATCTACTCACCCCACCTATGACCCTAAAACTCGACCCCACCTAAATCCACCTAAGCTAGGACCCCACCCACCTAACACCTACCCACTCCATCACTTACCCACTACATGTTGATTTAATGTATTATATTTAAATCTACCTAAGACCATAACTTACCTACCCATCTACTCACCCCACCTATGACCTTAAAACTCGACCCCACCTAACTCCACCTAAGCTAAGACCCTGCCCACCTAACACCTACCCACTACATGTCGATTTAATGTATTATATTTACTATTAAATCATTATAAAAACAATATATGTTTATACCTTCAACCAAGGTCTCACAAGAACTTATACCACATTTTTGTATATAAACACTAATTTCCTATTTCATCCCATGAATGTGGGATTTATAATTTTGTTTTTTAAAACTTACCTAAAATGCACCAACCGTTTACCATTTTGCACCAGAGCAGTTTCAGGACCTTGACTTCGGGAGATCATAACTCGATATCTGGGGCACGAAATTGGGCTTGTGAGGGCTCGTTGGAAATCTTCAACAGATGAGAACAACCTCGAATAATTTATTTTGCGAAATTTGCAAACCAAACATTCCAAAAATTCAACATAAGATAGGCTACGAAATTAAAACAAACTGAGTTTTCCGAGTGTGATTTTAGGGAAAATTTAATAACTAAAACATTTTTTAGATTTAGATCTCGTTCCATATTGTCCATATGTCAATTATATAACAGCTGGAAAATGATTTGGGCTCATATTTGGGGATCTATTTTTGTTTTTAATTTCATTTTCTCCGAATAAGTAGTTTTAATCATTTTTAGATTTGGTTTTGCTTTGGATTTTAATTACATTTTTAATGATAATTGGTTGATATTTTGCAGAGATTTTGACAAGTTGTTATCACTTGGAACTTGAGGATTTACGAATTAGAGAAGGATTTTTCTCCTAAAGAATCAGAAAAAAAAAAAACATATTTTTGTTTTGAGAGAGGAGCTATGTACTTATAAAAAGAGCTTTGTATGAGGGGAAAATGGGAGGGTTGGGAGCTTAGGAATACTTTTTGAAAGCAAGGATGTATTCTCTATAAAGCATGTGTGGTTGTTGTAAATATTTTCAAACAAGAAGCTTTAATTTATTGGATTCATTGTTCATTCTTCAACAAAGCCTCGTCTCTTCTTCCATTTTTTGTATTATGATTCTTATTATGCCATCATTGTTCATGACTATTTTGCACTAAGATCGTTATTAGGGTTATATAAGTAACATTTTGGTACAACCTCCATTATTGCAATTATAAAATAATCATTTGAGACAAAGAATTTCCTGTCTTACTGTGACTGGGACAAGACCTTTGTTTTAGCATGTTTTGCTTAATCATAACCCTAATATATTTTCTTATATGCATTCACTATCCTTTTGTTAGATTCATCATTGGCAATGCCCAGTAAATGGTATTTTCTTCATCTTAGATTTATAGGGATTTCTTTTTCCCTCTGCAAGTCTGAGATTTAATTATTTCTCTTATTTCTTCTATCTTTCATGAGTAAGTTTTTGTGCTCTATTTGATGAGACTCCATGCCCTATAGATTTAGGCCACTAATCTGAGAGTTTTACAACCTTTTATCCAATATGTTGTCTTGTATCCTATGCCATATTTTAAAATCATATGAGGGAGCCCCATTTGGCTGGAAGGGTTAGCTTGCTAGCCAGAAATTGGTTGAAAATGTGCTAGGAATTTCTCTTTTACAACCAAGAGAAATATCTAGTAACAACATTTTTTGGCATCGTTGTTGGGGACGGTTTTGAAAGGTTTCATCTTCCCTGGGTGTATGACAAAGATCGGTACTGATTCTTGAGGGTGAATGAGATTAAAATGCACATATAGATTGTTTTAATTTTTCACCTGGCGACTCTATAATCTGATAAATTCATTGGTGGTTGCACTGGGAGATCAACCTTTGACGGAAAAATGAAGAATCATTGTAAAATAATCAGGTACCAAATGACAAGTTTCTTTCATGTTATTCTAGATCTACTAGTTAGTCATTTGTTTCTTTGTCAAATATATTTAGAAATGATTTTTTCTATCTTGTCGATCCATAGAATCATAAGTCCAAAACCTCATCCCATATCTTAGAAAAAGAACCTTTGGTTTCTTCTTATATTACTCAAATAGATGAATCTTTTTATTATTGCCTTCTAAAATTAATGATCAACCGTAAGCATTAACACATTTCGAAAGCTTTCTCGATCAAATTCATATTCCTCCAGATCCTAGCCATTATTGTACATTAGTTGAGAATGAAATTAATTTACCACTCCCTTCAGTCTCTAATATACCCTGTGATCATCTTGTGAAGATTCACCCATGGGATTTAAACAGATATAAACCTCTTAAGTTGTTATTTATCATTCATGATCTACCTTCTAAAATTTTCAAATATCTTCCTACATTCAATGGAGAAGATGATATTATAGCAAAAACGCACATGGAAACCTTTGAACATCTCGTAGATTGCTTATAAATTCAATATGAAGATGTATTTATGAGAATGTTCACTCATTCTTTAATACGTGAGGTCAAGAGATGGTTTAAAGACTTACCATCTGAATCAATTTCTTCTTGGGATGACTTTCATGATGTTTTCTTGCACAGATGGGTTGAAAGAAAATCACATCATCAATATTCATCTGAGTTTTATGTTGTTAAAAGAATGAATGATGAAACCGTTATGAAATTCAACAAAATATTTCAAAACTTATATCATAATTTTCATGTTGAGATTTGTCCATCTTAAGCCGTTGCCAAGGTATACTATGCACTAGCACATCATCCTGATTTGGCCTTTTATCTTAGAGAAAGAAAGTCCCCAACATTGTAACAAATGTATATTGATGTTGAGGAAATTGAAAACAATCTTTGGGCTTGTGGGAAACTTCCTAATGAAATAAAAGATCAGGATTCAAATACAGAGAAGAAGAGGAACAAGAAGAATCAAATATATATTTTTCTTTGCTTCATATTGTTGACGAACAAGATAAGTCTTTTATTTCAAATCAACAATATTTTAATGATTGGGAAGATTATTTTCGTATGAATTTTGTAAGTTTTTTTCAAGGATTTATTGAAGAAGAAGGTGACCAAGAACTGGAACAACAAAAGTATTACAACATTGGGACTGAACAAGAAAATCTTGCTGCGGTTATTATTCATGTTTTTCTCAAACATTTGCATAGAAATAGTTTGTAATTTAATTAACGAAATGATTTCATGGTTACATTGGAAATATGATATCACTTGATTAAGCATTTCATGAGTTTAAAATAGGATCAAATTGTATATAAATAAGCTCATATTTGAGCATTTATTTTTAGTTGTTTTTAGACAGTGTTGTTATTAGTTAGATCGATTTAAGTTGAATAAATAAAACTAAACTTTGTTGATCACTTACATTTATTCTAATCTGTACAAAAATGATAGAATTTATTTATAGATAAAATTCCAAGTATGTTATTTGCAAGTAAGGTGAAAATCATTTTCTTTCTTTATCATTATTGAAATGGTATATTTTCGGTAATTCCTCAAAATATGAGTTTTTATATTAGATGATAATTGATAGTTTTATCAAGAGAAACTTGAGAAAACAAATGATAAAAAAATTTCATACTCATACGAAAATATGTGGTTGATTTTTAGAAGACGTTAAGCTCGGGGTTTACTTTAACATGTAGACAGTTCTACTTAATTTATATTTTTTAACAGTTATCATCACATAGTGTTATTTCACGTTGATTGCCCCCATCCCAGAAAATAAATAAAGTATTACGACAGATGGTGAAAGAAAATTCATGAAAATGATTGCCCCCGTCTTGTCCAAAAGAGAGGATGAAAGGAAATTCATTTAAATGATTGCCCTCATCTCAAATTAATAAACTAATGTTAAATAGTGGGATGGTGAAAGGAAATTCAGGATTGGGGGATATAGATATCTTCACCGGGGTCATGGATGCCTATCTGCAGTGAAACGATGGCTATGATCATTATTATGAACTGAAACTATGTATCTTAACCCAAACCATGTTATTAGACCAACTGAGTTTTATTTATAGAAATAAAAAAATATTTCCCTTGAGTTCAAACAATCATTAGTTTGAAATCTAATGTTTTAGCTTGATTCTAATTAATTACCTTAGATAAATCCTGAGTAGATTTCGATGAAGGAAACACTTTAATAGCTTTACTTGAAATCTAAAATTCAGCATGCTTTGAAATTTAAATTTTTATAATTCTAATATTTTTTATATGAGATTTATATTGAAAAGTAAGAAAATGGGTTTTAGTTTGTTGAATAAATTTTAGTTTAAATTTAGAGAATAATGACTCCATTACCAATAAATAAGGCACTAAGTCTGTTGTTCTTTCATGTCTCATACGGAGATACAATCCCTAGATGGCCTCTTCTTAATGTTTCTTGAAAATAAAGTGTCCTCATATAAAAATTTTGGAATATTGCATAGATTTGCTTTTGATTTCCTGTTTTGAGTGATTTGTTTTCATAATTTGTCTTTTTTAATAATATCATTATCTTCGTCTCCTCGGGATCTTTCCGATGATATAAAAGTTGTCTCATTTCGACCCTCGGCTCAAAAGTTATGGCATGTTGAAGTTTTGTGTTTTTTAACTGTGATGATGAGTTGGCATGATGACGTAGCAGCCTACGTTAGCAAACTGGTGTGCCAGGGTTGACAATGAAAAGTTTGTAGGTGGTGCTTCCACATTAAAGTTTTGGGTTTTAGCATTTGATCATTTTATTTTATATATTATTTTATTATTATTATTTAAAATATTATTTTTACTTATTTATTAATGTTTTTCGGGACTTTGGGGGATTTGACTTTCAAATTTTATTTATACTTGTTTCTCCCCTGAGTACAAAATCTCTGAAGCTTGTGAAATGATATAATTATTATATATATTATGTTATTATATTGTTTATTTTATATTATATTTTATATTTATATATTTTAAATTCTTGTTTTTCCCCGAAATACAAAACCCCCGAATATTTTTCCACATCAGAGTTTTGGGTTTTAACATTTGATCATTTTATTTTATATATTATTTTATTTTTATTATTTAATATATTATTTTTACTTATTTATTAATGTTTTTCGGGACTTTGGGGGATTTGACTTTCAAATTTTATTTATACTTGTTTTTCCCCTAAGTACAAAATCCCCGAAATGATATAATTATGAAATAATATAATTATTATTATATCATGTTATTTTATTGTATTATATTATTTATTTTATACTATATTATATTTATATATTTTAAATTCTTATTAATATTTTTCGGGACTTCGGGGTATTCGACTTTCAAATTTTATTTATACTTGTTTTTCCACGAAGTACAAAATCCCCGAAGCTTGTGAAATGATATAATTATTATATATATTATGTTTGTTTTTTTTGTAAATAAAAAGGTATTGTATTACCTTGCTTTAGCAAAAATCACACATGTTTGAGTATACATGCCACATGTTCTGCCACCACAGTGGAAACCAGAACACGTGGACACCATTGTGTTGATGATTGCAGTTATGTGAAACATTCTCCAGCTTACAAACCTGTGAGATGTGGATCATTGCAGCTATGTGAGACTTTCTTCAGCTTACAAACCTGAGAGAAAGCCCCTGAGAAGGGTGTGTGGTTCCTATCTGAGACAGAGATGGAGCGTAGAGATGACCTCCTCCATACAGAGAGTTGAGAATAACTCCAGATGATTCTCCTATGTAACTCAATGAGAAAGGTGATCTGCAGAGTTGGACGTGCATGTGGTTGAGCACAAGGTGAACGTGTGAAATCCCAAAGTGTTGGGTGCATCATCATGAGAACAAAAATGAAGATGATGTATTAGCCTCCTCTAAGCAGAATAGTTGACGAGAAACTCCAGAGGACTCTCTTGTGTAATGTAGTGGAAAAGAAGATCTGTTGAGTGGACATGCCTGTGGACGAGCACAGGTGAATGTGATCCTAGTGGTTGAGCACTAGTGAAGAAGTGGTTCTTCTGTGTCATGCAGTGAGCTAGAGATATGGACATCCCTATGGATGTTCCCCTAGTGGATGAGCACTAGTGGGTGTATCAGATCCCTTGATATATTGTTCAAGATTCAGACATGCTTGTAACCCTAATTGTAATGTAAAGGGTATAGGTCGGCCCCACCTTAATGTGATTGGTAATTAATGAAAAAGACAATTAATCTGGTTAATATTAATTATATTATAAGCTAGTGAAGTCGGCCCTATTGTGCCAATAGACACTTATGTTGATAGGTTCAGGTTAGTATATGTTGGATTACTGAGAGGGGGGGTGAATCAGTAAGAGAGCAATGTAATCCTTTTTAACCATATAATCCAAGTGTTATATCAATGAAGCATTATCATCCAATAACTGCAAAGTAAATCAGAAATGAACAAATGAACAAACACACACATACACAGTACACCATTGTTTTACGTGGAAACCCAAATCGAGAGAAAACCATGTAATGTTTTTTCTTATATGTCTTGAAGAATTACATTCATTGGAAGCACCAACTTCCTTTGTTTTCCAGCTGCAACTGTAAGGAGGCTCCAACCCCCTAGTTTCTCAGGCTACAACCTAAGGGAAGCTCCAACTCCCCAATTCTCTGGCTACAACCAGAAGGAGGCTACAACCCCCTATGTTCTCCGACAACAACCGAAAGGTGGCTACACCCACATGTTCTTGCCCCGTCCAACCACCCTGAAGTAGAAGTAGAATGATGGAACCATTGTCACACTACAATGTGAGATATACCGATGTAAACCTGTACCAATAAATCTGAACCATGCACCAACCATGCATCAACCTGTAATCAACCTATACAATAAACAAGTGCATCAACCATGCACCAACCTGTACCAAATAACCTGTAATCAACATGTACCATAAACAAGTGCATCCAACCATGTACCAATCATGTGTCAACTACTCATCAACTATGACTCATCAATATGTACCAACATCATCAATTTTACACCTCATGTATGTGCCAACTCATCAACTACTTGTCTCAACCATGTACTCAACATGTACCTCAACCAAAAGACCTCATCAATTTCATCATCCAAATCTGATTTTTAGCTTTGTAATAGACCCGGTGTATATGATCACATTTTTGCAAACCTTCATTAACTTTAACAGCAAGAGACTAGCATTTTCATCAAACTTTTCTTTAGTCTCACATGCCTAGTTTTGGATTAGTCAACAACCCTAACTTGAAGTAATCATAACTTTGTACATGTAATGTATAAAGATATGAAAATGATACACAATGTTCTTCAGTGTGTTTTATGCAATTCCTCCAGGTTTCACTACTTGGAACCTCTCATAAAATGAGTTATAACAAAAATGGCATAGCTTGTTGAATTATGGTTTATTCTAGAGAGCGTGCCCCACACGGAATATTTTTTGAATTGATATGAAACTGTTACACAAAATACTACAGACTATACCCTAACCAACACATTTAGTTTCACTGAATTTGGATCTGTAAAGAAGAAGATATGACTTTTTTACCTGAAACGCCTATTTTTGACTAGTTTCAGGACTAGCCACAAACCCTATTTTCCACGGAGTGTAACTAAAAAAATACAATGACCCACAAAATGAATGTTTTACCATAGATACTTGGATATGTTTTCTCAATGGAATAGAAATTTCAAGATCTCAATCATTATAGAAAAAATGTTATAGCGAAAATGGTGAGATGACCTGTAAATAACATGCCTTAGAAAGCACCATCAAAAGAATTTATTCTTCCTTGCATTTCGACCTTATTTTCTTCACTTTCCTCAGAATTTTGGCTTAGATATCCTTTGGTTACCTCAGACAGCTATAGGTATTCAATATGCTCAAGTGTGATTAAAATGAGAGAGCCTTGCCTCTTATTTATACTCTCCAAGTAGCTTCCTTAAGAACATCTTCTAGGTCACTTGGCCCCACTTTCCTTATTTTAGAGTTAACCCACTTCTAAATTCTCCTTTAAATTTATTATTGAAATAATTTATTTTGTATTCATTTTGAATTATAATACACTCATTATTTCACTTTATTATTTACCTTTTAAAATCTCTTAAACCACTTTGACTACTTTGACCTTTTGGGGGTTCTAGATGACATATGAGGGTCCTCCAACTTCGTAAGGCCATAACTCTCAAACCGTAAGGAGTTATGTCACGTTCCACATACCACCAAAAATGGAATGACATGTACCATCCATATATAATAGTATTATCTGAAAATATATCATAACTCATACCATTATCCATCAAACAAACTTGGGTCCATTACTCAAACCTGGGGTCTCCAACTTTTCATTGCCATAACTCTCTAACCGTGAGGAGTTATGTGACGCTCCACATACCACCGGAAATGGAATGACAAGAATTATCCATCTAGGATAGTTTACCTGAAAAATTTGTTTTCCTTCATCTCATTATTCCAAAATTAAGCATGGGTTCTCTTACTCCTCAAAGCCTCTTCCCATGAGGGCTTTCACCATAAGGGGACCACTTTGGAGTTCATCCATCTTTACTTATTATCAACCATGACAAGACAATAATGATTCATCTTTACAGCAAACAATCTTGGATCCATTACCCAAACCTTTGTGTCGCGAGGCTTTCTTCAAAGGTTGACATCAATGACAACCAACTTTAATCAACAATCTCCCCCTTTGGCATTGATGGCAACACTCTGATGCAATACTGAAATCATATCACTCATGCTCCCCCCTCTATCCTCTATATCTGATAAATTTGTCTCTGTCCTCTGCATCTGATAAATCTTCTCCCCCTGGAACCATGCCTTTTTCCTCTACATCTGATAAATCTCTCCCCCTTTGTCATCAATGGAAAAGGTATCTTTCCATCTAGAGCTGCTCCCCCTAACTGAACTGTCCTCTTATAGTGATTCCTCGTGTACATCTAAGACATATAAGATAAGCATTCAAAAAGCATTCATTTTGAAGTAGAAATAACTCCAAGTCTTTGGCGAAGATATTCAAAGGCTTCCCGTGGAAGTGGTTTTGTAAAGATGTCTGCCACTAGTTCTTTTGTGCCCACATACTCAACTCTGATGTTATTTTCTGCAACCTGTTCCCATAGAAAGTGATACTTGATTGGAATGCGCTTCGTCTTTGAGTGCATCACTGGATTTTTTAAGATACTAATGGCACTTGTATTATCACAATATATTGGAATGGGCTCATCATACTCAACCTGTATATCTGTTAAAGTTTGTTTCATCCAAAGAACCTGTGTACAACATGTTGTTGCTGCAATATACTCTGCCTCGGTTGTAGATAGAGATATTGATGATTGTTTCTTTCATAGCCATGATACCAAACATTCACCTAAGTAGAACGTTGCTCCACGGGTGCTTTGTCGGTCATCAATACAACCTTCCCAATCTGCATCTATGTAGGCAATAAGTGATAGATCTTTTCATTTTGGATACCATAATCCAAAGTCTTATGTTCCTTTGAGATATTAGAAATTGGGGCAAATGTCTCTTCAAAGTTGATTCCTTCAATCTGTGCATATCCTTTACATATAAATCTATCTTTGTTCCTTGTAA
>JASDQU010103727.1:103055-116590 GCA_032191745.1 Picea mariana
TAAGATCGTTATTAGGGTTATATAAGTAACATTTTGGTACAACCTCCATTATTGCAATTATAAAATAATCATTTGAGACAAAGAATTTCCTGTCTTACTGTGACTGGGACAAGACCTTTGTTTTAGCATGTTTTGCTTAATCATAACCCTAATATATTTTCTTATATGCATTCACTATCCTTTTGTTAGATTCATCATTGGCAATGCCCAGTAAATGGTATTTTCTTCATCTTAGATTTATAGGGATTTCTTTTTCCCTCTGCAAGTCTGAGATTTAATTATTTCTCTTATTTCTTCTATCTTTCATGAGTAAGTTTTTGTGCTCTATTTGATGAGACTCCATGCCCTATAGATTTAGGCCACTAATCTGAGAGTTTTACAACCTTTTATCCAATATGTTGTCTTGTATCCTATGCCATATTTTAAAATCATATGAGGGAGCCCCATTTGGCTGGAAGGGTTAGCTTGCTAGCCAGAAATTGGTTGAAAATGTGCTAGGAATTTCTCTTTTACAACCAAGAGAAATATCTAGTAACAACATTTTTTGGCATCGTTGTTGGGGACGGTTTTGAAAGGTTTCATCTTCCCTGGGTGTATGACAAAGATCGGTACTGATTCTTGAGGGTGAATGAGATTAAAATGCACATATAGATTGTTTTAATTTTTCACCTGGCGACTCTATAATCTGATAAATTCATTGGTGGTTGCACTGGGAGATCAACCTTTGACGGAAAAATGAAGAATCATTGTAAAATAATCAGGTACCAAATGACAAGTTTCTTTCATGTTATTCTAGATCTACTAGTTAGTCATTTGTTTCTTTGTCAAATATATTTAGAAATGATTTTTTCTATCTTGTCGATCCATAGAATCATAAGTCCAAAACCTCATCCCATATCTTAGAAAAAGAACCTTTGGTTTCTTCTTATATTACTCAAATAGATGAATCTTTTTATTATTGCCTTCTAAAATTAATGATCAACCGTAAGCATTAACACATTTCGAAAGCTTTCTCGATCAAATTCATATTCCTCCAGATCCTAGCCATTATTGTACATTAGTTGAGAATGAAATTAATTTACCACTCCCTTCAGTCTCTAATATACCCTGTGATCATCTTGTGAAGATTCACCCATGGGATTTAAACAGATATAAACCTCTTAAGTTGTTATTTATCATTCATGATCTACCTTCTAAAATTTTCAAATATCTTCCTACATTCAATGGAGAAGATGATATTATAGCAAAAACGCACATGGAAACCTTTGAACATCTCGTAGATTGCTTATAAATTCAATATGAAGATGTATTTATGAGAATGTTCACTCATTCTTTAATACGTGAGGTCAAGAGATGGTTTAAAGACTTACCATCTGAATCAATTTCTTCTTGGGATGACTTTCATGATGTTTTCTTGCACAGATGGGTTGAAAGAAAATCACATCATCAATATTCATCTGAGTTTTATGTTGTTAAAAGAATGAATGATGAAACCGTTATGAAATTCAACAAAATATTTCAAAACTTATATCATAATTTTCATGTTGAGATTTGTCCATCTTAAGCCGTTGCCAAGGTATACTATGCACTAGCACATCATCCTGATTTGGCCTTTTATCTTAGAGAAAGAAAGTCCCCAACATTGTAACAAATGTATATTGATGTTGAGGAAATTGAAAACAATCTTTGGGCTTGTGGGAAACTTCCTAATGAAATAAAAGATCAGGATTCAAATACAGAGAAGAAGAGGAACAAGAAGAATCAAATATATATTTTTCTTTGCTTCATATTGTTGACGAACAAGATAAGTCTTTTATTTCAAATCAACAATATTTTAATGATTGGGAAGATTATTTTCGTATGAATTTTGTAAGTTTTTTTCAAGGATTTATTGAAGAAGAAGGTGACCAAGAACTGGAACAACAAAAGTATTACAACATTGGGACTGAACAAGAAAATCTTGCTGCGGTTATTATTCATGTTTTTCTCAAACATTTGCATAGAAATAGTTTGTAATTTAATTAACGAAATGATTTCATGGTTACATTGGAAATATGATATCACTTGATTAAGCATTTCATGAGTTTAAAATAGGATCAAATTGTATATAAATAAGCTCATATTTGAGCATTTATTTTTAGTTGTTTTTAGACAGTGTTGTTATTAGTTAGATCGATTTAAGTTGAATAAATAAAACTAAACTTTGTTGATCACTTACATTTATTCTAATCTGTACAAAAATGATAGAATTTATTTATAGATAAAATTCCAAGTATGTTATTTGCAAGTAAGGTGAAAATCATTTTCTTTCTTTATCATTATTGAAATGGTATATTTTCGGTAATTCCTCAAAATATGAGTTTTTATATTAGATGATAATTGATAGTTTTATCAAGAGAAACTTGAGAAAACAAATGATAAAAAAATTTCATACTCATACGAAAATATGTGGTTGATTTTTAGAAGACGTTAAGCTCGGGGTTTACTTTAACATGTAGACAGTTCTACTTAATTTATATTTTTTAACAGTTATCATCACATAGTGTTATTTCACGTTGATTGCCCCCATCCCAGAAAATAAATAAAGTATTACGACAGATGGTGAAAGAAAATTCATGAAAATGATTGCCCCCGTCTTGTCCAAAAGAGAGGATGAAAGGAAATTCATTTAAATGATTGCCCTCATCTCAAATTAATAAACTAATGTTAAATAGTGGGATGGTGAAAGGAAATTCAGGATTGGGGGATATAGATATCTTCACCGGGGTCATGGATGCCTATCTGCAGTGAAACGATGGCTATGATCATTATTATGAACTGAAACTATGTATCTTAACCCAAACCATGTTATTAGACCAACTGAGTTTTATTTATAGAAATAAAAAAATATTTCCCTTGAGTTCAAACAATCATTAGTTTGAAATCTAATGTTTTAGCTTGATTCTAATTAATTACCTTAGATAAATCCTGAGTAGATTTCGATGAAGGAAACACTTTAATAGCTTTACTTGAAATCTAAAATTCAGCATGCTTTGAAATTTAAATTTTTATAATTCTAATATTTTTTATATGAGATTTATATTGAAAAGTAAGAAAATGGGTTTTAGTTTGTTGAATAAATTTTAGTTTAAATTTAGAGAATAATGACTCCATTACCAATAAATAAGGCACTAAGTCTGTTGTTCTTTCATGTCTCATACGGAGATACAATCCCTAGATGGCCTCTTCTTAATGTTTCTTGAAAATAAAGTGTCCTCATATAAAAATTTTGGAATATTGCATAGATTTGCTTTTGATTTCCTGTTTTGAGTGATTTGTTTTCATAATTTGTCTTTTTTAATAATATCATTATCTTCGTCTCCTCGGGATCTTTCCGATGATATAAAAGTTGTCTCATTTCGACCCTCGGCTCAAAAGTTATGGCATGTTGAAGTTTTGTGTTTTTTAACTGTGATGATGAGTTGGCATGATGACGTAGCAGCCTACGTTAGCAAACTGGTGTGCCAGGGTTGACAATGAAAAGTTTGTAGGTGGTGCTTCCACATTAAAGTTTTGGGTTTTAGCATTTGATCATTTTATTTTATATATTATTTTATTATTATTATTTAAAATATTATTTTTACTTATTTATTAATGTTTTTCGGGACTTTGGGGGATTTGACTTTCAAATTTTATTTATACTTGTTTCTCCCCTGAGTACAAAATCTCTGAAGCTTGTGAAATGATATAATTATTATATATATTATGTTATTATATTGTTTATTTTATATTATATTTTATATTTATATATTTTAAATTCTTGTTTTTCCCCGAAATACAAAACCCCCGAATATTTTTCCACATCAGAGTTTTGGGTTTTAACATTTGATCATTTTATTTTATATATTATTTTATTTTTATTATTTAATATATTATTTTTACTTATTTATTAATGTTTTTCGGGACTTTGGGGGATTTGACTTTCAAATTTTATTTATACTTGTTTTTCCCCTAAGTACAAAATCCCCGAAATGATATAATTATGAAATAATATAATTATTATTATATCATGTTATTTTATTGTATTATATTATTTATTTTATACTATATTATATTTATATATTTTAAATTCTTATTAATATTTTTCGGGACTTCGGGGTATTCGACTTTCAAATTTTATTTATACTTGTTTTTCCACGAAGTACAAAATCCCCGAAGCTTGTGAAATGATATAATTATTATATATATTATGTTTGTTTTTTTTGTAAATAAAAAGGTATTGTATTACCTTGCTTTAGCAAAAATCACACATGTTTGAGTATACATGCCACATGTTCTGCCACCACAGTGGAAACCAGAACACGTGGACACCATTGTGTTGATGATTGCAGTTATGTGAAACATTCTCCAGCTTACAAACCTGTGAGATGTGGATCATTGCAGCTATGTGAGACTTTCTTCAGCTTACAAACCTGAGAGAAAGCCCCTGAGAAGGGTGTGTGGTTCCTATCTGAGACAGAGATGGAGCGTAGAGATGACCTCCTCCATACAGAGAGTTGAGAATAACTCCAGATGATTCTCCTATGTAACTCAATGAGAAAGGTGATCTGCAGAGTTGGACGTGCATGTGGTTGAGCACAAGGTGAACGTGTGAAATCCCAAAGTGTTGGGTGCATCATCATGAGAACAAAAATGAAGATGATGTATTAGCCTCCTCTAAGCAGAATAGTTGACGAGAAACTCCAGAGGACTCTCTTGTGTAATGTAGTGGAAAAGAAGATCTGTTGAGTGGACATGCCTGTGGACGAGCACAGGTGAATGTGATCCTAGTGGTTGAGCACTAGTGAAGAAGTGGTTCTTCTGTGTCATGCAGTGAGCTAGAGATATGGACATCCCTATGGATGTTCCCCTAGTGGATGAGCACTAGTGGGTGTATCAGATCCCTTGATATATTGTTCAAGATTCAGACATGCTTGTAACCCTAATTGTAATGTAAAGGGTATAGGTCGGCCCCACCTTAATGTGATTGGTAATTAATGAAAAAGACAATTAATCTGGTTAATATTAATTATATTATAAGCTAGTGAAGTCGGCCCTATTGTGCCAATAGACACTTATGTTGATAGGTTCAGGTTAGTATATGTTGGATTACTGAGAGGGGGGGTGAATCAGTAAGAGAGCAATGTAATCCTTTTTAACCATATAATCCAAGTGTTATATCAATGAAGCATTATCATCCAATAACTGCAAAGTAAATCAGAAATGAACAAATGAACAAACACACACATACACAGTACACCATTGTTTTACGTGGAAACCCAAATCGAGAGAAAACCATGTAATGTTTTTTCTTATATGTCTTGAAGAATTACATTCATTGGAAGCACCAACTTCCTTTGTTTTCCAGCTGCAACTGTAAGGAGGCTCCAACCCCCTAGTTTCTCAGGCTACAACCTAAGGGAAGCTCCAACTCCCCAATTCTCTGGCTACAACCAGAAGGAGGCTACAACCCCCTATGTTCTCCGACAACAACCGAAAGGTGGCTACACCCACATGTTCTTGCCCCGTCCAACCACCCTGAAGTAGAAGTAGAATGATGGAACCATTGTCACACTACAATGTGAGATATACCGATGTAAACCTGTACCAATAAATCTGAACCATGCACCAACCATGCATCAACCTGTAATCAACCTATACAATAAACAAGTGCATCAACCATGCACCAACCTGTACCAAATAACCTGTAATCAACATGTACCATAAACAAGTGCATCCAACCATGTACCAATCATGTGTCAACTACTCATCAACTATGACTCATCAATATGTACCAACATCATCAATTTTACACCTCATGTATGTGCCAACTCATCAACTACTTGTCTCAACCATGTACTCAACATGTACCTCAACCAAAAGACCTCATCAATTTCATCATCCAAATCTGATTTTTAGCTTTGTAATAGACCCGGTGTATATGATCACATTTTTGCAAACCTTCATTAACTTTAACAGCAAGAGACTAGCATTTTCATCAAACTTTTCTTTAGTCTCACATGCCTAGTTTTGGATTAGTCAACAACCCTAACTTGAAGTAATCATAACTTTGTACATGTAATGTATAAAGATATGAAAATGATACACAATGTTCTTCAGTGTGTTTTATGCAATTCCTCCAGGTTTCACTACTTGGAACCTCTCATAAAATGAGTTATAACAAAAATGGCATAGCTTGTTGAATTATGGTTTATTCTAGAGAGCGTGCCCCACACGGAATATTTTTTGAATTGATATGAAACTGTTACACAAAATACTACAGACTATACCCTAACCAACACATTTAGTTTCACTGAATTTGGATCTGTAAAGAAGAAGATATGACTTTTTTACCTGAAACGCCTATTTTTGACTAGTTTCAGGACTAGCCACAAACCCTATTTTCCACGGAGTGTAACTAAAAAAATACAATGACCCACAAAATGAATGTTTTACCATAGATACTTGGATATGTTTTCTCAATGGAATAGAAATTTCAAGATCTCAATCATTATAGAAAAAATGTTATAGCGAAAATGGTGAGATGACCTGTAAATAACATGCCTTAGAAAGCACCATCAAAAGAATTTATTCTTCCTTGCATTTCGACCTTATTTTCTTCACTTTCCTCAGAATTTTGGCTTAGATATCCTTTGGTTACCTCAGACAGCTATAGGTATTCAATATGCTCAAGTGTGATTAAAATGAGAGAGCCTTGCCTCTTATTTATACTCTCCAAGTAGCTTCCTTAAGAACATCTTCTAGGTCACTTGGCCCCACTTTCCTTATTTTAGAGTTAACCCACTTCTAAATTCTCCTTTAAATTTATTATTGAAATAATTTATTTTGTATTCATTTTGAATTATAATACACTCATTATTTCACTTTATTATTTACCTTTTAAAATCTCTTAAACCACTTTGACTACTTTGACCTTTTGGGGGTTCTAGATGACATATGAGGGTCCTCCAACTTCGTAAGGCCATAACTCTCAAACCGTAAGGAGTTATGTCACGTTCCACATACCACCAAAAATGGAATGACATGTACCATCCATATATAATAGTATTATCTGAAAATATATCATAACTCATACCATTATCCATCAAACAAACTTGGGTCCATTACTCAAACCTGGGGTCTCCAACTTTTCATTGCCATAACTCTCTAACCGTGAGGAGTTATGTGACGCTCCACATACCACCGGAAATGGAATGACAAGAATTATCCATCTAGGATAGTTTACCTGAAAAATTTGTTTTCCTTCATCTCATTATTCCAAAATTAAGCATGGGTTCTCTTACTCCTCAAAGCCTCTTCCCATGAGGGCTTTCACCATAAGGGGACCACTTTGGAGTTCATCCATCTTTACTTATTATCAACCATGACAAGACAATAATGATTCATCTTTACAGCAAACAATCTTGGATCCATTACCCAAACCTTTGTGTCGCGAGGCTTTCTTCAAAGGTTGACATCAATGACAACCAACTTTAATCAACAATCTCCCCCTTTGGCATTGATGGCAACACTCTGATGCAATACTGAAATCATATCACTCATGCTCCCCCCTCTATCCTCTATATCTGATAAATTTGTCTCTGTCCTCTGCATCTGATAAATCTTCTCCCCCTGGAACCATGCCTTTTTCCTCTACATCTGATAAATCTCTCCCCCTTTGTCATCAATGGAAAAGGTATCTTTCCATCTAGAGCTGCTCCCCCTAACTGAACTGTCCTCTTATAGTGATTCCTCGTGTACATCTAAGACATATAAGATAAGCATTCAAAAAGCATTCATTTTGAAGTAGAAATAACTCCAAGTCTTTGGCGAAGATATTCAAAGGCTTCCCGTGGAAGTGGTTTTGTAAAGATGTCTGCCACTAGTTCTTTTGTGCCCACATACTCAACTCTGATGTTATTTTCTGCAACCTGTTCCCATAGAAAGTGATACTTGATTGGAATGCGCTTCGTCTTTGAGTGCATCACTGGATTTTTTAAGATACTAATGGCACTTGTATTATCACAATATATTGGAATGGGCTCATCATACTCAACCTGTATATCTGTTAAAGTTTGTTTCATCCAAAGAACCTGTGTACAACATGTTGTTGCTGCAATATACTCTGCCTCGGTTGTAGATAGAGATATTGATGATTGTTTCTTTCATAGCCATGATACCAAACATTCACCTAAGTAGAACGTTGCTCCACGGGTGCTTTGTCGGTCATCAATACAACCTTCCCAATCTGCATCTATGTAGGCAATAAGTGATAGATCTTTTCATTTTGGATACCATAATCCAAAGTCTTATGTTCCTTTGAGATATTAGAAATTGGGGCAAATGTCTCTTCAAAGTTGATTCCTTCAATCTGTGCATATCCTTTACATATAAATCTATCTTTGTTCCTTGTAATCTGTTCATCTTCATTCAATTTATTCATGAAAACTCATTTTGTGTCAATCACATTCTTATTATTTAGTCTTGGAACCAATTCTCAAGTGTCATTTTTCTCTATTTGATCCAATTCTTCATCCATGGCCTTATTCCAAAATTCATCTTTGTTGGCTTCTTCAAAACAGTTTGGTTCAATTGTAGATAAGAGTGCTAGGTGTGTTTGTTCTGGTGAATGGATTTTTCTTCTAGTCTCAAATCCTACATCTTTTTTTCCAATATTCTGATCTGAAGGATGATTCTTCTGTACTTGTTTGCTAGGTGTCTTTGGAGATACTTGATGAACTTGCTCTTTTTCTTCTGCTTCTGTCGGATTCTCTTCATCTTCATCTTCATCTTCCTCTTCTACTTCTTTTTCATCTTCTGCTTCTTCTTCGGAAGGTTGTTCCATTGATTCATTTTCTTCTGTTTGTTTCATTAATTGTTACATTGATGCTTTCCACAATTTTGTTCAATCTCAGATTGTAACACTTGTATGTTTTCCTTGTACTTGAGTAACCAACAAGTACTCATTTGTCCACACGAGAGTCAAACTTTCTCATTCTTCCATCTTCTCTTTTGATGTATCATTTGCTTCCAAAAACTTTGAAGTGCTTCACATTTGTTGGTCTTCCTTTCCATAGCTCGTAGGGAGTTTTGTCAGTGTTGTTTCTGAGCATTACTCTGTTTTGAATGTGAATTGTTGAATGCACTACCTGTTTCCAAAAAATATCTTTCAATTTGTAATCCATTAGCATTGTTTGAGCCATTTCCTGTGTAATTATCATCCATTATGATAATGTTCCTTTGTCTTTGAACCACTCTTAACCAATCTATGAATCCATGCTCTCGTCCATTATCGTATACCTATCCAAACCTGCTAAGTGTTCTTACGAATCCATCTGTCCATACTGTCCAAGACTCTACTTGCGCAATTGTCCATAATGCTAACCCATTTATCATTATATTATCAAACTGTACTTTTGCTAACTGATTGTTCTGAATCTATCTTCTCAAACTCTGCAAGCTGCTCGAAGGATGGTTCTTTGGTCTATCAAAGATATCGCATAGACTCCCCCTGTCTAATATTCATATTACTTGGGAGTCTCTAAGTCGGATGGCTCAGAACAATTCCTGCTCTTGATGTATATTCATCATCATCTTCATTGGTAGATTCATCATCATCTTCATGGGTAGATTCATTATCTCTTTGAGCTCTGACTTATTTCTTTCTGTCTGTGGATTCATCTTTCACTGCAATGCCTGAAAGTACAATCTCTTGAACCTGTTCCTTATTTACTTTCCCTTCCTTTATTTTAGTTATTTTCCAAACCTTTCTGTATCTGACATCTTTTTTTTTTCTCTGCAGAATTTTCTTCATCTCGTTTTATTGTCAATCTTGCGATCTCTGGTACCTAGTCTTTGTTCACCCGTTCTTATTGTTTTCTTATCTGTACTTTCTTATATCTGATATCAGTATTCTCTTTCATGGAAGTATCGATCATGCTTCTAAAATCACTGGCTATGTGTCCATAGTTATGATATTTGTAACACTCAATGTTACGTGCGGCCACATAGGCACTTCTTGCTTGACCATTTATTTTATAATCCCTGCAATCTGCAACCTTATATCCAAAGTTAGTACAATAAAAACAATGACCATAAAACAAATTTGCATATCTGAGAGTGAATGATCTTCTTTGTGGCGTAGTCCTTCTGAATTTTTGCCTTGACTGATCATGATCATGATTGAAGCTTCGTTGTGTCTTGAACATGGATGGTCCCCTTGAAGATGTATCTTTAATAGTTTTCTTAGATTCTGGTTGACCATGATTCCTTCCTTTGAGTACTTCTGCATAACGTTTTCTATTTTCTAGCAACCTAAAGTGCTTCTCTTCATTCTCTATAACTGATGTGGATGTTTCTATCTCTTCAACATTTGTGTTAAGCTTGGCGATTTTACTTCTCAATGTGACAACTTCTTTAAGCTTCGCAACCTCTTCTTTCTTCATTATCTGAGACTTCATGACTTCTTCAGTTTTTTTTGCTTCTTCAAGCTGAATTTTTAATGTGATTATTTCTTCTTCAAGTCCTTTCTCTTCTTGACCAAACTCTGCCTCAAGCTGGTTTAGATCGTTAGTTCTTTCCTTAAGATGATCCATCAATATCTTCTCTCTCATTTATGCTTCTTCCTTCTGTGCTGCTATGTTGGTTTCCAAACACTGCTTTTGATATTCAATATTTTCTTCGATCTTTCTGGCTTCTTCTAACTGTGTTCTTAAGTTCGCGATGACCTGTTGGGCTTCTTAAAAAATGTGAACACTTTCATTTTGTTTCGTCAATTCTTTCTTGAGTGAATTGTTTTCTTCTCTTAGTTCATCTAAAGCACTAATCAATTCTTCTTCATAATTGTCTTCCTTTTCAATTATTTTTCCTATCTCATTTCCTTCATGGCATTCTATTTCAAGATGCCCGTGTTTTCCACAATTAACACAAAACAACATACCTCTGGTGATTATGTACTCTTCATCTTCTGAATCTTCTTGACATGGTGAATATAATTCTTCTTGATTTGTATCTGCATCTTCTTTGACATTTTCTGAATCTGCGATGGGTGAAGAATATATGTCATGTAACTTATCCCAAAGCTCTTTTGCCGATGAACATTTACCAACATTTTATCTTACCGGATTAGGTAATCCTTCCCAAACGAAATACATTGTTATTTTGTTATTCTTCCTCAATTCCTTCTTGGCTACAGTCTTTTCCCCTTTTGAACTATCATATCTTGTAACAACTGATAGCCAAATATAATGTCCCTGTGCATGTAAAAATACTTTCATCCTTATGCTCCACATCTCATACTTAAAACCATTATCACCATTAAACATTGGTACTCCATTATCAGAATAATACATGATCTCTTTCCAGTGGTTAAATTGTTTCCTTAAGGAACCGGCTCTAATACCAATTGTTGGATTACTGAGAGGGGGGGTGAATCAATAATAGAGCAATTTAATCATTTTTAACCATATAATATAAGTGTTATATTAATGAAGCATTATCATCCAATAACTGCAGAGTAAATAAGAAATGAACAAATGAACAAACACATGCATACAGAGTACACCAGTGTTTTACGTGGAAACCCAAATCAGGAGAAAACCATGTAAAGTTTTTTCTTATACGTCTTGAAGAATTACGTTCATTGGAAGCACTGACTTCCTTTGTTTTCTAGCTGCAACTGTAAGGAGGCTCCAACCCCCTAGTTTCTCAAGCTACAACCTGAGGGAAGCTCCAACTCCCCAATTCTCTGGCTACAACCAGAAGGAGGCTACAACCCCCTATGTTCTCCGACTACAACCGGAAGGTGGCTACAACCACTTGTCCTTGCCCCGTCCAACCACCATGAAGTAGAAGTAGAATGATGGAACCACTGTCACACTATCACTGTGAGATATACCGATGTAAACATGTACCAATAAATTTGAACCATGCATCAACCTGTACCTCAACTTGTAATCAACCTATACCATAAACAAGTGCATCAACCATGCACCAACCTGTACCAAATAACTTGTAATCAACCTGTACCATAAACAAGTGCATCCAACCATGTACCAAGTATGTATCAATCATGTGTCAACTACTCGTCAACTATAATTCGTCAATATGTACCAACATCATCAACTATACACCTCATGTATGTGCCAACTCATCAACTACTTGTCTCAACCATGTACTCGACATGTACCTCAACCAAAAGCCCTCATCAATTTCATCATCCAAATCTGAATTTTAACTCTGTAATAGACCTAGTGTATATGATCACATTTATGCAAACCTTCCTTAACTTTAACAACAAGAGACTAGCATTTTCATCAAACTTTTTTTTAGTCTCGCATGCCTAGTTTTGGATTAGTCAACAACCCTAACTTGAAGTAATCATAACTTTGTACCTGTAATGTATAAAGATATGAAACTGATACACAATGTTCTTTAGTGTGTTTTATGTAATTCCTCTAGGTTTTGTTAATGTTTATGCCATTATTATAGTTCTTTGCATTTCAATAGATAAGACCATCATAAGAACAAGATCACTGAGAAATACACATTCACAAGAGAGACAACATTTATCCTGGGAAACCCTCTAGGGGAAGAAAACCCAGCAAAAACTTCCTTATCATAAATAGCTTATACAATGTTTAAGAGATAACTCAAACCAATACAGATAGTCCTCTCCAAGAGATGCGCCACTCTTCTCCCTCTCTCTAACTGGTAATTGCAGCTTGCCTCATAAGAGAATGAGCAAGTGAGTTGTGTGTTTGAAGTGAGGCGCTAGCCTCTTATTTATATCAAACTGGCACGTGGGAAAGGTCACAACTGGCAAGGACGACCTCTCACTCTGGGTGGGTAAACCCACCTTTAATTAATTCTAGGTCTTCCATTATAACTGTTGGGGCCGACTTCTTATTTTGCACTTTGTAATTGTCCGATGACCAATCCGCAAAAGGGGATTTGGTCCTTATACAATTACCGACATGATTAATCCTCAATGGGGATTAATCCAATAACAATAATAATAATAATGACATGATTAATCCTCAATGGGGATTTAATCCAATAATAAAAAATAATAAGAATGCTCTTCGCAGTTACATTATTTCAACACTCCCCCTTAACAAGAAGGGTATTCTTCATCGGCATCAGGCGAGAGAGGTCTGCATCATCAGTGGCATCTGGAGGACAGTATCGTCAATATCATCTTGAAACATTGTCTAGCACATTTACGAGTTATCGAAAGTTTTCTTCATCATCAGCATCATCATTCTCAAAAGAATGCTATCATCATCTACATCAAATATGTATCAAAAATGATACCTCATCACAGCACTAGGTTGGCACATCACAGTACTACAATAGCTCAATGCCACAGCGGTTAAGCTGGTAGCTCAGTGTCAGTCACATCTTGCTTTACGTCTAACAACTAGGTCAGAAGCAAGTAATATCATCATCTCGCTTTACGTCTAACAACTAGGTCAGAAGCGAGGAATCACAACATCATGCTTTATGTCTAACAACTA
>JASDQU010103727.1:130258-191620 GCA_032191745.1 Picea mariana
ACAACATTTATCCTAGGAAACCCTCTAGGGGAAGAAAACCCAGCAAAAACTTCCTTATCATAAATAGCTTATACAATGTTCAAGAGATAACTCAAACCAATACAGATAGTCCTCTCCAAGAGATGCGCCACTCTTCTCCCTCTCTCCAACTGGTAATTGCAGCTTGCCTCATAAGCGAATGAGCAAGTGAGTTGTGTGTTTGAAGTGAGGCGCTAGCCTCTTATTTATATCAAACTGGCACGTGTGAAAGGTCACAACTGGCAGGGTCGACCTCTCACTCTGGGTGGGTAAACCCACCTTTAATTAATTCTGGGTCTTCCATTATAACTATCGGGGCCGACTTCTTATTCTACACTTTGTAATTTTCCGATGACCAATCCGCAAAAGGGGATTTGGTCCTTATACAATTACCGACATGATTAATCCTCAATGGGGATTAATCCAATAACAATAATAATAATAATGACATGATTAATTCTCAATGGGGATTTAATCCAATAATAAAAAATAATAAGAATGTTCTTCACAGTTACATTATTTCAACAGGTTTCACTACTTGGAACCTCTCAGAAAAAGAGTTATAGCAAAAATGACATACCTTGCTGAATTCTGGCTTATTCTAAAGAGAAACCTTGTAGAGCGTGCCCCGCACGGACTATTTTTTGAATTGATCTAAAATGGTTACAAAACATACTACAGACTGTACCCTAACCAACACATTTGGTTTCACTGAATTTGGATCTGTTAAGAAGAAGTTATGACGCTTTTACCCGAAACATTTGTTTTTGACTAGTTTTAGGACTAACCACAAATCCTATTTTCCACGGAGTGTAACTCCAAAAATACAATGACCCACAAGATGAATTTTTTACCACAGACACTTGGATATGTTTTCTCAATAAAATAAAAATTTCAAGATCTGAAACATTATAGAAAAAAAATTATAGTGAAAATGGTGAGATGACCTGTAAATAACATACCTTAGAAAGCACCATCAAAAGAATTTATCCTTCCTTGCATTTCAACCTTCTTTTCTTCACTTTCCTTAGAATTTCGGCTGATATATCCTTTGGTTACCTCAGACACCTATAGGTATTCAATATGCTTAAGTGTGATTAAAATGAAAGAGCATTGTCTCTTATTTATACTCTCCAAGTAGCTTCCTTAAGAACATCTTCTAGGTCACTTGGCCCCACTTTCCTTATTTTAGGGTTAACCAACTTCTAATTTCTCCATTAAATTTATTATTGAAATAATTTATTTTGTATTCACTTTGAATTATAATACACTCATTACTTCACTTTATTATTTACCTTTTAAAATCTCTTAAACCACTTTGACTACTTTGACCTTTTGGGGGTTCTAGATGACATATGAAGGTTCTCCAACTTCGTAAGACCATAACTCTCAAACCGTAAGGAGTTATGTGACGTTCCACATACCACCAGAAATGGAATGACATGTACTATCCATATATAATAGTATTATCTGAAAATATATCATAACTCATACCATTATCCATGAAACAAACTTGGGTCCATTACCCAAACCTGGGGTCTCCAACTTCTCATCGCCATAACTCTCTAACTGTGAGGAGTTATGTGACGTTCCACATACCACCAGAAATGGAATGACAAGCACTATACATTTAGGATAGTTTACCTAAAAAATTCATTGTCCTTCATCTCATTATTCCACAATTAATCATGGGTTCTCTTACTCCGCAAAGTGTCTTCCCGTGAGGGCTTTCACCATAAGGGGACCACTTTGGAGTTCATCCATCTTTACTTATTATCAACCATGACAAGACAATAATGAGTCATCTTTAAATTAAACAATCTTGGTCCATTACCCAAACCTTTGTGCTGACAACCAACCTTACCCAAACCTTAATGAGTCATCTTTCAAGTGAGTTTGGAAATTTCAGCAAGTACACCTTCTTGGGAAAAGTGCGCACCTCTATTGGGCGCTAGTCTTCTAGGGTTTGAGAACACTCTTGTGTGCTAGGTTTTATTGATGGTGAAGGTATTTCTCTTGAACAATATAGCAAAGGATTTGGCTGGATTTTCTTCCCTTGTTGAGAAGGGTTTCCCAAGATACTTCTTATGTTCTTGTGCATGGTGTTTCTTCTTGTGATCTTGGTTGCTGCAACATTATTGTTTATGGTTAAGTCAAATGCCAAAATGGAATGAACTTCATGCTTAACCTTGCTTATATAAAAATTAACATGGTATCAGAGCATAGGTCTTGAAAAATCCATTGCACAAGCTACAATCTTTTACCAGTCATCCCTCCTCTTTTGCAGAACAATACAACCCTCCTAGGGTTTCCAGAAAATTCATACGACCCTCTTCTTTTGAGTGTTTCAGCACTTGGAAATTGGACGTTGGGGGTAAAATTACCATAGGAGTGTACGACCTCCTTCATCACACCTCCAACAAGCTTCAGATTTCATTTCCGAGCATTTTAACTTTTTTTCCATAGGGTTTCTAAGGTTTCGCTAATTTCTGCAAAAATTTCAAAATTAGGGTTTCTGAAATTCCTTGAAGGAGCTCTTCAACTCACCAATTTTCTCCTATATTTCAAAGGCTTATTGTTGGTATTCATAAGTCCAACTAAACCTAAAAGTGTTAACCTAGCCTAGCCGTTAGGTTTACTAGCCAAGTTGACAAGGGTTTGTGAAGAATCCAAAAATGAGCAAAATCATAATGGGAGGAAAGCTTGGTGATTCAAGCAAAGTCAGTTCCAGGAAAACAAGACCTCAAAGAAATGAAGACATCAACATATCAACACCCTCAGGTATGCACTTGTATATATATTATTTGTATCATTGTCATGAGGGAAATTGCAGGACGAAGGAACCTTTTGTTGAATTCATGGATCTAGAGGAATCTTAGTGCACTCAGAGGAACAACACACTAGAAGTGAAGATTTCAAGTTTGATTGTTGTAATTGTCATCCCTCTAACCTATATTTCTAAAGTTTTCTACAAGTAGGTGTTGTAGATGGGACAACAATCCTTAAATTGTCTTGATTCTAGAGATGTACTCGTTATTCTCCTTTAGGAGATATTCTTGTTTTGGTTCCTCTTGTTTTCTTGTTCCATACGAGTTAAGAACAAAGGAAGATGTTTATCCTTCAGAGGGAGTCAAAAATATTTGAGAAAGAGAAAGAATAGAACCATCATTGAGACAACCAATGCAATAATGCATGATTAGAATCTTTCTAGGATTCCATGGGCAGAAGCATGCATGACACAGTATATGTTCAGAACAAGAGTCTTCACCTGACTTTGAAAAACATAACTCATGAAGAAGTCTTCACTGGAATGAAGCCTGAGATTGAACACTTCAGGTTATTTGGGTGCCCAGTGTATTTTCATGTAGCCAAAGAGAAGAAGTCCAAGCTAGATCCTTTAGAAAGAAAGGATACAGTGAATCTTCAAAGACATTCCAGATCGACATCCCTGGTCAGAGACAGATTGAGACAAGCAGAGACGTTGTCCTTGAAGAAGAGATAGTCTTTCAAAGATCCAGAGAATCTCATATAGAGATTGACAGTAAGACAATACCTTCTCCCCCTTCAGCAGTTCAGAGGAGACAGACATTAATCCAGTTGTTCCAGTTGACATGTTCAGAGATATTGCAGTAGGGAATAAAAGGCCTACCTAGACTCACTCTGCAAGAGGCAAAGAAACATATAAACCTCTCAAGACACATCCTGAGAAAGCAAAAGATATTTTTGAGCTATCCTTCAGTCATGAGCCACTTCATTGAAGCTAAGCCTCCTTGTCTTAGAGAAGCAAACAGGAGAAGAGGTATGGCAAGATGCCATAACAGAAGAATACCAGTATATCTTAAAGAATGATGTATAAGATATTATTCAGGGACCAGAAGGGAAGTCTATGGTAACTTCCAAGTGGATCTATAAGATCAAGCATGCAACTGATGGAAGTGTTGAGAAATACAAAACAAGATCTATAGCTAGAGGTTTCTCTCAAATGGAGGGAGTTGTCTATGATGAGACACTTGATCCAGTAAACTTGATACACTTCCATCTGTACTACCATCCATGAATTGGAAACTATATCAGATAGATAGATTCTTGATGAGTTTGGATTTCAGCGAGAATGATGCTAATCCAAATCTATATTATTATAGTGTTGGTGGCGAGAGCCTAATTTTGATAACTTATTCAAAAAACCTTGTTGTTGAATACAAGTAATCCTTGACTTCTGAATTTGAGATGAAGAATCTAAGTATGATGCACTACTTCTTGGGACAAGAATTATGACAGAGAACCGATAAGATTTTCCTGAGTCGAGGAAAATATACAGTGAAAATATTAAAGAAGTTCAGTACAATAGAATGCAAAATCCATCGTGATGGATTTAAAGAAAAAGATTGATGATGATTCAGATGAGACTGATCCACCGCTGATTGGATCATTGATGTATCTGGTTAACACCAGACTTGATTCATGCCATGTAGTGAATGTGCGTAGTCATTTCATGAATCAATCGAAACAGAGTCACTAAACAACAACAAAACATGTATTGAGATATATACAAGGCACAGTTGGATATGGCCTGAGATATGCCTCTAGTGTGAACTTGAGTTTGCAAGATATGCTTATTCAGATTGAGCAAGAAAGTACAGTGGATCGGAAGAGCACATCTGGTTGTTCTACCGTGAATTTTTCCATGCTTTCCTGATGCAGAAGGAAACAAAACTTTGTGGCCTTGAGAACCACAGAGGTAGAGTATATAGCATCGAGTGTGCGAAGTAATATGGCTTCACAAGCTTCTGATAGATTTACTTGACCATGAGATGTATCCTATGATGATAACCAAGACCCGTGTGTAAAGCTCCTTGAGAACCCAGTGTTTCATGATGGATCGAAACACAATGAGATGAAATTTCCTTATATTAGATATATGATGCAGAGGAAAATTGTACACATGTAGTATCGTCCTACACATGAGCAGATTGCAGACATCTTCACCAAACTAACTTGGTGAAGAATTCCTCCCTAGTTGAGAGGGAGTGTTGATAACTCCATCCAAGACAAAATTCAAAGTAAATCTGTGTGAGACTTGGCATGATGAAGAATGTCTCCCTAGCTGAGAGGGAGTGTTGATGATTGTAGCTATGTGAGACATTCTCCAGGTTACAAACCTGTGAGATGTGGATCATTGCAACTATGTGAGACTTTCTCCGGCTTACAAACCTGAGAGGAAGCCCATGAGAAGGGTTTGTGGTTCCTATCTAAGACAGAGTTGGAACGTAGAGATGACCTCCTCCATACAAAGATTTGAGAAGAACTCCAGATGATTCTCCTGTGTAACACAGTGAGAAAGGTGATCTGCAGAGTTGGGCGTGTCTGTGGCTGAGCACAAGGTGAACATGTGAAATCCCAAAGTGTTGGGTGCATCGTCATGAGAACAGAAATTAAGATGATGTATTAGCCTCCTCTGAGAAGAAGAGTTGACGAGAAACTCCAGATGACTCTCTTCTATAATGTAGTGGGAAAGAAGATCTGTTGAGTGGACGTGCCTATGGACGAGCACAGGTGAACATGATCCTAGTGGTTGAGCACTAGTGAAGAAGTGACTCTTTTGTGTAATGTAGTGAGCTAGAGATATGGACATCCCTATGGATGTGCCCCTAGTGGATGAGCACTAGTGGGTGTATCAGATCCCTTGATATATTGTTCAAGATTCAGACATGTTTGTAACCCTAATTGTAATGTAAAGTGTACAGGTTGGCCCCACCTTAATGTGACTAGTAATTAATGAAAAAGATAATTAATCTAGTTAATATTAATTATATTATAAGTTAGTGAGGTCAACCATGTTGTGCCAATAGAAAATTCTGTTGACAGGTTCAGTTTAGTATAAGTAAAGGTAAATTCCCCATTGAGGAATCATATCTTTCAAGTGAGTTTGGAAATTTCAGCAAGTACACCTTCTTCGGAAAAGTGTGCACCTCTCTTGGGCGCTAGTCTTCTAGGGTTTGAGCACCCTCTTGTGGGCTAGGTTTTATTGGTGGTGAAGGTCTTTCTCTTGAAGAATATAGCAAAGGATTTGGTTGGGTTTTTTTCCTTTGTTGAGAAGGGTTTCCCACGATACTTCTTGTATTCTTGTGCATGGTGTTTCTTCTTGTGATCTTGGTTGTTGCAACATTACTGTTTATGGTTAAGTCAAATGCTAAAATAGAATGAACTTCATGCTTAACCTTGCTTATAGAAAAATTAACACATTGTTCATAAACCTTAAAAAAGACATTTGTCAAAAACATGGGGACTTGCCACCTATTCTGTCACAAGTGTGGAAACCAGAACAGGCGGTGGACTGAGTGCCCCAACCAACTAGTGAACTAGAACTAGAGTCTGTGATGCACAAAACACTTAACACTAAGACCAAAGAAAAAAATCGTAAGAGCACTAGACATGAGGCGAACTCGGGCGTCCATCCTGGCGAAGTCGGAAGATGAAAGGTTGGCAGCAAGTCGGGCATCAACTTTTCACAGTCTCGCTTGACAGGGAGTCGTACAGGACGTCCAAGTGTTTTTTGAGGGTGTGTTGGTTATGTTGTTTCTCTTCCAAATCCTTGCGCATCTCGAAGATCAAGACCAGGTGGTCTTTCATAAGCCTACAAGAGCTGGGAGCCAGGTGAGCATGCTCTTCAGCATCGTCATCTTTCCAGCAGTCATCCCAGTTTGTTTCAGGGTCCTCTTCCATGGTAGTAGCGGCATAATCCTTAGCAGCGATGGAATCTGTATTATATACCCACCTATGACCCTAAGACTCGACCCCACCTAACTCCACCTAAGCTAAGACCCCAGCCACGTAACACCTAAACCACTCCAGTGCTTACCCACTGATCTGAGAGTTTTACAACCATTTATCTAGTGTGTTGTATTTTTTCTTATGCCCTATTTAACCTTTGTTTTATTATCTAAAATATAGCCATTGTGCTTTAATATTCAAGTGTTGTTTGGTGAGATTGAGCAGCCCATATTTTAAAGTCATATGAGGGAGCCACCTTTGGCTGGAAGGGCTTG
The DNA here is from genome assembly GCA_032191745.1 of Picea mariana. NCBI lineage: Eukaryota > Viridiplantae > Streptophyta > Pinopsida > Pinales > Pinaceae > Picea > Picea mariana. Next base: position 137,323 of record JASDQU010103727.1, read on the forward strand.
CTTGCCAATGAGAAGTTGGTCAAAAATGTGTTAGGCATTTTTCTTTTACAACCAAGAGAAATACAACAATAAGGATGTCATGTCATCACGCATGCTACATGGACCACTCAGATTCATTCTCCTTGCTTAGTTGGACGTCACATTCACATGCATGCATTATCTTCTCTCCTTGGACCACATGTGGAAGTATTTAATGCATTAGAGGGGTTGGTTACAGATTATGGAGGTGATTATTGTAATGACTCTTGTTAAGGATGTCACAAAATTCCCTTACTGTTGTAGCAATTTTTGTGTTTTTCTAAGTGATGAGTTTCATCAAAAACAATGCCACTACCCTCCAATTTCAATATGAGTTCAGTTTTGTTGTTGTTAACTTATGATTTTGTTGGTTGTGTTGTTTCTTGAGGGATTTGTCAATGTATAAACATATATGGGTGCCAAATAAAAATGTCCTAAGCAATTATTTCTTAATAGCAACAATACTTACTCTAAACAATAACAACAATAATACTCGAAACACAGAGCTATTTTATTAATAATGTGATGACTTGTTTACAGAAATATGTATCCACTACATATCTAATCAACCTTCCTCTGTTTACGCAACTTCAACACACCAGAATTTGATCTCCATCCATGGGGAATTAATTTCAGCACATAGAACTCATCCCCAACATATATAGCAATCTCCAATAGTTTAGAACTTGTCCCGACCAAGTAATAGCGTTTTCCAAACAATGAATACGACCCCACTTCAGGAAACTCAACCTCTAGATGAAGAAAATCGGCCCAACAATGGAGCAACTAGCCTAGCAAGAAGAAAAGTGTCCTCTTTTGAAGATACTCAAACCTCTCTTAACCAACTCGGTCTGCACAAGTGAAAAAATGGCCCAACAAAGGAAATATGGCCTCTTCCAAGGGTATTCTATCATTTCTCAACCAAACTCTGCCTGTACAAGTAAAAATCGGCCCTCTCAAGCCAAGTCGACCTTTGTCAATGAAGAACTCAGTTGTTAAATGATAAAAATCAACCACAAATAAGAAAACTTTGTCATCAAGATGATAAACTCTATCACAATTAAGCACAATGAAGAAATTTGAATAATTCAACCTCTTCAATCGAGTAGGGTGGATAGTTTCACCATCGAACGCAATCCCAAATTCCTCTAGGTTATTTCATCCCAATAGCCAAAGCCACAAGAGCTCTCTCAATTTCGGTTTTAGAAAAATAACAATGCATAATGAGAGAAGACGCCCTCATTCTCCTTTTATCCCCTTGTTGACCCTTTTCGGACCCTTTTATCATTTTAATAAAGTAACGTGACTTTATAAACTTAAGTCACCTAAAACACCCTTTTTATTAATTACTCAATGTCATTTTTTCTTTTAAATTACTTTTCTGCCCCCATGACATTGAATAATTAATTAATTCACTTTTTCCACTGACTATAGCCTACGAGAACCACTTAAGTTATTACGTCAATCTCCTAGAGAGATCATTTGGAAAGGGACATTACAGTTACAGGTGGTTACTTGGACCTTATGATGATGTGGCATCACTTTTTGTCATCTACTTGAGAAGCCTTAACCTAGAGGAACTCACACATCCCTTTTATGTATAATTATTCACTTGGACAACTCCCAAGTGTGAGGATGACATCATCACTTTTGAGGTTGTTCTTCTACATTTGAACCACTCCTTGGTTTGAAGGAGGACGTTGGAGGTCCTTGGCCCATATTTGACTCATCCATTCCTTCTTTGATGGGACGTTGGCACTACTTTTGAGGGGCACACCTCTTTTGTCTCTCACTATCCCACACGTGGATTTATCATTGTATTTGGACCTTTTTCTAAACCGTTGTTTGATCTTGGAGCATTTATGGGAGTTGGCATGTCATTTATTGTATTTTCCCATGGTTTTGGGCTCATGGTATTGAGCTAGCACATTTTATTGTATTGTATTTGAGCAACCTCTTCACCTATAAAAGAAAGAGTCATCCATTTCAAATCGTTGGAGATTAGTGAGAAACTTGACTTAAAGAGTTCTTTGTGTATCTATTCTTCTCTTATGTGAATGTTTAGCGATTTTTCAAGGGTTAGATAAGCACTTTTCAGGGTTTGTTGGAAGAAAAATGCTACTAAAAGGCCAAAGAAGGGTGAAACACTCCACTTGGAAGGGTTCTCAAGGTAAGAACTTCTAACATTTTCCCCTTTGATCATTGAAGTTATTGTTCATGCATTAAGATAGGACATCCTAGGGCCCTGTCCTTTTGCTTGGTCAACCTTTAAGATCACCTTGTTAGTACTGTTAAAATATTCGATGTGATCGTTTAACCACAGACAATATCACAATATTGTCACCCAACCATAGGCACGCAGCCACCCCTCTGCACCGTAACCTTTGACAGATAGAATAATCTTGGAAGTAACACTAGACCCAAACATATAACCAAGAGAGAGCACACCTTTCTCCAAAGATAGTGCACCAAGCATAAAGTCCCAAAATTGGTTCCCAATTGTATTCGTTGCAGTTGCACTCCTCCGCTAGACTTGCACACCAGTTGATTTGAGTGAGAGTGTATCCAAATGAACTCAAGCACCCTCTATTTATAGTGTTATTTGCCACTTGTCTAGGCTGACTTCTCCTTTTGGAGGATAATACTTTAATATTAATTATTTTACCGAGTTGATTTGTCTTCTAGGGTTCTTACACATATGTATAGGGTTTCTCTAGCTTCTAGAATATTCTAATCTAGTCAGAGGTTACACATGGAGATTGATACCTCTTACAACTACCATAATATTAACACTCCCTCCTAGCTAGGGAGGTATTAACTGTAATGGTCTCAAGCAGACCATTCTACAGGTAGCATCATCATAGCCACATAGGTTATCTCATGATCACGCGGATCAAATCATGAGCATCATCACCAATATCAATATCATATGATAGCATCCTAGCATCAAAATATATCAACGTCTTCATCATCTCTCGAGGCCAGCCACACTCTACCTGAGTAATCGGGCATGATGTTGAATAATTCATGCGTTGAACTCAACGCACTCAATAGAGTGTCGCATAAATCACTCACTCAACAAAGTGATATAGGGACCATTCTTCTAATCCAAACATAAGTCCTAGAAGAATGATTGTCCACCAGATGTTGAAAGCCTAGTAATGGGCTATAAGGACCATTCTTCTAATCCATACATAGGTCCTAGAAGAAAAGTTGTCCTCCCAAAAATTGAAATCCACGCCATGGACTACAAGGACCATTCTTTTAATCCGGACATACATCCTAGAAGAATAGTTGTCCTCCTAGATGTTGAAAGTCACGCCATGGGCTACAAGGACCATTCTTCTAATCTGGACATACGTCCTAGAAGAATAGGTGTCCTTCCAGATGTTGAAAGCCATGCCATGGGCTACAAGGACCATTCTTCTAATCCGGACATGCGTCCTAGAAGAATAGTTATGCTGAACCATTTTCCCTCCAACCACTACTATGAACTCAGGGAAAATGTTTGTCATAGACCATTTTCCCTCCGACCACTACTTTGAACTCAAGGAAAATGTTTGTCCTGTACCAATCTTCCCACTCTGTCACTACTGTGAACTTACGGAGACGGGCCATTCTTCTAATCCGAACATATGTCCTAGAAGAGTAGTTGTCCCGGAAGATTCTTTTAATCCGTACATACGTTCTAGAAGAATAGTTGTCCATGGTACATCAACAATCTATCAACCTGGACCATTCTCCATAGGAACAATGTCTGTCCACCAACAATCTGTTAGCATGGACCATTCTCCACCTGGAGAATGTATGTCCACCATCAAACTATCATCTTGGACCATTATCCACATGGACAATGTATGTCCACCAGCAATCTGTCATCTTGGATCATTCTCCACCTGGAGAATGTCTATACACTAGCACACTGACTATCCACGATGTCATATATCAGCATTCCCTCCCAACCGAGGAAGTCATCTCCTCCCTTTCAACCAAGGGAGAAATCTCCACAAGACCTAGCTTGTCCCTCAAGTATGCAAACTTTATCTTGGATAGAGGCTTCGTCAAAATATCAGTTCTCTGTTCATCGATGGAGATGCGCTAGAAAACCATTTCTCCCTTCTGGAATTTATCACGAATAAAATAGTACTCGATCTCAATGTGCTTCGACCTATCATGGAACACGAGGATTCTCTAAAAGCTTCACACAACTATGATTATCACAATATATCACAATCGAATCCAACACATGATCAAATAGTCCAGAAACCATCTTATGGAGCCATACTGCTTGCGTACAAGCATCAAAAGATGCAATATACTGTGCATCTATAGTGTTGAGTGCAACAAACTTTTGTTTCCTTGTAGCCCATGATATCATAGCAGAGCCCAAACTGAAACATATACCAGAAGTACTTTTTTTGTCATCTGCACTCCCTGCCCAATCTAAATTAGTAAATTCATGCAGTTGTACATCACTATTTGAGGCATATCTCAAACCATAATTTAGCGTCCCACGAAAATATCTCAAAATTTGTTTTGCAGCGATCCAATGCTCATGTCTAAGTTCCACCTAGAACTGGCTCAACGTGTTCACGACAAAGCAAATGTTTGACCAGGTATTAACCAAATACATTAATGAGCCAATCAACTGCCGGTACAAGGACGAATCTACTGGATCAAAATTAGAGTCTCTCAACTTCCTCAAATCTATCACCATGGGAGTTGTCATGGATTTGCAATCCATCATCCCAAACTTCTGAAGGATCTTTACAACATATTTCCCTTGCCCTAGGAAGATTTCACCATGCTTCTGCCAAACTTCTAGTCCCAAATAATAATGCATGAGACCAAGGTCCTTCATATCGAACTCAGAGGCTAACTCCCTCTTACACTGTAATGAGAGGCTTTGCACCTGTCAGAAACAGATCATCAACATATAGTAGCAGGATCACAGGTGCATCATTCAAAACCTCGTAATAAAGGTTTGGATCAGCATAGCTCTTGGAAAACCCAAGTCTCATCAAATAACTGTCAATTCGTGCATTCCAAGCTCTTGGAGCTTGCTTGAGTCCATACAAGGCCTTCTTTAATCTGCATACATGGGTTTCTCTCGGGTGTACCTCAAAACCTTGAGGTTTCTCTATGTATACTTCTTTCTCAGTTAATCCATTGAGAAAAGTAGTCTTTACATCCCACTGATGTAAATTCCAACCCATGGATGTTGCGAGAGATATGATGGCTCTAATAGAGGTATATATGGAAACTGGAGCAAACGTCTCATCATAGTCTTCTCTCTCCTGCTAGGAGAACCCTCTAGACATGAATCTTTCATTGTATTTATCGATACTCCCATCTACTACATGCTTTATCTGATAAACCCATTTTGAAGTGACTACAGACTTTCCTCCAGGTCTAGGCACAATTACCCATACATCATTTTTCATGATGGATTCATATTCTTCCATCATAGCTTCCTTCCATTCTTTCTTCTTGACTGCTCCTTCAAAGGTGGAAGGTTATGCATTGACAAGAATTGTCATGAGTGTCGCATAACTAGAGAACCTTTTGGGCCTCTTTCTCTCCCTGAAGGTGCCACTGGGAGATTTATGTCTTTCTGCTTCCTATAAGGTGGATTCTAGCCATGTTGGTAGTTTTATATTCTTGGGTACAACAACTAGTCATATAGGTTCAAGTGGTTGCTCTAGTTCTTCACTGGGATGTTCTGGAGAACATGTAGTTTATTCCTTGGGATCTTCATGTTCTTCTTCATCATTGGATTCCATGGAATCTTCTATAGATTTCTTGAAGGCAATCTTCTCATCAAAAGTTACATCCCCGTTGATTTCAATCTTTTGTTGAGATGGGACATGGATTCTATAAGCTTTTGATGTATCACTTTATCCAACGAATGTGTCATTTTTTCCTAAAGGTTCCAACTTCTTCCTTTTGTTCTTGGGAACATGGATATAGACAGGACAACCAAAGATCCTTAAGTGTTCCACACTTGGCTTCTTTCCGGAGAAGGCTTCTTCTGGAGTCATGTTCTTCAATATACAATGAGGACTTCTATTCTGAATATATACAATTTTCACAGTTGTTTCTCCCCATAGAAACATGGATAGATTATGGTCATTCATCATTGCCCTAACAGATTCTTCAATGGAACAATTCTTTCTTTCTACTACACCATTATGTTGAGAATTATGTGGGACAATTAGCTCCCTCCTAATCTCAATTGCTTTACAAAAGGCAATGAGCTCCTTGGAGGTCTATTCTCCTCCATTATCATATCTTAGCGTCTTGATCTTCTTATTTGTCAAGTTTTCTACTTCCGCTTTGAATTCTTGGAACTTGCTAAATATTTCATCTTTCGTCTTTATCAGGTACATCCAAGTCTTTCTTGAGAAGTCATCTATGAACATCACATAGTAAAGAGAGCCTCCTAGAGACTTCACTGGCATAGGACCACATACATCTAAATGTATCAAATCCAAGATCTCCTTGGATCTATTCTCACTACTTGGGAATGGCTTCTTAATATTCTTCCCAACTGCACATCCTTTACAAATACCTTCGTGTACTGATTGTAGTTCTGGTATGCCTACAACCATCTGCTTTAGAGATGGCAATGCCTGATAATGAAGGTGAGCATACCTTCTATGCCATAACTCACTAGGATTGAGTTCATCGTGTACAAGAGCTTGAGCATTCTGACCTAGGAGTTTATACAATCTTCCTTCATGAATCCCAATAACTCTAGCATCTTCAATTTTTGAATCTTTAGACCATACAAGAACTTTTCCATCAACTAAGGCTATTCTATTGCCTTTGTCTTCCAAGCAAGAAACAGATAATAAATTCTTTTTCAAACCAAGAACATATAAAACTTTGCTAAGATGAACATTGTTACCTGATTCCATTTTGATAGAAGCTTTTCCAATTCCCTTGACTACATAAGAGTCATTGTCTCCAAGTTCCACTTTATGAGATGTTTCATTTTCCTTCATACTTGAGAGATTTTCACGATCACCTGTCATATGTCTTGAAGCTCCATTATCGATTAGCCACATGTTGTCTTCAAAAGATCATGTAAGAGCTAAGTAGTAGAAGAAGTGTTTCTTCATGCTTGGCTTTCTTTGAAGGTTCTTCATCATTGGCAGTTGACGCATGGTGTCTTTCCTTTCTCTTCTTTGCTAGTTTAGGACAATCCTTTTTGTAGTGGCCATATTCATGGCATCCAAAACATTGTACCTTTGACATATCTCTCTTATGATTGAATTTTTTTCTTGATCCAAATCTTTTCTTACCTCCATGTCCCTTGAACTTTGTTGCAAAGGATTGAGCATCCTCTTCCTTTTGAGTTTATCCTTGTCTCTTTTTGTGCAAAACAGGTCCAAAGTTCTTCCAGTGTTGGAAACTCCTTTCTTGTATCCATGCTTGCAGCGAATGCATCCCATGATTTAGAAAGACCATTAAATGTTATATTCACAATTTCCTTTTCTGGAATAACTTCTTCAATAGCTTGTAGTTGATCTATCAACTGAGAGATCCTTACAAAGTATGAGGCTATAGTGTCATCCTTAGTCATCTTTGTATCACGAAGTTCATTCTTCAAACTCATCACTTGTCCAGCAAAATGGTTAGTTAGGGCATCATACATCTTCTTGGATGAGTCAAGATTTGATATGTAGGGTATCAAGTGATTTTTTACAAAGTCCACAAAGATACTCATAGTGTTGATGTCATTGTCCTTGAACTTCTCTATTGCTACAACATTCTGAGGTTCATTTTCTTTTCCTACTTCAAACTGTGATTCCACAATCTTGCCCTTCACAATATCTAGAACCTTGTTCTTGGCAAGGATGAGGTCAATCCTTGTCTTCCATGCTCTGAAGTTTGAAGCTCCTTTGAGCTTGTTCTCTGACTTCATGGAGTAAGTCATAATTGCCTTTGACTTTGACCCAAAAATTCAACCTGGACGTTTTTGCTAGCTGAAGGTACCAAAAGGTGTGCTAGGCTAAGGCGCACTAGAATGTCCAAGAATTACGCCAAGCATCTCACTTGAAGTGCCCAAATAGTTAGGTTAGGGTTTGTTGCAACTAGAAAATCAGAAACCCTAGCTGCAACGGCAATTGGTGCCACAACGAGCTTGCCAAGGAACTATCGCTCTACCCTCTAGTGGTTACACTGCCCTGAAGGTAGTGAGGGCCCATAACCTGTTAAAATATTCGATATGCTCATTTAACCATTAGACAATATTTCAATATTGTCACCCAACCATAGGCACGCAGCCACCCCCGAGAACCGTAACCTTTGACAGATAGAATAATTCTGGAAGCAACACTAGACTCGACAGATAAACATGGGAGAGCACACCTTTCTCCAAAGATAGCACACCAAACAGAAAGTCCCAAACCACGGAGCAAAACCAGTTCCCAACTACAGTCATTGTAGTTGCACTCCTCCTCTAGACTTGCACACCACTTGACTTGAGTGAGAGTGTGTGTCCAAATGAACTCAAGCGCCCTCTATTTACAGTGCTCTTTGTCACCTGTCTAGGTCGACTTCTCCTTTTGGAGGATAATTCTTTAATATTAATTATTTTATTGAGTTGACTTGTCTTTTAGGGTTCTTACACATTTGTTTAGGGTTTCTCTAGCTTCTGAAATATTCTAATGTAGTCAAAGGTTACACATGGAGGTTGATACCTCCCGCAGCTACCATAATATCAACAAGTACTAGGAAAGGCTTCGTCATGGACCGATCCTCCCATCCAAACCTTGAAGGGGACCTTCTAACCCTAGCAACGCTTGAGAGGCAATCCTTTGGGTGCCAGCAACATTGTCTCATCCGAAACCCTAGACCTCACCTTGATTTGACATAGTGACCCCATAGCCCTCCAAAGGAACTAGTCTTTCATTGTCTTCAACCACCCAAAAAACCAAATCAACCTTTCCTCTTTTCCTTTTTTCTTTGTTTTGACAATCTAGGATTTCATCGTGCATAATCTTCATGCTAGATTCTCTTGAACCTCACTGCCATATCCTTCATCTAAATCACACTAGTCTATTCTTCATTGAACATCTTATTGTTAGGATTTAGGGTTTGATCCATTGGTATCTTTATCCACTTAAAAGATCAAACCCTATGGCTTTGTTTTGCACCTTCACTTCAAATCTGACCTATATCTCTTGTGCAGCCCTAATGGCCCTGGTTGGAAGGCCTCCTTGAGCCATAAGTGTCTTGACTGCTTGCTGTCCTATTTTCTGAAATTTCTGAGTGTATTGTGTGTGGGGTTTTAGGGTGTTTGCCACCTCTTTTGAGCATCGTTACAAGGGTTTCTTGTTCCTGGCCATCCTATCCATCAAATCCATGCCTAAACTAGCCTAACGTTCCCTCCTAGCTACTGGATGTTACCTCCCAATTTGACTGCTGTCCAGCTGTCCTTGTCTGTCCAAAACTGCAGAAGTATACAGAGGCAAAGTGAGGTTTGTTGACTGTCCTTCAAGGCAGTCTGCAAGTGTCTTTGCTTCCTGGATTGGCTGCCTTCACACCTGTCCCAAACCACCTCAAATGACCTGCCAAGTTTGTGTATCATTCCCCATCATTTGCTGGTTTGAAGGCTGATTTTATTACAGTGAGGGTTTTAACTATATATTACATGCTGGTCCATACTACATGCTGCGTTTGAGTATTGTTTACATATGTTTGTTGATCTAAAATACTCTACTACATCCCTTTGAAATCTGGTTGATGATATGACTGACATGAAATTGCTTTGAACCCTAGATCTGATCATCGTTACTGCTGGTAATTCAATGCTTCTACCTTTGTTTATGGGAACAGTTGACACAAGTTCTGTACACTGTAGTTTCATGATGGAATAGATGGATTTTACTTCAGCACTTGTCATGAATACATGTTGATGCTTCATTAGCACTTGCACCTATAAATAAGCATACTTTACGTTTGCCTTATACTTTGCTGCTCCATTGAATGATGACGATGAATGGTTTATAACCGCTATGCTCTCATGAATGTGCTCTTGTAAATGAAACACATGTTACACTAATAATTGCACCTTGCAAGTTGCACATTGATATCATACTTTGCATTATTCGTTATTGATGTATGACAACGAATTATGGTACATTGACATGACATATTGATACTCTTGCAAGAAATCTTTCACTTTCAAGCATTGAAAGTTGTCTTCTCTTGATCGTTTTGTGTTATCCCCTTAGAGAAGATTGTCAAATTTGAGTCAAACCAAGTCCTTTCCCTCTCCTGTTCAAATACAATGATAGGACTTAGTTTGACCCCATAGGAAAACTCTCCTTGGGTTAGAAACCCTAGCCTAAAAATGTAGAGACAAGGTCATTGAGGTGACAGTGGGCAGCTTGCCTATACGTTGCTTCAAGCTCTCCCTCGCAGGGCGGGACTTTCCCTTAGCGAGAGTTTGAGTGTTAACAAGATGTTGACCTTGGGGAGAGATTTCCTTGAGTAGGTGTGGATGGACCTATAATGGTGAACACCTCCAGAAGGCCAGGGTTGATTACTTACCCATGTTGAACTTTACTACAGCCTGAAAGAACACGATCTCTTGAATATGTTTTGCTATAGTTTATGTTGGGCAGTGTGCCCTAAGAGAAGTTGAAAACATTGTTCCCTTGAATTACATTTGTTTGGTATTTATTTCTTGGGCTGCCTTGTATATTTGGTTGAGAAGAAGTGAAATATATATTGCTGTAATTTATATTTCAGATTCAGCGTAAGGCTAAAAGTTCATAGAAAATAGATCCGAAAATCCTCAAGGTAGAGGTGGAATCTTTGAATTTGCATAAAAAACCATTTCAAAAAATTCCAAGACTTCCAATATCTAGTGTCTAATAAACCTATCAGTTACCTTTATGTTATCATTATGTATTTGTAGATTTAACCATTTTCTGCTTATGCATGATATAGTGTGAACATATTATATTTCCAATGTTCTAGATAATAGAACAATGAATTTATACTGAAGTGAATGTGAATTGATTGAGACTTTGTGCCGAATTATAATATGATGTAATGTTCTATAATAAATTACAATGGAAAAAGTGAATTTAATTTCATTTACACTGCATTTCTTTTGGGTTTGGTATATCGGGGGTTCTTATGCTTAAATTCTCTAGCCCTCATTTCTTGTTCCATTGTCGTTTCCCATTTCTAGTAACAAAGTTGCGAGATCATGTGCCATCATCAACGTACACCTTCTTTTGGGGGGAGAGGATCTTCTTATACATAGACCCTCTAGGCCCCATTTTGTGTACCATCGGCATTTCCTGTTTCTTGTTTCTAGTAACATAGTTGCAAGATGATGTACTATCATCTATGTATACCATGTTTACCATGTGAATGGACTCCGGTCCTTTAAAAAAGTGAAATTGAGAAATTTCTAGAGTATGAGAGTAGGCATTTAGTCTTTCATAATACAGTTATAAATCTCTGTTGTAAATGAGGCCGGAACTTGCATGCTTTTATGAACTACAATATGGTATGCAAATGTATGATAGGAAGAAACTGCTCCTCAGTATCTCCTCACAAGATTTTTTACTTTCAGATTTGAAAAAGCAGCAAGAAACTTGCCTTCCCATTGTAAATTCCTTTGCCTGCAGGAGGCTGATAAATGTTTGTTTTCTTTTTAGATTATGTCAAACATATACACATACAAATCTACCACGTACAATGATACAACTAACAGAAGACTAGCTGCTACCATGGAACAAGATCGATCTTCTGTTCAAGGCAGGGAGGGAAACTGCATGACACATTTTAACAAAATTCATCCCCCACATGAACCATTTTCAAAGATTTAAAAGGCAAACTATCCTATATTGAAATAACATGCTCAGTACACTCACTGAGAACATCAAAAGGAACATTTTTAACAAACTGTGTTTTGAAATAATATAATAACATTACAAACTGCACACTGACCATTCGCAGGAAAATCAGCACATGAACAATTGACTACTTCCCTCGAGTTACAGCTACATTTCCCAAAATGAATGTGCTGATGGACTACAACTCCTTCCTTGAGCTTGAACGATTTAGTGACATTGGATCCATGGTTTGTTTGCTCTTGCTTCTTTTCATCCTGGCTTTTACTTTCGACTTTGCAATTAGAGTCTCCACAGTATTTAAAAAATTTCCCACAGCCATTAACACCAATAAGATCCCACATACAACCACCTGTCATAAATTACAGAAGACAAACAACTTTCAAATTAGTCAAATGAGTTTATAGATGTTTCTTGCATCTACATGCCGAATTTGCTAACCCTAAAAATAAACTAATGCATTATAATAGAATAATTATAGGGTTTCATATCACATCACATGTTCATGTGAAGCTGAAATCTCCCTCCCATAAAAATGAAAAAGGTATAAAGCAGTCATGAACACCCATGCAAAAAGTTGACCATATAGAAAAGAAACATATAAGCATGGTATAGATATTTAAATAACATACCTGCCATTCTGAAACACCATAAACAATCGTTGTCCGAAGCAAAAGCAAGCCAATGTATCCTTCGAAACCCTGAAGGATTAACCTCATTAGATCCTTTTTCCTTGAAAATAGAATGTCTAATGGATTAAGAATATGGCATGCAAATTGTAGTAGCTATCAACATAAATCTATTGTTTAAAGAAATTAAATTATCTGCCCCATCTAACTTCTATTGAATTTTCCACTGTGACCAAGTGTTAGATTTTCTCTTAGTCACCCCGTTCGTGTTCGTGTTCGAATTCGACACCAATGAAATTCGGTAAAAATTCGCATTAATTTTTTTTTAATAAAGTTCGGCATTAAATTCGAATGTATAGAATAATAATAAATTAAAAAAATAGAATAATAATAAATATATTAAATTAGACAATTATATAACATGTTATTTATATTATATAAATTATAATCTATACAATATATATAGTATAACTATATAAATTATAATATATTATAACCTATATTATATATATTATTCGAGATTCAAGCAAATGTTTATTATTAATAAATTATTCGTGTGGGCAGGCCTGCAATACAATTCGTACGTTCCGCATAATATTATTATAACCTATATTATTAATACAATTTGTTGAATATTATAATGTATATTATATACATTGGTGTAGACGTAGGCCCGTAGCGGAGAGTCCCGTAGGCCCGTAGCGGAGAGTCCCGTAGCCCTAGCTCGTAGCCGTGCGTAGCCCGAGACTGGTAGCTCATAGCCGTCACTGGTTAGTGGTTGCCCAAGACTGGTAGCTCGTAGCCGTCACTGGTTAGTGCTAGCCCGAGACTGGTAGCTAGTAGCGAATTTCAACGAATTTATTCGAAATCACTTGAAGTTCGACGAATTTCAAACTTGAAGGTTCAAATTCGCTGAACCTGGTGACTAAGGATTTTCTTAAATCTTCAGTAGCAGTAGTTTTACAAGAGTATTTTTATCTTCTTTTAACATTCAATAACCATATACTGAAAATATAAGCAGGATCTAGAAGCAGATAGACAAGCACAAGAAGACAAAGATTTATCCTGGGAAAACCCCAAACTTGGGGAAAAACCCAGCCAACTTTTCTTAGAGAGAATCTTTCTGATAGTAAAACCATGAACAAGCTCTATTCACAAGAGCAAAATCAGCAACAATGAAGAAACCCTGATAACAAACACTTATCTCTTCTTCTTGTCAAACCCTAGGAAGGGTAGACAACTGAGCAATACCATACAACCTTAGCGCAACTCTTCTAGAGGTAGAACACAAGATAAGTCACCAAGAACAAGATAGAGCACCACAGAACTGGCACAACTGGCAACTGCAACTGAAACTGGCGCGAGACAACTGGGCAATGCGCACTAAAAGAAGAGAACTGATGTGATGATGATGAAATGAGCAAGGCATCACCTTTATTTATACTTCTTCTGTCACTTAGTTGGGGCCGACTTCTCTTCCTAGAAATTATATTTCCACTTTATTATTTTCCTGTGAACCGACTTCTCTTCTTGGAAATTCTATTTCCACTTTACTATTTTTCTGTGAGCCGACTTCTCTTCCGGGGTGTTCTTCAACTGTTCAATGGTCTTCTTCTTAGAATCTTCTTCTCTAAGAAAAGTTGTCTACGAGGGAATACCTCCCACTGCTACCAAAAACATCAACACCAAGAACTTAATTTATAGACTATTAGCAATTGAGGTCTGTGATCTTAAACAACCATATTGTTTAGATTTCAGAACAGAAGTGACCTCCAGGCTACTCCAAAACTCCCGACCTTACATTTGAAAACCTAGGTTTCTGCTCGGGAGTTACTTCCATTTGGTAATGAGTAATGATGATGGACATGTGTTGGAAAGTCAATTACGCGTGAAAATTGGACATTGTCACTTCCCATGATCAAGTGGGGCATGCAGCTCAGTGATTAGAGCAGCCTGCCAGCCAGGGTCAGGTCCTGCATTGAATTCCTAGACTGACCAGTTTTTCAACATGGTATCTGAGCTTTTAATCCAAGAAAAAGCTGTCTACTTTTTTAGCTGCACAGGGAACAGTTCCGAATCTTGATAGCATAAAAAATACGATTCTTCTCTTTGGAATCGTTGATGTAAGTCTCTAACAAAGAGTCTGTACATTTTTTAAATGAATATTTTCAATTACAATCTGTAACCCATAATACGTACAAGCATCAAGGATTTGAATTTCTTTCATGAAACAACCGGCCAAATTCTTCAAAACAATCCCATCAGAAGCTGCAAAGAAAGCCAGGAAATGATTGATAAAGTGCTTCTTCGAAGGTTTGCAGATCATCAACCTGCATCACTTTAGTCACAACTGCATGATTGGCATGATGATGTCCAGGACCTTGGTAAACTTCACAGAGTTTCCATGTTTTCCTAGCATTAGTTTCAACATCTTTGACTTGTACATCTTCAGGCATTCTTGCTTCACCTGCAATAGAAGTTTCTCCTTCACAATATTCAGATGTGTGCTATAGCCATATCAACAATAGCGTAGAAATATCTGCCCTTTTGACTTTTCATGCAAAATGGAAATTTCACCTCTTTGACTAGAGATTTCCTGGATCTTAACCCTGTGAATTTTCAGCCTCGGAGCTGTTATGAAATAGAGTATAAAATAAAACAGCAGCGGAAAGAATACAATATTTCACTTTCTAACAGCCCCAACTAACAGCCCCAACTTCTAGGCAATCCGGGGAAAAAAAATTTAAAATACCAAACAACATGGATAAGTTTAAGCACTCTAGGGAAAATTATCCCACATAAACCAGATCTGAAAATTCACTTTTACAGCAGTTATAACAGAAGTAAAACAGCAGGTATAGCAGCAGCAAAAAATCCCTTGGGTTCTTCAATGATGATGTCAAATCACTTAACAATTGTCCTTTTACTTATGTCAAATCATCAAGATATATAGAGCTGTAAATAACAATACATGAAGAATATATAGGGCTTAAAATCAAATCTGGAAAATGCACAAGTTTTGAATAGCCGAAAACTTCGTTAATATGCTCGAGATGAAGTACATGTACATACCATTGCCTTGTCTCAAGGCTAGTACAAATCCACTAGCCCTTCAAAATTCAGGGGTTTTATCACAAAACTCTAATCTCAAACCTCCAAGGATAAACCTTAACCCTAGACTTCCAAGATGCTCCAAGATACTCCAAGAAGACTAAGATTGAAGAAACCCCGGTAACTCCAAGAGATAGATAGATCAAGTACAACTTACAAGTGAAGAGACAAAAGAGAGAAAGGAGAGTGATCATCACCAACGTCTCCTCTGCAAGAGCAAACCCTAGTCCTCAAGGCAAGGCAATCTCTTCTTCTTCTCCACCAAAGATACCCTGGGGTTTTATCACAAAACTCTAATCTCAAACCTCCAAGGATAAACCTTAACCCTAGACTTCCAAGATGCTCCAAAATACTCCAAGAAGACCAAGAAACCTAGCAACTCAAAGCGAGAGAGATCAAGTACAAGTGAAGAGCCAAGAGAGTGATCATCACCAACGTCTCCTCCGTAAGAGAAAACCCTAGTCACAAGAGAAAACTCCAAATGAAGACATCTCCTCTAAACTTCATAACTCCACCTAGTATTCATAAGTAAACCCCAGCAACTTCCTCCAAGAAGCTAAGTACAAAGAGGAGATACAATGATGTGATGTGATGAGAAGTTCTCTCCTTCCTCTATTTATATGAGAGGTAAGAGAGGCCAACAATACAATGTGGGCCTAAGCCCTTACAAGCAACCTACACTAAGCACTTGTAGGCCATCACAAGTGAAGCACTCCACTCCAAAGTACATGTCATGCTCCAAGGTGATAGCATACACAATAAGGGCTCCAGGATGATGTAGCTACACAAGGTAAGTCCACATCCCTCTATCACAAGACTCCACCTACTCCATTGATCATCCTAAGCAATGTACTCCACTAGGTCAGTTGCCCCTACAAGAACATTTTCGTAGCCTAGGCATCCACGAGCCAACATCAAGCCTCCGAATAGGAATCCAAGCAACCCCATGCTATCTAGGGCCTGATTCCCTCCTCCAAGATGCACAGTACTACTACTCCCAAGTAGGGTATTCTCCAAGCAATTAAACTCTCCATGTAGCCACAAATTACAATGAAGGGTGTCCACCAATTTGTCAAGTGAAATCCAATGCCTAAGGGAAGAATACCAAGCTAGCACCTAATTGAGGTCAAGCAATCACTAAGCAAGTTATCTCCACTGTGCAAATCCATCACAGACCATATCCCATGCACCAATCCATCTCAAACCATTTGAGGGATGACCATACACCATGTACCCCAAATCTCATGAAAACATGGTGTAAACACTTTCATAGTAACCCGAAAAACAAAGACTCCCTCTTTATGAGGAAAGTGATTACACCGAAACCTATTGATTCCCTCTACAACTCCACCAAATTTGCTACCTGCAAATTTGTATTGGTTGCAGCCCTGGTAACAACCACTGTCATTTGTAAGGAAATTGTTACCCATGCTATCACAGTATCTCGATCCTCCAAAAAAATTACCACTTGTGAACGTGAAGGAACATTTAACTGGAACAAAAGCAACCTGCCAAACTCCATCATCCTCCAAGTCAACATCACATGCCAAAATCAATGAACACCATATCATGAGTTGTCCAAGATATCCTATGGAGAAGATCACATCTACATTCAAGATCAAGACTAGATCACGTCTATCAAAGCCACAAAGATGGAAATATGCACAAGTAAACTCCTCAATCTTGGAATACAAAGATCATGGTATAGGTAATGACCTATGCAAGGCCATCAACAACTTGTCAGCATGAGAATCCCACTCATGCACCTCAAATCCTCCAACAACTTAAATATCAACTTGAACTAGGTCAAATCCCACATCTCGATAGAACCCTAAAGAAAAAGTGTCATCATGGGCAACTCCCTCTATCTAAGAGAATCCATCATGTTAGCTTTTGGGGTAGCTCGGACAGGTACTTCTGCATTGGCAGTGCCTAGCATGTGGAGGTGTCTAAGCGACGCTCTCTAGATCTTTAACTTTATAATTGCATTTATAAAGTTGAAGTGGTTTTTATTTAATGACTAAAGTGGTAATGATTTAATCTTGACCATTGAGATCTTAGGGTTAGGGATTTGGTCATTAACAGATTATAAAAGCAGATCTAAGGAGAGTGAGAGGCACACATTGAGTTGAGAGTTGAAGAGGGCGATTTGGCTGAGGAAGAGGGTGGATTTGCAGCTGAAGGGAAGATTTTGCAGGGCCAAAAAAACAGTTGGGCCAAAAAAGCAGGGCCAGAAAAAGTAGGGCAGAAAAAGTTGGGCCAAAAAAGCAGGGTCATCCAGGCTGAGTTTGTTGGGCTGTAAGAAATTTTTGAATTAGCTGTTGTAATTATTTTCTTCCTTTGAAGCCAATAAAATCCTCTCATTTACTGGTTTTCCCTTCGGGGGTTTTCTAGGGGCATTGCCCATGATTTTGTTGTGCATTTTTAATGGTTAAAACTCAGCTGTAAATTTTCTACATAGTTTATAGAATTTATATCAACAATAGATTAAATTCTAAGTTGTTAAATTATTGGCATAAAATTTCAGATTGTTGGGTTTCAAGAAATTAACATGGTATCAAAGTTGGGACTCTAAAGAATGGAACTGAAGACTTTGACACAAGGATTTGCAAGGATTGCAGGTGTTTTGCTAGAAAAAAGTAAGGGAAAAGTATTGTTGGTCAGTTGGACGAGGAAGGCTACCAGACTGAGGTTTGAGGACAAGCTAGACGGGACTACAAATTTTAGCCCATGGAAAGAGCGGATTCTGTTGTTGTTGGAGGAAAACGAAATCTGGGACATTATGGAAAAAACCCCAGTTGTTCCCACAGATACGACACTTTTGGCGACCTACAATAAGAAAAATGTGAAAGCCAAAAGGATGTTCTTAGATGTCGTGAAGGACCATATCATACCTCATGTGTCCGGAAATAAAAATGCCTATGAGATGTGGGAGGCTCTGACAAAGCTTTATCAGAGTGGAAACCAAAACAGGAAGATGGTGCTAAGGAAGAAACTCAGGACAACCTAGATTTCCAAGACTGACACAGTGGCATGCATCTCACCAGGATATCACAGGTTCGTGATGAGTTAACGATTGTTGGAGAGGTAGTCAAAGATGATGAACTTGTGAGGACAACTCTGAATGGGTTCTCAAAGAAGTGGGCTAAGTTCGTAAAGGGAGTTGTGGGACGAGAACATATCCTTGATTGGAAAAGGTTGTGGGATGACTTCTCTCAGGAGAGGACTCGAGAGGAGGCTCTTCAAGGCAGTCAGGCTAAGGGTGATGAAGACGAGGGGAATGTTTCTCTTCATGTAAAGAAGGGTATTGGAGATGGAAAGAAAGACATGAGCAAAGTGAAATGCTTTGCATGTCATAAGATTGGCCATTATGCAAGCCAGTGTCCAGAAAAAGAAGAAGAGCAAGGAGACATAGGTAGCAGCATTGGCATCTGAAGATTTTCCAGGTCCTATCAAGCTACCAACTAGGTTTGTCTTTCACCTCAAGTTGGCTCTAAGTTTCAACTGTCAAACAAGGGTTTGTTGTCTTTTTATAACAACAAATTGTTCAGTAACTTCTTTGTTGTTCCGTTACGGTTACATAAGCCATTAAGGTGCTCCAGCATGTAGTTTTGTCACAAGATGTTAGCATATGCATACCATAAGCTATACAACACACCTAGAGATATTTTAGAGCTGAAGTAATGTTGTTCTAAACACTAGTATACATGAAAATGAACACAAGTATTTTTGGTCAACATGACCCTAGATAAAACCCGCCTGGGGAAAACCAATTTGGAATGGAAGTATATATAAGTGGTGTCTAAAGCCTGAGATACAAGAACAAATACAATATGATGGAACTTGTATACAAAGCAAGCTCCTCTTCAGCTGTGCCAAAGGATCCAAGGAGATATGTGCCCAAGCTTAGTGCGCCCTCTCCTTTTGTTGCCAAATCCACTGAAGTGAAGAGCCCTTGACCCTGGATGCTCTAAAGAAGAAAACCTTGCACCACAATGTGCTCTGGTATGCTACCTCTCCACTGAGACACTCAGATCTGAATTCCTCAAACTGTAGATGCTCCCTGCTAGTGATGCGTCCTCCTCCAAGCAAGTATGATCACCATCAAATAATAGGGACCCAAGCTCCCAAAGCTCCTCCATGCAAGGAAGCGCCCAAGCTTCCCTCTTCCAATGCCTCCATTCTCAAGCTCATGCTCCTCCTAAATCTTCTCAAGTGCACAAACAAGTGAATGGAATGAGCTCTCCTTTGCCCTTGCGCCCTCCTTAAGGATGCATAAGTAAACCTAGAAAGTGAGTGGATGAGATCATCTCATCTCATCCTAAGTCAATGGTTGAGATCATCTCAAATGAATCTCAACTCAAAACCAACTTTACTTAAGTTTCCATAGTTTCACTTTATGTCTCTTAATTCACCCACAAAGTGAATTAATTGTCATTTTAGGCTAAAATGACCAAATTTCACTTTTGACTTAAATCTCCTTAGTCAAAATGAAATTAGACATAAAATACATGGTACAAGGTACAAAGTACTTCCCACATGTGTTTAGAAGCTCACAAACACAAGGGGACCACTTTTCAAGGTACCCAAATCTCAACAACATCAACTGAGATTGATGATTTTGCTAAGGAGTTCAAGAAGGAATTTTCTCTTGTGTCTTGTCTTTCAGGCAGTGGTAGTGCAAAGTTTGGGGACATTGGAGCATGGATTGTGGGCAGTGGCTCATCTCGCCATATGACGAGAATGAGGTCGATGTTCCTTAGTGTTTCAGAGATAGACTCAGACTATCATGTCGATTGTGGGACTAGAACCATGAATGCAGTGAAGGGGGTTTGATGTGTGAGATTCCAACTAGAGTCAAGAGGATCTCTGGAGGTGGAAGAGGTGATGTTTGTTGCGGAGCTAAAGGTAAGCTTGCTCTCAATATCAGCTTTGGAGGATGAGAGATATGGAGTTGTGTTCGAGCATGGACATGTGTTCATATATCCAGAGGGAGCTACACTGGACGCAGCAAGGGTGCTTGGTGTCAGACAAGACAAGAGAGGTTATACAGGTTGTTGGGACATCCAGTCTATCAGTCCAAGGGGATCTTGGATTCAGGATCAGTGTCAGTGACAGGTGGTTGTGAGGCTACTTCGGTATTGTCAAGAGTCTCAGCCAGTATGAGATGACACGGTTGGATGCTCAGGATGGTGAGGAGACTCCTCGGGGCATGGAGAGGAGGAACGACTATTCAGCACCATATCCAATGCAAGTGGCAGGGAAGCTTTCTAGTTCAAAGAGAGCAGCTACAGCAGCAGATGAAGTGATGGGCTTGGAGACAAATCCAAGTGAAGGTTCCAAAAGTACCTTCCTCGCTAAGAGGGAGTGTTAGTTTTTGGGGTAGCTCGAACAGGTACTTCCGCATTGGCAGTGCCTAGCATGCATAGGTGTCCGAGCGATGCTCTCTATATCTTTAACTTTATAATTGCATTTATAAAGTTAAAATGGTTTTTATTTAATGACTAAAGTGACTTTTAATAAAGTTGAGTGACTTAAGTGATTTAAGTCATCTCAACGAGAGATTAAGTCACAACCATCGATCTTGGGAACACAAGATCTAATCTTGACCGTTGAGATCTTAGGGCTAGGGATTTGGTCATTAAGAGGTTATAAAAGCATATCTAAGGAGAGTGAGAGGCACACATTGAGCTGAGAGCTAAAGACAGTGATTTGGCTGAGGAAGAGGGTGAATTTGCAGCTGGAGGAAATATTTTGCAGGGCTGAAAAAGCATGGCCAAAAAAGCAGTTGGGCTGAAAAAGCAACTGGGCTGAAAAATGTGCGGAAAAAGTTGGGCCGAAAAAGCAGGGTCGTACATATTGAGTTTGTTGGGTTGTAAGAAATTTTTGAATTAGTTGTAATTATTTTCTTCCTATAAAGACAATAAAATCCTCTCATTTATTGATTTTCCTTTCGGGTTTTTTCCAAGGGCATTACCTAGAAATATCTGTGTTCAAATGTGTGTATTGTTTATGATTCCACTGTGCATTTTTTAATGGTTAAAACTCAATTGTAAATTTTCTGCATAGTTTACAGAATTTATATCAGCAACAGATTAAATTTTGAGTTGTTAAATTATTGGCATAAAAAATTTTATTGTTGGGTTTAAAGAAATTAGCACATCAACCTAGTCCCTACGCTCTACAATGCTCCCATCAACTACAAACCTCGAATCAATCATGTTTTGAACCTATCTCTATGACATCAAGCCATGCATGTGACTCCTCAAAGCTAGAAGGCTCTTCCAACCTCCCATTGGAATTAATCTCAACATCATCCTCCATCAAGGTACCACACCCTTCCTTCAATGAATAATTGGAAGTCTCATGGATGAAAGAAATCAATGCAACATGACTAACATATCTCCTAAGAGGTACACTCGCCCTCACTAAAGATTTGGGCCCTCCTATATGCTCTTATGCTTCCTTCAAAGTTTGGGTGAGCCATCTTGGTCTCCTACGGGCTGGAGTAAAAGGTGAGGGCATATATGAGCCTAGAATCACCTCATCCATACTTGAATTGGATTCATCACGAACCTCATGACCACTCTTTGTAACGACAACCTTCCCATTCTCCTCAACCACTGAAGGGGAATCCTGTGAACTAGAGGATCTCACATCCTCATCAAACTTCTAATGTCTATTATAATTTTAGAAGCTATAGTTATCTTCTTTAGCATTCATTAACAATTGCATGTAATAGGATCGCTGAAAGATAAACAATCACAAAACACAAGATATATCCTGGGAAACCCTCGTGGGGGAGAAAACCCACCAACCAATTCTTTAGTATAGATTCCATCAATCAATACAATGTCACGTAATAGCTCTCCACAAATAGACCAAGACCAAGAAACCAAGACCTCCTGCACTAGACCTCCTTTGCTATGCTCTTTTGTATACACACAGAAGAGAAGGCGAGTTGTGTCTGTATACAAAAGAGAGGAACTCGACCTCTATTTATACACATAACTTGACTCCCGAAAAGACGCAACCCTAAGAGGGGTCGTTTTGACTTTTACAATAAGGATAACAATAAAATAATAATCTCT
Source organism: Picea mariana (assembly GCA_032191745.1). Lineage (NCBI taxonomy): Eukaryota > Viridiplantae > Streptophyta > Pinopsida > Pinales > Pinaceae > Picea > Picea mariana. Next base: position 160,054 of record JASDQU010103727.1, read on the forward strand.
TTTGAGTCGATTTATACAATAAGATTACAATAACATTCTCGAGGTTTGATCAATACAAATACAAAGAAAATCTTTCGTAGTTACATCAAAATATCAACACTCCCTCTTAACTAGGAAGGTATTCTTTGTTGCCACACGAGCTCATGACCATTGACTGTTGAACATATGAATCTATACATCATTGAATATCCATAGTAAAACATGACTTCACAGCCAATGCATCCAAGGCCTGCAAGTAGCTCTCAAATAGCTTCAACATGTCACCATGACATCCACTACCCCGCAATGCATCTATACCTCATCATGTGCACCCCTGTGACTTCACAGCCAATGCATCCAAGGCCTGTGGGTAGCTCTCAAATAGCTACGACATTTCCCCAGGACATCCACTACCCCGCAATGCATATGTACCTTGTCACTCCCTCTGAAGAGGGACCACGCCAAGCTTGTCCCTGAAGTGCTCGAACTTCGTCCTCGAAAGTAGCTTGGTCAACACGCCTGCAACCTGCTTCTCGGCAGTCATATATTGGAGCCTCACTGCTCCCCTCTACACCATATCCCAGAAATAGTGATATTTGATCTCGATATGCTTCGACCTGTCGTGGAACACTAGATTCTCTAACAACTTCATGCAACTCAGGTTGTCACACCAAATGCAGGGCGCCTCCAGTTTGAGACCAAATAACCTAGACACTAGCTTTTGTAGCCACACTACTTCTCTACATGCTGCACATGTTGCCACATATTCATCCTTAGTCGTACTGAGTGCTACACATGACTGCTTCCAGTTGCTCCACGAAACCATACTGGAGCCTAGACTGAAGCAATATGTCGAAGTACTCTTCTAATCAAGAATATTGTCGGCCCAATTTGAATCTAAATATCCAGATAACCTGACTCATGGTCTGTCACATACCTGAGACCATAATCCAATGTACCTTAAGGTACCTTATCACATGTTTTGTTGCGACCAAATGAACCTCCCTGAGCTACTCCATATACTGACTCAGGGTGTTCACAGCAAAACATATATTTAGTCTCGTGTTCGTCAAGTACATAAATGAACCCACCATCTGCATGTATAAAGTAACATCCGCAGTCTCTGAAATCGTATCCTGCAACAACTTCAGATTTGATACCATAGGTGTAGCAATTGCCTTGCAATCCAACATCCCGAACCTCTTTAGGATTTCCACTGTATACTTCCCTTGATTCAGAAAAATCACATCCGATCTCTGCCATACCTCGAGACCCAAAAAGTAATGCATCATCCCGAGATCTTTCATCTCAAACTCAACAGCCAATTTTCTCTTACACTCTGAGATGAGCTTTTCCACCCTTGTTAGAAATAGGTCATCCACATGCAGCAGTAGTATTATCGGACCATCATCCACAACCTTAAAGTAAAGGTTAGGATCTGCACTGCTATTTGTAAATCCTAAGCTCGTCAGAAAACTGTCGATCCTACCATACCATGCTCTAGGTGTCTGCTTTAATCCATATAAATTCTTCTTCAATCTGCACACATGCATCTCCCTGTCATGTACCTCGAACCCTTGTGGTTGCTCCACATATACTTCCTCTTTTATTTCACCATTCAAGAAGGTTGTCTTCACATCCATTTGATGCACCTTCCATTTCATTACTGCGGCCAACGAAAGTATAGTCCTAATCGAGGTATATCTCGCCACGGAAGAAAATGTCTCCTCATAGTCAATGCCCTCCTTCTGAGAGAATCCTCGAGCCACAAATCAAGCCTTATACTTTTCAACACTGCCATCAGCTGCATGTTTCGTTTTGTAGATCCATTTTGAACTTACTATTGATTTCTCCTTCGATCTAGGGACCACATCCCAGAGATCATTCTTTACTATGGACTAATATTCCTCCCCCATGGCATCCTTCCATACCCTCTTTTTTGCAGCCTCTTCATAAGTGGACGGTTTTGCATCCATGATATCACACAAAAATGCCACAGCTAGAATACGATTTCGGCTTCTTACTTTCCCTGAGATATTTTTCTGGGGCACCATATCTTTCTGCATCTCTGATGAGCTCCTGTGCCCAAGATGGTCTTCTCTTGTGAAAACACATCTCTGCTGGCCTATGAGGTTCTGCCATGTTCTAGGATGGATACTCTATACCTCCAGGCTCTGAAGTAGTCAACTCCCTCCAGTTTCTCATCAATCTTGGTTCCGGTAGTCATCCTCCCCCTAAATCACAAATGATTCTGAAGATCTGATCCAGGGAAAAGATGAGCTCCACTAGGGCGCACTTGTTGGTGGTCTTGTCTTGTCCGACAACCACTCCTATCAAGAAAAACGGCTCCTTTTGTCTTCTAGATCTTCGAACTGTCTTCTATTCAAGCCTGCTCTAATACCATGTTATAATTTTAGAAGTTACAGTTATCTTCTGTAACATTCATTAACAATTGCATGTAATAGGATCACTGAAAGATAAACAATCATAGAACACAAGATATATCCTAGGAAACCCTCGTGGGGGAGAAAACCCAGCAACCAATTCTTCAGTATAGATTCCTTCAATCAGTACAAGCTCACGTTATAGCTCTCCACAAATAGACCAAGACCATACCAAAGACCAAGAAACTGAGACCTCCTTTTCTATGCTCCAAATACACAAGAGAAGGCGAGTTGTGTGTGTATACAAATGAGAGGAACTCGACCTCTATTTATACACATAACTTGACTGCTGAAAAGACGCAACCCTAAGAGGGGTCGTTTTGACTTTTACAATAAGGATAACAGTAAAATAATAATTTCTTTTGAGCCGATTTATACAATAGGATTACAATAAACTTCTCTAGGTTTGACCAATACAAATACAAAAGAATATATTTCGTAGTTACATCAAAACATCAACAATCTCTACTTACTACTATCTTCTTTTGTGCTGGAATGTAGACCCAGGAAGTCTTGTTGTATCCAACAAAAATACCCTTCATACTTGAGGTTCCAACTTTGTCCTCTTCTACTCAAGCGCATGAATATAAACTAGACTCCTAAACACATGAAAATGACATATATCTAGTTTCACATCAATAAATGCCTCCTCTGGTGTCATGTCCTTCAAGATCCTGTGAGGACACCTATTAAGAATATACATGGTTGGCTTACAAGCCTTAGCACAAAAACACATGGGAAAATCCATGTCATGAATCATAGACTTGGTAGTATCAATGATAGACCTGTTCTTTCTCTCGACAACCCCATTTTGTTGTGGGTTGTAAGATACATCCAACTCCCTCTGATGTTAGCTTCCCTACATAAAGAATCAAACTTTGTAGAAGTATACGCCTCCATTATTTGAGAAAAGTACTTTGATCTTCCTTCCTGTTTAATTTTCAACCAACACTTTGAACTCTATGAACTTGTTGAGCACTTCATCCTCTTTACTCTTCAGAAAATAGATCCAGGTCCTACAAGAGAAATCATCAATAAAAGTGACATAATATCACTACATGTCAAAGAAGCAAAAGACATAGGTCCTATTATCGCGCAATTTGTACTTGCTCAAAGCCAAAGGCAAGTGGATACTGAATTGGCATAACAAGGAGGATAACCTATCACTATCACCTTAATAGGAAACCTCTTTCTATTTAGGAGTATATCACAGTACCCTAGGGGAGACGTCCCCGGTGACCTGGGGGTTTGAGAAGGCTAAGGTAAAAGCTATAAGAAAGTCCCACCCCTCTCACATGTCACTTTGATCAAAAGTTCCAAGGTTTTACTAAGATGAAGCAAAAGATAATTTAAGTGTACCTGCCCAAAACAAGACAACAAGTAGAAAAGAAATGCAATTTGCAAGTACCATATGATGTCAATGCTTCATAAAACCATGAACTTTTGAAAGATAAACAAGCTGATATAAAACTGAAGCAATGTAAATATTTATAATAGCAATGAATATCTAGCAACAACTACAACAATTATGCCTCAATAATGCTTTAAGAATGAAAAGAAATAATAGCCTTAAATTCACAGAATGATAATAGTTGTCAGAAGCAATTCTGGCAATGTCTAATCAGCTTTTAATCTTGCTTTTAGGGTGAATTTGTTGTTGTTATAGATGGTTGTAGCAATATTTTGCAACAGCAGCAAATTAGTTAGTGAGTTAGTCTAGTTTAAAGTTAGTAGGCGTTAGTAGAAGTCTTAGGGAAGATAGTTTAAGAGTTGTTTGGTCAATCAATCACTTGTGAGGAGTGGACTGGAGCCTTTTAGGGTAATGGAATCAAGGTTAGCAGTGGCAACTCTTAGAGAAAAACAACAATGATAATAGATAACCTAAAGGGAGGGATGAGATGATTGAGGTGTTAGTAACCTAAGGCCTCAATGTCTAAACCTTAGAAGGAAAAATTGCTAGAAAGTAAGTAACCTTAGGCCCTAGCGATTTTCTTCTTCCTTAGATTAAAATTGAAAAAATGTATGAAGCAAACGAAGTGATGCTACTAGAGTGCTACAATGGTAGGGCTCTAGTGGATACTTTAAAATAAGTGTTCTCTAGCAATTTCTAGTAGGTGGAAAATTATAAGGAAAATGATAGTAACATATGCTTCTCCCCTAGGGTTTCAAACTAGCAATTTCATAATATTTGATATGAACAAGCAAATTTACCATAACCATTCAAAAATAAATGAAGAATTGCATATTTACTTACTTCATCAAGAATAATTTAGCAACAACTCCTAGTTGAAGACTTTCCAACATGAAAAAATGCCAAAATACACCAAGAATAGCTTCTCCAAGAAGTTGCGCACCACTTAATTTCAGCCAAATACCTTTAAAGAAGGTCGAATTTCAGACCTCACACTTGTGTGAGTGAAAGATGATGAAAAATACAAGAGATTTATCTCCTATTTATACAATGACAATTACCTTTAATTAAAATTTAGGTCAGAAAAGGCCGACATGGCCAAATTACATCAAAAATCCAGTTTTTACATAAATTTAAAGAATTAAACCCTAAAATGTGCAATAGAGGTGACGTCATGCCCTCCTAGGGTGACGTTGGGCCTCATAAGTGGAATGTCAGGCTCCATGAGCAAAACGTTAGACCTTCCAAGGCCTCCGAATGATTCCACACGTGCCACCTAGCACACAACTGCCTCCATCATGTCCATCTGACGTTGGGAGACATCTAGGGTCACAAGGGTGACGTCATGGGCCTCCCAAGGCCAACGTTCAGGGGGGAGAGCAAGATCCCCCCATGTCTAGGCCTGCCAAAGTGTGTCTGGTGGAACATCCTTCTTTTTCTCTAGTACAAGCCCCTGGTGTTTATCTGCCCCTGGTTGGGGTCACAACATCCATCTAATGGGATTTTAGCCCCATGGAGGTCCGAGCTAATCATCTCCCCATATGTACCTATCCACTGGGCATGGTCCTGCAGCAACAACAAGTACGCCCTCCATGGGTTCATAAGTCATAGGGATCATAGCAATGTCAATCATGTCTAATAATCAAATTACCCAAACATGTACATCAAACCCCCCTTTACCTAGACAAATGCTCAAGGACATTATGCAGTTTAACAAGCCAGTTTTGGAGAGGGTCTCAGGATGTCCTACTGGGCTAATCCTCCTCAAGTTTGGGGTGTTTCCTAGGTGAAGACCAATCTAGGTCATGTAGGTGTATGAAATGGTGTAGGGAAAGTTTGGGCGAGGGGTGCAGTGATGACAGGGAAATGTAGCTCTTACCTATGGGTGCCTCTGTAGAGAGTGAGTTGCACCTTATCATGGATGCCATTTTTTCCTAGCCCATTCATGCCTTTTATTCTTTATCTTATTGCTTTTTCTTTTCAAGAGAAAAGATGGAGGACATTGTCCTGGCGTGGTTACCAGTGGTGACAGCGTTACCCACAAGCACTTCACAGAAATGAGAAGGTTGGCTTGTGATGAGACCCCCTTTCTCTTAGCTATGCCACCAAGAGCCACTACCCTGGTTTGGTGACCAGATGGATAGCAGTGTCATACCGCTACATGCCCATGGACCTAATAGGTCGGCTCATGATGAGACCTCCTATCCACCAACTAGATCTGGAGTTTTTTTTATTTTATTTTATGGGTCCCCTTTTCTTGTTGAGAAGCCATTTATTTCTTTCTCAGGAATCCCTAGGCGAAGCATCTCAAGGTTTCATTTTTGCTTTTAACTTTTGCCAGCTACTTTTACCCTTTGGGCCTTTAGCCCCTTCTTCCCAGAAGGCAAGGTACAACCCTTACTAGCTTGGCAAACCCAATGCCCGAACCAAGGTAGGGAGAAGATGAGAGGGACAATGATCAAAAGTGGTAAGTATGGAAGGAATGGACAATGACCTTTCATAGACCCACCTAGTGGCAACTCATCCCTAAGGGAACCAACTTACTAGAGCACTATGTCATCCTCCCCGGGTATGAACAAGTTAAAGAGCATAATTTCCAAGCAAACGTCATGAAACAAAAGAGAGTTCGTGCACAATATTCAAATGCTTTGAAAATCAGAGTGACACATACCATGATACCTAGACTCATTACTTCATGGAGCAAGACCCACTACTACTTCAAAATCATGCCGATGGGATGTGGATGTTGTTGTTGTTAACAGATAGGACGCACTAAAGAAAAGATGGGCCCTCCAGAGCCAAGCTCAAGTCATATGGCTCTCGGTACTCCATGTCTAGGACCTGTGGGCCTCAAGACATAATCTCCTTAGTTATCCTTAGGATAGGGGATAACATTTGGCTCCAACTCGGGGACATGTGCTCACCGTAGAGTGCATGAGAACCTCAGCATCTCTGGCATGACCTGTAATCTGCTAGATCTCAACAAAAATAATTAGTAATCTTTTGGGGTGGTGATATCACCCCTGGCTCATGTATGATACATTGAAATAAAAGTAAGCAATCATATATATAAATGGAAATGAAACTACAACTATACTACGCAAGCATGATATGCAGATGGTATATACAATGAATGCAAATGCCTACCTAACTTACCTCTACTTACATGTTGGTTGAATGCTAGGTGTAGTCAAATAGCCAGTGAAACCATCCTAGCAATGTCTCATAATACATGCCTCTGTGCTTCATCGCAAACCAAAACAATGATAAGTCAAGCACAAAAAAAATATGAGTTAGAAAATGTATTGTATCATCGAAAATCGTAAAGTCTAGCTCATGGAGGCAAGAGAGAGGGACAAAATTATGCCAATTCATACTCTTAGGAAAGTGCTCTATCCATCTGAGAAAGGGATCGTGAAAAATCAAAGGTTCAAAAGACCAACTCAAAAAGTCTGAAAGTTGGCTACCTTGGACGTCATCATATCCTGAGGTGTGGGAAGGACTAGTAAGAAACTAGAGGATGACTGACAATTTCTTAAGGCAAGGCTGAAAAACTAAGATAATAAACTTCTTTTTAAGGTATTCAACCTACCCTCGGATTCTAAAAGAAGGCTTGCCCCCGGATAAAACTCAAGACAAGGGACACGTTTCCAAACTACACCCTTAATGACATATCGAGGTAAAGTAATCGAAGGGGGCTGGAGAACCTTGTCACGAGCCTTGTTTTAAAAAATGGTGAACTGGAACCGGAACCGGCCGGTTTTACCAGTTTGATGGTCGACCGGTTCAAACCGGCCAATAAACCGAACCGGTCGACCGGTTTATGACCAAACCGGCCAATTTGTTAATAAATCAATCAGTTTGGTAATAAACCGGCCAGTTTGGTCCCTAAAACCTAAAACCTAAGATCCCCTAAACCCTAATTCTAGTCTATAAGACACTCTCACTCGCCTTTAAGTGCCTCACACCTCTCTTATTCAGCATTTGGGAGCATTTGGGAGCATTCAGATGATGAGTCTGAGGCCGAGTTCAAGTCCAAGTCAAAGACAAATTTTCTACTTGCTCTTTTTTTACATTTCTGCACACAGAAATGCCCTTTTAAGAGCAGGTTTTCGTGTTTTAACAGAAGATTTACATGTTTCCCCAAGTGAATAATCATCCCTAGGTGTAAATTTGTGTTTTTGCTTGTTGTTTAGTGTGTTTAATTGCAGATTACAGGTCTTATATTTCAAACTACAGCAAGCATTTATTGCAGTTTGGCAGAGATTTTTTATCTTTAGGGTTCACACTATGCATATAGGTTGCATAGGGATTCCCCCCTGTGGTTAGGAAGCACTAATACAAAGTGTTGGGAGATTGTACAAGGTGACAATATATACTCTTTAGTTAACTTGGAAATCTCCAAAAGGAACATAATAGTGCCAGTTTTTTACAAAATCCTTCCTATGGAGACATCATCACAAAGATTTGCAAGACTACATAAATTTGCATGAAGTCTAGATAATTGTTGAAATTGCAAAAACATTGTCAATCCAACTGTTGTTGGTCACAATAGGAAATCTGCCACTTTATTTGTGTTTCTTTTTTGGTACTTAAATCACAATCTTGAACTACTAAAAATAATTATTACACTTCATGTGGAAGGCATTCTCAATTTTGATCCATCTTTAGAGGCACTGTAGAGTGGAGAAGCTTATGATCATTGCCAAGTAAATAATGTCACTGGTGCTTCACTACTTGAACCAACACATACATCTATCAACCATATACTTAGCAATTTAAGTCAGTGCCTTAAAAGGCCTTGGAGTGGTATGTGATCTTTGGTGCCGCATCAATAACACACTCATTGCATCTGTAAGATATATTCATGAGCATACTTTGTATATGTTGTCTCTAATTGTCTCTAATGCTTTGGAAACATGATTTAAAATCTTCAAAATATACTTTTTTCGTTAAAATTTAAATATTTTATGTATTTTTTAAAAAATCGGTTCATTGAAACTGGTTCGACCAGTTCATTACCGGTTTCGGTTCCAGTTCAGGTTGGACCCTCGACCAGTTCCGGTGTCGGTTCCGGTTTTTAAAACTGTGGTCACAAGTACCCTGCTTTGGGCAAGCAATGTCTTCACCTCTATCAAGATCTAAGCACAACAATAGTTGATAATCTTCTTCATAAAATAAATCCAAGTGCTCAAAGGAATACTCGTCAAAATCTTCAAGGTTTGACCGAAAATCATTAGGAGAAAATAGAACTAGGTCACCCTTGGAGATATCTGTAACTATATCATTTCCTTGTTGCCAAATGTCAGAAGTAACCTTATATGATAGTTGTAAAGGAAACATTTGGAAATGTCCTTCCATATCATAAATGAGATCCTCATTAGAACCAATCACCTCCCACTTACGTCTTCCAACATGTATGAACTCATCAATATTATCAACAATGTCACTACCTTTGTCATAACATGAAGGATTTAATGCATGCAAGGGCTCCTCTAGTACTTCTTCACTTTCCAAATCATAAAACAAAGCATCATCAAAATCTTGTAAAGGGAAGTAACTTACAGTGTTCACTTCTTGTTATGCAGGAGCATCAATGGATTGGATGACTTCATCAAATGGAAGAGGATCCAGTACACCATCCCCAAGACTCATCTCTTCGTCTTCATCAGAAAATGAAGGAGCTAGCTCTTCCAAGGGTTCTTTTACTTCTTCACCTTCTGAATCATAGAACAAAGTGTCATCACAAAACTGGAAAGGGAAATGACTCACCTCATTCTCTTCATCTTGTGCAGGAAAGATAGGATCTTGGAGAGCTTCATCGGACGGAGGAGCAGTTACTAGTGCTTCATCCTCATAATTCACTTCTCTAGTTAAATCTTTACTGCATTCTATCGAATCATGGGAAAAATCTTGCTCCTCTTCAAGGGGTTCACAATAAATCTCTCCTTCTATATTAGAGGGTTCTTGGTATTGAGTATGGTATACATCCCTGAGATCTTCCACAATCTTAGTGGTGAATCCTTCATTCTCTAAGGCTATTGTGAGATTTTGAAGGGCATCTTCATATGTCTGGCATCGTGGTTTGACAAATTCAATAAACCTATTGATGAGGTCTATGAAAGATGATATACCCCTATCTTCGCAACAACCCTTAAACCAATCTTGCAAAAAAGATGGCAGATAAAGTATGAACAATTTTACCAGAACATCCTCCCCTTCCCATTCTATCTCGCTTATATACTTCAAGAACTCTACAATGTGAGTAATTGGGAGGCCTCTGAATCTTGGAGAGTTGTTCAACCATTTTGCATCAAAATAATGTGGGTATCCTTGAAAACTTTTGAGATCAATAGTCGGATACACTTTTTCCCAGGGCACCATGATCCCATAACTTGGAAATATCACAAAATTGAGAGTAAGGTGGCACCTTGGAAAAGATTAGTGGAGTTGCTAGATATCCTCTTAAGGATTATCAAAGGGATGAGGCAATCACCCTCAGTGGAATCGCCAGGTAAGCTTTGTGAAAAGAAGGCTTTGGATAAAGGCTTACCGAAAAAGTGTCTTTGAGGAATATTGGCTCAGTGTTCCCCGACAATGGCGCCAAAATGTTATCGCACAATTTGTACTTGCCCAAAGCCAAAGGCAAGTGGATACTAAATTGATATAACAAGGAGGATAACCTATCATTGTCACCTTAATAGGAAACCTCTTTCTATTTAGGAGTATATCACAATACCCTGGGGGAGACGTCCCCAGTGACCTGGGGGTTAGGGGCTTTTACTCAACCTTAGTGATGTATATAAAGGAGAGAAGGTGAATGTGACAATTCATTCTTGAGTGGATCCTTGGTGACCTCGGCCAGCATGGGAGAGAGGTTGTGGTGACCTCAGTCCAGCCATGGAGAGGGGCCAATAGGCTCAGTTCTGTTGTTTTCTTTGTTTTGGGCAGGTACCTTGAAGTGGAGAGCAGTCATAGAGCTAGAGGAAGGCTGCCACAGCAAGAAGAGAACTGCGGCCAGGGTCTAAGTGTCTCAGTCTAGGAAGGAGAGTTTTCCACAAGTCCTTGGGAGTCTCGGCCTACAAGGAAGAGGTGCAGCCTCAGTCTTGTGGACAGTTACAGGTCTGCTGGGAAGAGTTTAAGGGTTGTTTGAGGGCTATTACAGGTGTGTATCAGGCAGAGAAAGTGGGCTGTTACAGCCATCTTGTACAGCAGAATATGTGGGCTGTAACAGCAGGCTTTGGACAGCCTTTGAAGGCTGCTACACTCAGAGAAAAGGGGGCTGTTACAGAACTAACAGTCAGCAATTTTTGGACAGCCATTGAGGGTTGTCACAGACAGATCAGCAGCAGCCTAGGATCCTCACCAAGGACAGTGGATAAGGCTGGAAGGACTCAACCAAACTTGTGCAAGGTTTACAGAGGCAGAGGAGGGTTTGAAAGGGCAAGGAATGCCCTAACCCTCAGCCTCAGGACAGCAGACTTGGACACAGAAACCAGGAGGGTTTCAGCAGTATTTTGTAAGTGTTGGTTTTTTTCTTGTGTAAAATTGAGCCATTGTCCATGGTACAGGAGCCTTTTGTTCTGGGTTTAAGAACAAGTGATTTGGGCATTAAATTCCTGTGTACTTGTGTATGATTCATTTGCTGGTTTATTTTCCTCTGTGCTAAGTTGTTACAACTTGTTTGGCATCTCAATGTGTTTATCTTCACAATTCAAATTGTGTAAATTTGTGTCTACTGTTGAGAACCTAGACCTCACCTGAGGTGTGTGACATGTGTGCACCGAGTCTAGGTGCACTCCGAAATCTATCATGGTATCAGAGCTTGAGGTTTTACACAAGTGACAGCTTTGTGAGGGAGTTGTAGCATTGTTGAGGAGCTAGCTCTGAGAAGAAGCTATAGTGAGTATTGCAGATGACAGTAGTGTTGAGAAGACATGGAGCAGATCGTTCAGACGAGGATTTGTGGACTATTGCAGCTTAGTGGTGTGGCAGGTTGGGAGTTTTGGTGGATTGGCGGAAAGCTTGGTTCGCAGCAGTATGTTGTGTGGCAGGTTGCCAAAAACTGTTGATGGACTTCCAGTGGCTTATCATAATGAGTTGCGATGGGCGCAGCTCGGGTGCTTTGGAACAAACGAGATAGCTTCATGTGTATGGCAGTTTGATGAGATAGAATCTTCATCGGGCCAAAGAATTGTACATTGTCGAGGTGCGACAGTGTTTGAGGTATTTGACCCAGGAGAATGAGGACACTTGAAGAGTTGAGTTGCGGAGGTCTAAAGTGGACTAGACTAAGTGTCCAACCACAACTTGGGACTGTTTCAAAGAGAGGACACAGGATCAGTTGCAGTGTGTGAATAGACATGGAGAGTTTTGTGACTTGGATGATGGACTTGGATAGAAGCTCATTGGATGGTCGTGACTTGAGTAAGTGGGACACTTGCCTTGGAGGACTGCACGGTTCTTATACAGTGGGAGACACCGACATCTGACATAGGCACGGATTTGTTCTAGAGCTTCAAAGACTCTGACTCAGATATGTACGAGGAGCTAGATAAGGCATACGTACAGGGATCTGGAACAGTGTTATTCCGAATGGAGTCAGGAGATGTGCTACAAATGGAAAATGTGCTATGGGTGCCAGAACTCAGGAGGAGTGTGCTCTCAGTCTCAACGATTGAGGAGAAGGGCTATGCAGTTTTGTTCTGGGACGGACATGTGTTGTTCATGCCTAAAGGATCTAGCTATGACACAGCATAGTGATAGTGAACAGGGAGCAAGTAGCTCCGAAGGTTGTGCCTCGGAGGGAGTCAGTAGACTCAGAGGGAGAGTCAACCTTTAGGTTCAGATAGGAGAGAGGAGTCTTCCAAGACTATCAGGAAGGTGTCATGGGTCGAGGAGGCCAGGGAAGAAGCTCAGAAGCAGAAGACTTCTAGGAGCAGGGTGTCTTCCAAGAAGGAGCCATGTCATGCAACAAGATTTGCTTAAGTGACAGAGGGAGCAGCCAATCAGGTGGGAATAGGGGAGCAGTTGTAGTAGCGGATCTAGTGCAGGAGACAAAGCTACTTCCAGTATGGTGGACAAAGATACTTCCTAGTGATGGACGTTGGAATACCTCCCTCGCTAAGAGGGAGTGTTGAAGTTTGTAGCTTCGGGAGGTATTCCCACAAGTGGTCTTGATGTCGGGCATGTGGGAATCCTTGTTGGCACCTCACTGCACTTTTGTTTGGGTGAAAACCCCTTGGAATGAAGTTGGGGCTTCATGGGCTTGATGATGGGATTTGTGGGCTTGTGTTGGGGCTTCACACCCACATGCAAGTCTATTTTGATGTTAAGTTTGTGGAGGGGTTTCTAAAGTTAAGTTAGGGGATTTTACTCAACCTTAGTGATGTATATAAAGGAGAGAAGGTGAATGTGACATTCATTCTTGAGTGGATCCTTGGTGACCTCAGCGAGCATGGGAGAGAGGTTGTGGTGACCTCAGTCCAGCCATAGAGAGGGGCCAATAGGCCTCAGTTCTGTTGTTTTTTTGTTTTGGGAAGGTACCTTGAAGTGGAGAGCAGCCGCAGAGCTAGAGGGAGGCTACCACAGCAAGAGGAGGACTGCGGCTAGGGTCTAGGTGGCTTGGCCTAGGAAGGCTGCCACAGGTCCTTGAGAGTCTCGGCCTGCAAGGAGGAGGAACAGCCTCAATCTTGTGGACAGTTATAGGTCTGCTGGGCAGAGTTTAAGGGTTGTTTGAGGGATATTAAAGGTGTGCATCGGGCAGATAAAGAGGGCTGTTACAGCCACCTTGTACAGCAGAATTTGTGGGCTGTTTGAGGGCTGTAACAGCAGGCTTTGGACAGCCTTTGAAGGCTGCTACAGTCAGAGAAAAGAGGGCTATTACAACACTAACAGTCGGCAGTTTTAAGACAGCCATTGAGGGCTGTCACAGCCAGAGCAGCAGCAGCCTAAGAGCCTCTGCCAAGGACAGTGGATAAGGCTGAAGGACTTAGCCAAACTTGTGCAAGGATTGCAGAGGCATAGGAGGGTTTGAGGGGGCAAGGAATGCCCTAACGCTCAGCCTCAGGACAGCAGACTTGGACACAGAAACCAGGAGGGTTTCAGCAGTGTTTTGTAAGTGTTTTGGTATTTTTCTTTTGTGTAAAATTGGGCCATTGTCCTTGGTACAGGAGCCCTTTGTTCTGAGTTTAAGAACAAGTGATTTGGGCATTAAATTCCTGTGTACTTGTATATGATTCAACTGTTGGTTTATTTTCCGCTGTGCTAAGTTGTTAGGCATCTCAGCGTGTTTATGTTCACAGTTCAAATTGTGTAAGTTTGTGTATACTGTTGAGAACCTAGACCTGACCTGAGGTGTGTGTGCACCGAGTCTGGGTGCACTCCGAAATCTAACAATCTGAACCCCTTGTTCCACAATTTGGGTTTCTCTTCTAAAGATAACCTCTTGAGCATCAAACTCAGCCACACAATGAAGATTTACTATACAGGATACTAGAAAAAGATTCTTCTTCAACCTAGGAACAAACAAGACATTATTCAACTCAAAAACATCACTTAAAGGTGTCTGGAAGGAAATAAAGCCAACTCCTCTCACAAGGTAATTGGCATCATCACCAAGCTCCATGTTCATGCTTCCCTCTTGCTCCTGAATACTCCTGAATAAAGACCTATGATATGTCATATGTATGGAAGCTCCATTCTCCACATACCAACCAACAATAGGCACAATGTTAGAGGACAAACAAGAGACCAAAGCCATATCCATCCTGGAAAATCTGCAATATGATAGAGAAACAACCCTTCCAAGGGTCAAGGTGCCTGTCTCAAGCAAAATAGGGTATCACACCCACAACCTCAACAAGGACAAGTACCTCTCCCAGCTGGTCTCTAGCTGAAATACAAACTCCCTCTTACTCTAGAGTGATCTCAGCCACAACATGCTTCGATACCATGTAAAAATTTCTACCCTTTTGACTTTTAATGCAAAACAAAAATTTCACCTCTTTGACTAAAGGTTTCCTGGTTCTTAACCCTGTGAATTTTCAGCCTTGGGGATTTTATGAAATAGAGTATAAAACAGCAGCAGAAAGAATACTATATTTCACTTTATAACCACTCAAACTTCTAGAAAATCCAAGGAGAAAAAACACCAAACAACCTGGATAAGTTTCAGCCCTCTAGGGAAAATTATCCCACATAAACCAAATCTGAAAATTCACTTTTACAGCAATTATAGCAGCAATAAATCAACAGTTATAGCAGCAGCAATACAGTCCTTAAATTCCTCAATGATGATGTCAAATCAATTAACAATTGTCCTTTTACTTATGTCAAATCATCAAGACATATATAGTTGTAAATAACAATACATGAAGAACATATATGGCTGAAAATAAATTTCGAAAATGCACAAGTTTTGGATAGACAAAAACTTCATTCGTGTGCTCAAGGTAAATTACATGTACATACCATAGTCTTCTCTGAAAGTTAGTAGGATATACATGAAGAAAATATGTGGCTGAAAATCAAATTTCAAAAATGCACAAGTTTTGGATAGCCAAAAACTTCATTCATATGCTCAAGGTAAGTTACATGTACATACCATAGCCTTCTCTGAATGTTAGTAGGACTCCACTAGCTCTCCAAAACCCTAGCTCAACCAAGGAACTACAACTTTCAAGAATCACTCCAACAAGTCCTCCAACACAAGATGTCCCCTTCTATTCTTTTTCTACACCAAAGATACCCTAGGGTTTTATCACAAAACCTTAATCTCAAACCTCCAAAGCCTTCTCTGAATGTTAGTAGGACTCCACTAGCTCTCCAAAACCCTAGCTCAACCAAGGAACTACAACTTTCAAGAATCACTCCAACAAGTCCTCCAACACAAGATGTCCCCTTCTATTCTTTTTCTACACCAAAGATACCCTAGGGTTTTATCACAAAACCTTAATCTCAAACCTCCAAGGGATAAACCCTAACCCTAAACTTCCAAGATGCTCCAAGAAGACCAAGAAACCCTAGTGAATCCAAGAGAAAGAGAGATCAAGGACAAGTGAAGAGCCAAGAGAGAGAAAGAAAAGTGATTATCAACATCTCAACAAGAGCAAACCTTAGTCACACGAGCAGAAACTCCAAATGAAGACATCTCCTCTAGACTTCATAACTCCACCTTGGGTTCATGAGGAAACCCTAGTAACTTCCTCCAAGAAGGTAAGTACAAAGAGAAGAGATACAATGGTGTGATTTGATGATCATGAGAAGCACTATCTCCTTCCTCTATTTATATGAGAGGGAAGGGAAGCCAACAATACAATGTGATCTTGAGCCCTCACAAGCAACCTACAATGAGCATGTGTAGGCCATCACAAGTGAAGCGCTCCACTCCAAAGTACACATGTCATGCTCCAAGGTGATGCCATACTCAATAAGGGCTCCAAGATGAAGTAGCTACACAAGGTAAGTCCACATCAAGCCTCCATGAACTCCATCGATCCTCCTAAGCAATGTACTCCACTAGGTTGATTGCCCCTTGCGAGAACACTATCATAGCCCAAGCATCCCCGAGCCAACCCCAATACTTTTAACAAGAATCAAGCAACCCCATGCTATCTAGGTCTCGATGCCCTCCTCCAAGATACACAATACTCCACCCAAGTAGGGAGTTCTCCAAGCAAGTGAACTTTCCATGTGGTCATAATAAAGAGCATACACCAATCTATCAAAAGAACTCCAACACCTCAGGGAAGAATACCAAGTGAACACCTAACTAAGGTCAAGCAATCATTGAGTAAGCTATCTCCATCGTGCAAATCCATCATGGACCATATCCCATGCACCAATCCATCTTGGACCGTATCTCATAAGATAATTGTAGAGATAAATGTAGGCTAGTAAGGCTCATTTCCCTTTTGTATATATTTTATTGTGATTAGGAAACATTGAAAGTATTATCTGCATCATGCCACCATCTAGCCATGTATTCAAAAGTTGATTATGTGTATTGCTTCTTCCAATGGTTATCAATGGTGCATTGAGTGCTAGTGGGTGGGTGCCAAAAACCATCAATCTTCTTCCTCTTTGGTGTAAAATTGTCATGAATTGGAGAAATATATCTAAAGGTATCCCTAATAGAAGGTTAGATGAGGAGCCTTCAAAACTAGGGTTTCTAGTGGGATGCAATCTCTCTCCGCCAGATCTCATTTTCAATCTCTTCTTTCTAGCATTTTTATCTAAGAAACAGGTCAACATCAAGGCATGGTGTAACTTGCCCTCATATGCTAGCTAGGTGTTCTTTATCTTTGTGAATCTCCCCATCTCATTTCCTTTCAATATTTGCAATATTTTTCCCATCACTTTGATTGCAATGGCTTCATGCAAGGCCTTTCACACTCTTAGGGGCCACGATAATGTCTCAAATAATGAAAACAACTCTAAAAATGCAAAACACATCTTCAATTATTTAGTAAAACAAAAATCAATATATTTCTGAGAAAAACAATGAGGGTTTGAAATATTTTTTATATACCTTCGAATGTGGACAATAATCTAGTCTCAAATCTCCTCCAAGCTTGTAGATGTTAAATCCACTATACCCAACCCACAAATAGTACCAAATCAACACCAAGCATGCTTTGAGAAAACTATCTCAATCACTGCTCCATAATATCCAAATGCCTACAAATGATCATGTTAGGGTTTAGGGAGGGGTGGCGCCTTTTTATTTATTTTTTCCATTGTCCCCCCAAACTGTTGTGCAGATCGATGCAAGGGGATGGGGACTTGCTCGAAACGGAAACAACTTGTGGGCTTGGTTGATGAACCTATTAGAGCATGTCAAGGGGTGGACCAATTTGATGGATGTCAATACACTGGCAACAACATCCAATGTTCAAGTGTCAATTGACATTCCAACACCCCTTCTCAATCCATGACAATCATTCAAAGCTACACTAAGTCACTTGGTTCATGTTCATGTTTGAATTCAGGGACAATGAAATTTGAATAAAGTTCAATGCAAAAAAAAATGATAAAATTCGACAAATAGAGTAAAGCCAATCATATTATAACTTGGTATATTCAAACAAAAATCAAATACAAATATATTTTAACATAAAATTTACCCCGGAAAATGTCAAATTTTTCAAGTGCAAGGGACAATGAAATTTGAATAAAGTTCAGTGCAAAAAAAAATGATAAAATTCGACAAATAGAGTAAAGCCAATCATATTATAACTTGGTATATTCAAACAAAAATCAAATACAAATATATTTTAACATAAAATTTACCCCAAAAAATGTCAAATTTTTCAAGTGCATATATATATATATATAACCATGGACCAAAACGAAATGTACCATCATGTCAAATGAATGGATTTAGGAAAGGTTTTGTACCATAATTTTCTTATTTCTTGCGCATAAGAAACAACGTTTCTAAAATCAGTAGATGCATGCGATCAGATGAAGCATGCACGGTTATTATTTCAAAATTTGGATGAGATGGTTGTGGAAGTATGGGTGGAGAATGTTAGATAGGTGGTCATGGATAATGCCTCTAACTATGTTGTTGTCGGTAGGTTGTTGGAGGAAAAACACAATCATATTTTGGACCCCATGCATTGCACACTCCCTAGACCTCATGCTTGAGAATATGCAAACTAGATTGGGTGAAGAAGGCTATAGATCATGCCAAGTGCATCACAAAATAAATCTACAAACCTACATGGGTATTGAACCTCATGCGGAAAAACACAAGGAGCAAGGGGCTTGTTAGACCTACCATCACTAGATTCACAGTGAACTTCCAATGAACTTCCTCATGTTATTTCCTAGACAAACAACTGGAGGAAGATGTTTGCTTCTGATGAGTGGGACTAGATCTCACTAGAGCAACAAGGCTTGATGGGAAAGACCTCTATAAGAAAGATTTTGAAACAAATTTTTGGTATAGACCAGTGGATTTGTCAAAGTTGTCGAGCCCCTTGTTAAGGTGTTGCAAATGGTGTATAGGGATAAACTAGCCATGGTTATATTTATAAAACCATAGTTCAAGACAAAGATCAAATAAGGACAACATACAATGATAAAAAAGAAAAGTATCTACTATCTAACTATTTGGAAGATCAAAATACATGTACATACCAATAGCTTCTCACAAGCTGTTACAAGTCAAGCTCTCAAGCCATAGCTAGGAAAAGCATAGAAAACCCTAGCCACCAGCTCCTCCTAACCAAAGTTTCTTACTCAACCAAAGATCCTCCTTGGCACCTACACTTGCATCCCACAAGCCTACAAGGCATCTCCTTCCCCCTCCTACAAAATAAGCACACCAGGTAGCACTAGGGTTTTAGAATGCCACCAAACCCTAGTCTTCTCTCACAAGAGCTACAAGTTAAAATGCTTCTTTTACCCCTCTAGAGTTTATCACAGACACTAGCTTCTTTGACTCCTTAGGGTAAAATCCTAACCCTAGACTTGCCCTTGAATTTCCTCAAAGAACCTAGCGCCAAAGACAAAGAGAGCAAATATACATAAAGGAGAGCACTAGGAGACAAGTTCACCATAGAATCACATCTCTAACTCAAGCATGTCAGATAAAGAGAGAACAAGTACAAGTGACAAGTACAATATCAAGATGATGATAATGACTCTCTCCTCCCTCTATTTATATGAGAAGTGAGGGAACAAGCAACCTACTAAGTAGGCCCAGATGTGAAGCACTCCAACAACAAGTGACACATGTCAAGCTCTAAGGTGAAGACGTCCAACAAGCAAGGCTCCAAGGATGAACACTCCTAAATAAGGGTCCAACGCTCCACCTCCACAAGCCTCCAAAGATCCAATGCTCCTCCTGAGTCATGTGTACCTCTAGGACCACCCTACCTACATGATCATTCCTCAATCCAAGCATCCTCAAGTCAAGTAAAATCCTCCATGCAAGCAACCAAGCATCCCCATGCCATCCAGGGCCCAACGTCCTCCTCCAAGATTCCCAACGCTCCTCCTCCAAGGAAAGTCCTCCAAGGGAAAGCCACCTAGTCTTCATGTGCGCATCATGAAGAATGTCATCATGGTACCTTGGTCTCCAACATTCCATGGAAGAATGCCACACAAGCATCCATATAAGGTTTAGCAATCAATCACCAAGCCACCTCCCATGTGTATCTCCATCAAGACACAAGCAAGGGTCATCCATACACCATGCACCGCACATCACATGAAGCACCCTGAAGCATGTTGTAAACACTTTTATAGCAACCGCAAAAGCTAACAATGACTTGGGAGAGAAGGAATGGGTTGTGGAAACTCGGCCGACAAAATTTAAGGATGATGACTTGGGATGGGTGGGCCTAGATCCAAACTCACATGTGTGTTGTGTTTCCTCAAAGGGGAAATCACCTTTATTTATATTGGATTGGACACATCAAAAGTGGTGTCTATTGCCACAACAGGGCCGACGTCAATAACTCAAAATATAATTAATAATTACCATATTAATTATCTTTTACATTAATTATCTTTCACTTTATGGTGGGGCCGACCTCTACCCTTTACATCACAATTAGGGTTACAGGTAAGTCTAACTCTTAGACAATATAGCAAGGGATCTCACACACCCACTAGTGCTCAACCATTAGGGGCACGTCCACCTATGCTCAGCCACAGGGACGTCCAAGTCAACAGGTCTCTATCTCGTTGTTTCTCACAGGAGAATCATCAAGACACACACTCACTAGTGCTCTGCCACTAAGATCACATCCACCTGTGCTCAACCACAGGAACGTCCTACTCAACAGATCTCTATCCCACTGAGTCTCACAAGAGAATCATCTGGAGTATCACATCATCTCAACTCTCTGCACAAAGGAGAACAATAAACCCATCACATGGGCTCCTTCACCCCTCACAGGGGTACACATCGTTTCATCTCAAACGATACACCCATCTCATGGGCATCTTCCCTTCTCAGGGGCACACAACGTTTCATCTCCGTCTCAGAGAGAACGACACACCCAGCTCATGGGCATCTTCCCTACACAGGGGCACACAGCGTTCCATCTCCGTCTCAGAGAGGAACTAGACACCCGTCTCATGGGCACACCCAACTCATGGGCTCTCTCTCAGGCTAACTCACTCAGTCTATGTCCTGAAGGATGTCTCACGCAGATGTAATCATCAACAATCCCTCTCAGCTAGGTAGGCATTCTCCACCTAGCCAAGTCTCTCACGGAAGTACTCGAACTTCTCTTGGCTATAATCATCAACACTCCCTCTCGGCTAGGGAGGTATTCTCCACCAAGCCAAGTCTCTCACGGAAGTACTCGAACTTCGTCTTGGCAAGCGGTTTGGTGAAGATATATGCAATTTGTTCATGGGTAGGAAGGTACTGCACGTGTACTGCTTTCCTCTGCACGATGACTCTGATATAATGATATTTTATCTCAATGTGTTTCGATCTATCATGAAACACAGGGTTCTCAAAGAGCTTCACACAACTCTGGTTATCACAATGAATAATGGTACGATCCATCTCATGATCAAATAAATATGTCAGAAGCTTGCGAAGCCACACTCCTTCGCGAAATACCACACTCAATGCTATATACTCTGCTTCTACGGTACTCAAGGCCACAGCGCTCTGTTTCCTGTTGCACCAGGAAACCATGGTAGACCCCAAGGTAAAACAACAACTGGAGGTGCTCTTCCGGTCCAGTGCGCTCCATGCCCAATCTACATCGGCATATCCCTGCAAACTCAAATCTACACTGGAGGTATCTCAATACATGTTTCGTTGATATCCAGTGAGTCTGTCTCGACTGACTCATGAACTGAGTAAGTACATTCACTGCATAGCATATACCAGGTCTGGTATTAACCAAATACATCAATGATCCAATCAGTTGTCGGTACAAGTGTGGATCAATCTCGCCTGAATCAGCATCACTCATTTTCTTCAAATCCATCACCATTGGTGTAG
Organism: Picea mariana; assembly: GCA_032191745.1. NCBI lineage: Eukaryota > Viridiplantae > Streptophyta > Pinopsida > Pinales > Pinaceae > Picea > Picea mariana. The sequence continues at coordinate 181,871 of JASDQU010103727.1, forward strand.
GCATGGATTTGCATTATGTCATACCGAACTTCTTCAATATTTCCAGTGTATATTTTCCTTGACTCGGGAAAATCTCATCAGTCCTATGCCATACTTCTAGTCCCAAGAAGTACTGCATCATACCTAGATCCTTCATCTCAAATTTAGCAATCAATGCTTTCTTGCATTCAGCAATGAGTCTCTCTGAACTGGTGAGGAATAGGTCATCCACATATAGGACCAAGATTAAGCACTCGTTGCCAACAATGTGATAATATAGGTTTGGATCAGCAACACTCTTGTTGAAGCCCAAACTCATCAAGAATCCATCCATTTTCTCATACCAAGCAAGAGGTGCTTGCTTTAGTCCATACAGGGCTTTCTTCAACCTGCACACAAGAGATTTCTCGTTGTGTATCACGAATCCTTCTAGCTGCTCGATATAAACTTCTTCCTCAATCTCACCATTGAGAAAGGTTGTCTTTACATCCATCTGATGTAGTTTCCAACCCATGGATACAACTAGTGCAATGATAGTACGGATGGAAGTGTATTGGGCTACTGAAGCAAATGTCTCATCATAGTCAACTCCCTCTACTTGTGAGAATCCTCTAGCTACAAATATCGCTTTGTATTTCTCAATACTTCCATCAGTTGCATGTTCGATCTTATAGATCTACTTGGAAGTCACTACAGACTTCCCTTCTAGTCTCAGAATGATATCTCATACATCATTCTTCAAGATAGACTGATATTCTCTTGTCATGGCATCTTTCCATACCTGTTCACATGTTGCTTCTCCATGACAAGAAGGCTCGAAATCAATGATGTGGCTCATGGCTGAAAGGTAGCTCGGAAATCTCTTTGGTCTCTTGCTCTCTCGGGATGTGCCTTGAGGGGTTGTATGTCCCTCTACCTACTGCAGAGTTTGTCGAGCCCAAGCAGGCCTTTTATGCCCTACTGCAATATCTCTGGGCATATCAACTAGAGCAACTGGATCAGCTGGAACAACTGGATCAACTGGAATAATGTTTGTCTCCCTATGAAGTGTTGAAGGGGGAGAAGGTATTGTCTCACTGTCAATCTCCATCTGAGATTCTCTGGATCTCTGAAAGGCTATCTCTTCTTCAAAGGTAACATCTCTGCTTATCTCAATATGTCTTTGACCAAGGATGTAGATCTGATATGCCTTTGAAGATTCAATGTATCCTACAAATGTATTCTTTCTCACTGAAGAGTCTAGCTTGGATCTCTTCTCTTTGGGTACATGAAAAATATACCGGGCACCCAAAGATCCTGAGGTGTCCAATCTCATGCTTCACTCCAATGAAGGCTTCTTCTGGAGTTATATTCTTCAAGATCTAGTGAGGACTCTTGTTATAAACATATACGGTTGTCATACATGCTTCTACCCACAGAATCATAGGTAAACTCCGATCATGTATCATTGCTTTGGTTGCCTCGATGATAGTTCTGTTCTTCCTCTCTGCAACCCCATTTTGTTGAGGGTTGTAAGGAACTATGTACTCCCTCTTGATCCCTGCTTCAATACAGAAATTGTTGAAATCCTTAGAGGTGTATTCTCCTCCATTATCTGATCTTAGTACCTTGATCTTTCTTCCGATCAGGTTCTCAACCTGAGCTTTGAATTCTTGAAATTTTGCAAGGACTCCATCCTTGTTCTTCAGGAAGTAAATCCAAGTTTTCCAAGAGTGATCATCTATGAAGAGTACATAGTACAAATATCCATTCAGGGAGGCAACAGTCATTGGCCCACACACATCTGAATGGATCAAGTCCAAGATTTCCTTGGATCTATTGTCACTGCTCAAGAAGGACCCTTTAACATTCTTGCCAAGAGCACAACCTTTGCAAACACCTTTATGTTGAATCTATATCTCTGGAAGGCTTGCTACCATTTTCCCTAGAGTTGGGAGCGTTGTATAATGAATGTGAGCAAGTCTCCTATGCCATAGCTCACTCAAGCTGATAGTATCATGTAACAGGGCCTGGATTGGTCTGATGGTCAATCTGTATAGGTTGCATTCTCGAACACCAATTACTTTGGCAGAATTTATATGTGAGTCCATGTGCCATGCAAGAACTCTTCCTTCAGAAAAGGTGACCTTGTAGTCTTTGTCTTCTAAGGCAGAAATGGAGACAAGGTTCCTCTTCATCCCAATTACATATAGTACTTCACTTAGCTGAAGTTGCATGTCAGAATCTAGTTGGAAGGTAGAAGTTCCCACCCCTTTCACATTATATCTGGCATCGTCTCCAAGGAAAACATGTAGATTGGTCTCTTTCTCAACAAGATTAGTCAAGTGATCTCTAAAACCGGTCATGTGTTTGGAGGCACCACTATCAATTAACCAAGTATCATCATTAGTAGGAACCATACCTGAGAGTGTTGAAATTTTGATGTCTTCATCTCTCTGAAGTCTTGCTTCCCAGGAACTGTATTTGCTTGATTCATCAAGCTTGTCTTCCATCATAGTTTTGTTCATCATATTTTTAGATTCTTCACAAACCCTTGTCAACTAGGCTAGAAAACCTAACGGCTAGGCTAGGCTAGCAACCTTAGGTTTTGTTGGGCTTATGACTGCCAACAATTTTAGAACACAAGTGACTGCCAACAATTTTAGAACACAAGTGACTACCAACAATTAGTAGAACAATGTTGAGCTGAAGAGCTCCTTCAATGAGTTGCAGAAACCCTAATTCTGAAATTTCTGCAAAAAATTGTGAAACCGTAGAAACCCTAGGGCCAAAAATCCAAAATGATTGGAAATGCAATCTGAAGCTTCTTGGAGGTGCGTTGAAGGAGGTCGTACACTCTTGTACAACTTTTAGCCCCGGCGTCCAAGTTTAAGGTGTTGAAACACCTCAGAAAAGGAGGGTCGTACAGAATTGCAACAAACCCTAGAGGGTCGTACGGAACTGCAGAAGAAGAGGACAGCTTGCCTTGAATGCTTGGCCAATGGGTTCTTCAAGACCTATGCTCTGATACCATGTTAATTTTTCAAAGGCTAGGCTCAAGCATGAAGTTTATTCCAATTTTAGCATTTTACTTGAACCATAGACAATTGCAGTTACACCATAAACAATTTGTTGCAGAACCAAGATCATAAGAAGAAATACCATGCACAAGTACACAAGAAGTATCCTAGGAAACCCTTCTCAACAAGGGAAGAAAACTCAGCCAATCCTTTGCTATATTCTTCAAGACAAAGACCTCCCAGACCATAAACCTAGCACACAAAAGGGTGCTCACAAAACCAAGAAGACTAGCGCCCAAGAGAGGTGCGCACTTCGGCCCTAGAACAAGTACTTGCTGAAATTTCCAAACTCACATGTGTGTTGTGTTTCCTCAAAGGAGAAATCACCTTTATTTATATTAGACTGGACACATCAAAAGTGGTGTATGTTATCGCAAAGTTTGTAGCTGGAAAAAAGCTATAAGATTGAAGGCCAAACTGGCATAATAGGAACCTATCCCAGCCAATGTCACCACGATGGGGAGGTTCTTTCTCTTTAGGGAGGTTAGGCCTAGGGGAGACGTCCCCGGTGACATGTGGTTTTGAAGAGGCAAAAGGCTAATGAGATAAGGACAAACTTTCCTCCTCACAAGTCACCACCCAAACAGAAAGTCTCGGCTAAACAGCCAATAATAAAGTAAATCCCCAATGAAGAACACCTGCCTGAAACAAGACAACAGCAAACGGATATATGCAAGCTATATTTTAATGAGTTAGTACTTCATAAGACTATCTAATAAATATATATACGCAATTAGCGATAAATGTTGATGAAGTCAATGTTTATCAATAGCAAATGAAAAGATATAACACTTCACCAATAAATATTGGAACGATGTGGCATTCAATGTAACCAATCAACACTTCATTTAATAAATGCTTTAAACCACCATTCAATTGCTCATAAAGTAAAACATTGTTGCATTAAAGATGAAATATCCAATGATGACGTCAATAACTTAGGGTTAGTAGGTTAGGGTTTGAAATTCAAAGAATTTAGAGAGTTGTTTGATCAGCTTCACTTCAACGTTAGAGGACTTTCAGATCAGTGCCTTAGGGTTTAATGGAGTTATAAGTGAAGGACGCAAAGATTGAAGGAGGCAAGACTTCAAGGACTAGAGGGAAACGTTTTGGGGTGTTGCTAAAGCAGGGCCTCAAAATCAGAACCCTAGGGGAGAGAGGCTCACTCCGGTGTTGCTAAAGCAAGGCCTCGTGCTCTCTCCTCCTTCCCAGCAAACGGCTAGCTCAATAATAAAAATATGACCAAAACAAGAGGGTTTGATGAGGTGAGGTGTTGCTAAAGCAAGGCCTTTCAGCAAACGCTAGAAAGAGTACGGCCCTAGTGTAGTAGACCTAGGCCAAGGACGTCTCACTCTTTTTGGCATCAAAATAGTACGACTAACAAAGAGGAAGAGGAAATAGGAGTGTAGCTAAGGCTAGGCTCCTTTCCTCAACAATGGCTTAAGGTTTCTCTATCAGGGGACGTGAGACAATGACCTACTTGTGTGCTTGTCCCCTAGGGTTTTGATTCAGCAATATTTATAAACAAGTGCAAGAAATTGAACTACAACCATTCATTCAAGAAGTTTTGCAAATAAATACTTACAAATCACCAAGAAATAACCATGCAAACCCTAGTTGTAACACCTTCCTTCAAGAGAAACACCATAAATGCCAAAAATCTCTTCCTTCAACAAGTGCGCATCACTTAATTCAGCCAAAAACCCAAGAGAGGGCACAAATTTCAATCGTCCTTATGGAGTGAATCTGTTATGATGATAAAATGAGAGTCAAAACCCTCAATATATAGTGTATCAATGACCTAATTTACTTTTTAGGTCATAAAAAGGCCAACAAGGCCATAATACCAAAATAATATTATTTTTACATTAAATGCTAGACTAAAACCCTAATCAAGCAAAAAGGTAAGACGTCACCCCTTTCTAGGGTGACGTTAGCCCCTATTAGGGAAAATGTAGCCTCCTGAAGCAAGACGTTAGCCCTCATTGGGCTCCTCCAAGCTGCCACACGTGCCAACTGCGCTATCCATCTGCCAATATGCTCATGATGACGTCATAAACCTCCTAGTGACGTCCTAGGCCATCTAGAGCCAACGTCCCACTGAAAATGGGTCAATCCCCCTAGGTCAAGCTGTGTCAGGGTGCCTCTGGTGGAACGTCCTCTTCTTCTCTGGTGCAAAGTCTATGATCATCCTCTGCCCTATATTTGCCCCCTGATGGGGTCTCAGCATCCATCTGGTGGGCTCTTCAGCCCCATGGAGGTCTAAACTGATCATCTCCCCATGTGTACCAGTCCAAATGGTACTTGTCCGTCGATTATGGTCCTGCACATCAAAGGATACGCCCTCCATGGGCTCATCAGTCACAGGGATCATAGAAATGTCAATCACATTTCATCATTAATATTATTAAACACATGCATAAAATCCCTAATACATCAGTTGACATCTCAAAGACGTTACACAAGCCTGCAATACAAGTCTGGGGAAAAAGACAAGGCGTCCTATGGGCTGGTGTCCACAGGAAAAGGAAAGTTCCCAGAAAGACCTCTTCCAAGCCATGTAAGTGGGTGGTGTGGTCAAGGGATGTCAAAGCATGTGGGTGCAATGATGGCCAAGGATGCAAGGGTGTTACCTGTGGGTGCCTTTGTAGAAGGCGAGTTGTCCCTATCATGGATGCATTTTTTCCAAGCCCATTCTTGCCTTTATTCTTTTTATTCTTTTTATTCTTTTTATTTGCTTTTTTGTTCAAAATCTAATCAGGGGACACTGCCTTAGCATGGTGACCAGAGCTGACAGCGTTACCCGCAAGTACTTTCATAGAGATGAGAAGGTTGGCTCGTGATGAGACCCCCTTTCCCTTGGCCATGCAACCAAGATTCACTACCCTGGCATGGTAACCAGCTAGTGGCAATGTCATACTGCTAGGTACCCATGGACCTAATAGGCTGGCTTGTGATGAGACCCCCTATCCTCTGATCAGGTCTTGTTTTATTATTTTTCCGGGTCCCTCTTGTTTCTTGCTGAGAAGCCTTTTATTGCTTTCTCAGGGATCCCTGGGCGAAGCATCTCGAGGTTTATTCTTAGGCTTTTATCTTTTACCAACTTGCTTTTACCTTCTGGGCCTTTAGCCCCTTCTTTCCACAAGGTAAGGTGCAGTCCTGAGAATAGGTCAACCCAATGTCCGGACAACGGGAATGGGATAATTGAGCCGGAGATAAAATAGAAAAGTGGTGTTATGATGGGAGCGGACGATGGCTTTTCAAAAATCCCCCCAGTGGCAAACCAAAACCTACAAACACAGACTTGCTAGGGAATCCTGTCAATCCCCCCAAACATGGTCAAGTGGGCAAATGTAAGATCCAAGCAATCGTTAGAAATAAAAGGAATCAGATCCATACATTTAAAGGTTTTAATGATCAAATGTGACACATACCATGATACCTGGACTAATTACCTCATGGAGCAAGAACCTCTTTTGATACAGGACCAAACCGATGGTGATGGATGCTGCTGTTGCTGACAATATAAGGACGATGGAAGAAGAAAAGATAGGCCCTCCAGGGCCATGCTCAGGTCAATCCTGCTCTCGATACTCCATGTCTAGGACCTGTGGGCCTCGAGACATGATCTCCTAGTTATCCCTAAAAAGTGGGGATAACAGTGTCTATTGGCACAACAGGGCCGACCTCAATAACTCAAAATATAATTAATAATTACCACATTAATTATCTTTCACTTTATGGTGGGGCCGACCTGTACCCTTTACATCACAATTAAGGTTACAGGTAAGTCTGACTCTTAGACAATATAGCAAGGGATCTCACACACCCACTAGTGCTCAGCCACTAGGGGCATGTCCACCTGTGCTCAACCACAGGGACGTCCAAGTCAACGGGTCTCTATCTCACTGTGTCTCACAAGAAAATCATCAGGACACACACTCACTAGTGCTCCGCCACTAGGATCACGTCCACCTATGTTCCGCCACAGGGACATCCTACTCAACAGATCTCTATCTCACTGAGTCTCACAAGAGAATCATCTGGAGTATCACATCATCTCAACTCTTTGCACAGAGGAGAACAATAAACCCATCACATGGGCTCCTTCACCCCTCACAGGGGTACACATCGTTTCATCTCAAACGATACACTCATCTCATGGGCATCTTCCCTTCTCAGGGGCACACAGCGTTGCATCTTCGTCTCAGAGAGAACGACACACCCAGCTCATGGGCATCTTCCCTACACAAGGGCACACAGTGTTCCATCTTCGTCTCAGAGAGGAACTACACAGCCATCTCATGGGCATACCCAACTCATGGGCTCTCTCTCAGGCCGACTCACTCAGTCTGTGTCCTGGAGGATGTCTCACGCAGCGGTAATCATCAACACAGCCGCCTAGTTTTCTGGTCGGTTCTAATCCAATGTGGCCCTGACCCTCAATTGGTTCCGATTCCAGTTTTGTTTCTTACAACATCAATTGTTGCTTGTCATCATGTGGGGCATGTAGCTTGATGGTTATACCAACCCATTGGTCAGGAGCAGGTCTCAGGTTTAACCTATCCAAATTTCAACATGGTATCAAAGCCAAGTCGGTAATGGAATTGCTTCTTTGTGCAAGCCCTATTAATCTTCCATGGCTAGTTTACACTAAAGTGATTAGGAATCCACTATCTCTAGGTCTAATTGGCTGACACACAATGAGACAAGGTGTTGAATGTCCATCCACGCTTGAACAATGGAAATTGATGCCTATCATCAAGTGGGGCAAGTAGCTCAGTGGTTAGAGCATCCCGCCAATTGATGGCAGGTCCTGAATTTGATTCCTAGCCTGTCCATATTTTCAACAGCGTGCTTGACTGTTTCTTCTGCCACACAACATGATATCTGGCTTCCTTCAGAACTGGTGTACAGTCGGTGCAGCAATGTTTCCTCTTTAGCCGATCTCAGGTTTAGCCTATCCAATTTTTCAACATGGTATCAAAGCCAAGTTGGTGACGTGTTATAAACATAAATATACATATATCATAGATATTCATAACATAATAATTAATAAATAATAATTATTAATAATGAAAGGTCATGTCTCAAAGGACATGACTATTGGTAAAGGGCACCCCTGCGTGGGTATATAAACAAGCCCTCATTCTCAATTGTAATTATCTATCTTATTATTCATTCTTATTACATATATATTTGTCCATATGGATTTGGTTACTATATTCCAGATATTTTGGATTATTCTTGTGTGAGCGAACTTTGTTCGTCTCATTTGGTATCAGAGTTGCGTTTTTCTGATCCCGGCCTTTGGCCACTCTCTTATCGGACCTTGTCTGAACCAGCTTTTAGCCAACCCCATCATTTCAAAGTTTCTCTGAGAAATTTGGTCTTTGACCACCAACCAGGCCCTTGGCCATTTAAAGTAAAAATTATTCTGCTGCGGAAAATCAGAAGAAAGATATTACTAGATCTCAATAGTTTTAAGAGTTATCAATTGCAGTTGCCGTACAACAAATTCTGTTCGTACAGAATCAGTACACTGCACTGTTTATTGTTGTTGTCACGTTATACGATTCAACATCCGTACCATCCAATCAATGCATCTGTACCATCTAAATTAACAACAATCGAATTTAATTGTAGATCCATATTGTCTGCTACAGCCGCCACACATCACTGTCATACCATATCGTTGTTTTATTGGTTCATTTGTGCAGTCCTTTTCCGTACAACTAATTGAAAAAAATTTAAGTGCCGTACCGCTATTGTTTTCTGCAAAATTCGCAGTCCATCCGCCAATCGTACAATTCTCCTTCCAACCGTACAATGTCGTACATTGTACCTTTTGTTTTAGAAAACCGCTATACATGAGCCACAATCTCAAATTTCCTTACGATAGTGTCCGTACATCTACCAGCCGCCCCTTTTCATATTATTCGAAGGTTAATTGAAAGATTCAAGTGAATTACCTTGTTTTTTATATTAAAAATCCAACCATCGTGACTTAAGAAGGTGCACCTCACAAAAAAGTAAATTATAAGATTAAAAGGTTATAAGAGGTGTAATTAAAAGGAGAAATTAAACTCAAAGGGTATAAAGTTTGTTAGGAAGTTTAAAGTATTATAAAGTTGGGAAATTTAAAGTATTATAAGAGTCAAGATAAAAACTCTTTGAATATTATTTGGAATTATATATATATATAGTCAAGTGTATTATTTATATATTTGAAATATATATATAAATAATATATATTTATATATTACTTATAAAGTATTATAAGTAACTTTTCATTAAAATACAAATTATTAGTCAAGGAAAAGCCTTACTTTTAAAAAAATGCAAGAGTTCCCTAAGTTATAAAAAGTAGCTAAGTACATTTTATACAAAGTAAAAGAATCATTAAAAGTAGTACTAAAAAGGTAAAGTTCAATTAAAAAGGTATTCAATTCCCTTTGGAAAAAAAAAAGTTATAAACATCAAGGGTATTACATTAAAAATCAAGGTATTATTTACCGTAAATTTGCACAAAAAAATAAAAAAAAATGGAGTTTTTTGGTAAAAAACAAGGAAGATTTCCCTCTACTTATAAAAAATATGTGGATCCCTTATTAAATGTTAATGGGATTATTCAGGGAAAGAATATCAACATCGCTATTTGCCCGACCGCTAGGAAAAATCACATTAACGTTGGCCTGGCAAACCAATTAAT